>OZ010580.1:61115913-61140913 GCA_963932145.1 Acanthosepion lycidas
CCTGTTAACTTGGAGCATGTGCATGTAAAATTTGGTGCAAATCCGTCGAAAATTGTGGCCGTGCATTCGTTATACCCACACACACACACACATACACACACATCCTGCCTTTTATAGATAGAGATTATATACATATTATGTTTGTATATATGTATATATATATATGTATGTATATATAAAAATTACTGTCTGAATTTCTAAGATGAGGAATTATCATAATTTTTTGCACTATTTACATGCAAACTATTGTCCTCACCTTTATTGTTGTTATCAAAATAGCTTAGTGGTTTAAAGAGTTAGTTCATGAATTTGGTGACATAGTAATTGTGAGTTCAATCCCTAGGCTTGGCAATGTATACTTGGACTCAGTAGAAACAAGGCAAATAATAATTCAACCACACTAAAAATAAGAACTAGATGATATATCCCCAGACACAGTCAATGGAATGAGAATACACTATCCCTGTAGATTAAATAAAAGCTTCAATTCGGAATTCCCTATAGGTTGTCCAGATTGACAAACACCTGATGAAGGCCAGATGGCACAGTGGCTGAAACACTGTGATAACAGCAACAAAGATAAGGACAATAATCTGCAGGTAAATAGTGTGAATAAGAAAAAAATTAGAAGCAAAGATTTTTAGGCAATTGAACTCAAACCGTCTATTGCTAAGCTATGAGGTTTTGTGGAAAGCAAAATCTTAAGAGAGCCTCTTAATAAATATTCATCAAGTAATGAAATCATTGCTGTTATGTCTGTTGTCAGTTATGACAAATTAAGATATGTTTTATAGATTTGGGTTACTTTTAGAGAACCTTGTTTTATGGGAAACCAACAAAGCTATCTGTAAAGTTCAAAGGTGAAAAAAGATCCCCTAAAGCACTGAGAGACCCTAAATATTATCATCAACAAGAATTTCCATTTATTTCATGACTCTTTATGAGCAGCCAACATTTATAATAAAGCTAATTTTCTTTTTCTTTTTTTTTTGCGTTTAAGAAGGTTATCATCTCATATTCTAACACTTTTTAACCTCATTACCAATGATATGCCCTCAAAATTCCACAGTATATTTGCATCTAGCTTCCAAGATTAAATATATTTTTATTTTCATTGACTTGAAGAAATCCTGGTAAATTTTGACATGTATTATCTTCATTGCTTCTTAAGACAGTTTCTCCTCATTCGACTAATTTTTCACAATTTTACAATCCTAATGACAATTGAAGATATATATATCTTTTTTTTTAAACAGCAAGACATTTAAACAAATCTATAGTGGATAATTAAGTGACGAAATGGGAAAAAATTCTGTTACGCGTTTCAACATTTGAAAGGACTTCTTCAGATTAAATGTTTTTATTGACAGAATTATAAATATATAGGTAGATAGAACAAGATACAACAATTGTTGGTTACTGAGAGAAATGCTCAAAATCCAGGAATGCTAAACTTTAAATCTAAATTTCTGGCATCCAATAATGTCTAGATGGACAACATAGCTGATCTCATTCAGCATTCTACTGTTTCTATTTTTGTTTTTAGCACTGTCGCTTTTAACTATCTCACATTGTAAGTAAAAAAAAATAAATAAATGACACAGTCATTTGAATTTGAAGGTGCCAGTCTAGTATGGCAGCTAGCTAATCCCCATTACAGATGCTTGCTCAGACAGATTTGTGTTTTTTCAACACCCACAGAGCCAACCTGTGGTTTACACTGCAACTAGGCTAAGTGGGCCTTAGTTACAGTTTCTGGGAGAGAGCACATTATCTGGCTTGATCAATAGTTTGAACAAGGCTAGCATTCTCAAACTCTCTGTCATGATGACTTGTGACTTCGTGCTAGCACAATCACTGACAGCTCCCAAGGGTTCTGTCTACCCAATTTCACTTAAAAGGCATGGGTCAACCTGTGGTTTGGTTTTCAAGCACTTTTCAAAGTTGCTGCACACTGGGATCGAACGCTCCAGTCTGATAACACCAGGAAGTCACTTTTCTGACAAATCAACCATGGTGAGATCCAAACCTGGGTCTCATGGTCAGAAAGTAAACATTCTAACTATTCGGACATGTGTTCATATATTGTAGTTTTGTTAAAAACAGTGACATTCTGTATGAACCTGGATATAAATTTATCATGGAAGTCTTTTAAATTAGTTCACTCTCTGTTCAATTTTGATTTAATAAATTACTTTAATTAAAACTGCTGTCTTTAAGTCAAAATTAAAGCCTTTAGATGAATAACTAATGCACTGAGTGTGTTGTTTTGTAAATGGTCTCTTTTGGATTCATAGATTCTTTTACTTAAATTCCTAAATGTTTCACTTACGTTTTTTTTTTTTTTTTTTTTTTGACATTTTTTACAGTTTATACTGTAAATTCCTGCTCGGATTCATGCTTTTGTTTTTTATGTTATTAGGTTGGTGCGAAAATAATGTCGTTTTCTCACATAGTAACATATGTGAGAAAACGACATTATTTTTGCACCAACCTAATAAATAAATCTCTTACTGTTTTTGAGATAGTTGTAACAAATTTTGTATTTAAAAATCATTATTATATTAAAAAATTATATTTAGAATTTAGATAAATTGTTTTCAGTTGTAGCTACTGTTGAGCTTGTGGATATAATTATGTATCTAGTGTTACCAAGATTATTTTATTATTTGCTTTTCTGTGAATTCAATGCGAATTATGATGAGCATTATATATGAAATAATTTAGATATTGAATGAGTTTAAAAGTATTTTCAATCTATTTCTCTTCATGTAAATATTGATGTGATATGGTGTGAATAGAATGTTATGTGTATGGATTTTCCCAGTTGCCTCTGTGTGTGTGTGTGTGCTCGGCAGTGTATAGATGTGAATGAACAAACCCAAGGCTTGAAATAACAGTTTAACAGCTTTTATTTATGGTTGAAAGAGAGAGTGCAAAATAGTAGGTCTTAATCATCATTTTTATGACTTCCATTGTTGCTACTGCTGAATTGAGCAAAGTAAGGAAACCCCTACATGCTACAATATCCACCAACGCAAGATAGTTATTATATTTGAGATCATTTTTATTAGTGGATTTTCAATAGACATTTTGTTTTATGTCATTACCAGTATTGTTTAACCCTGCTGGAGCATAGAGCCACAGCCTCATTAAACTAAGTGTTGTTGCTGTTTCCCTAACAAATACGTTTTTACAGAGTGGAGTTGCTAGCTTCACATATAACTAGCTTTGAGTTCAGAGTTCTCCTACTCCAAAACTTGTTACCAGCCACATGTCTATATTATAGACCCTTTTTTCTAAATGTCTATTTGTACACATATATCACAAATTCACATACTTCAGCTCCACCATTTGAAATACCCTTTGCCTAGACACTGACGTCAACAGGCAAATTGGAAGAGCTGCCACCATGTTTGCCAGGCTGACCTTGAATGTCTAGGAGAACAGAAAGTTTACCATGATCACAAAAACTGTAGGCTATAGGGTATGCATTGTCAGCATACTGCTTCAAGGCAGCAAAACTTGGAGCCTCTACTCCAGACAGGATAGACACCTCAGTGCCTTTCATCTTCACTTTTTGAGATACATTCTGAGCATTATTTGATCCAACTAGGTCACCAATGACATAGTTCTCACCCTTACCCAGTTACTCAGCTTATACACTCTTCTTCAGCATCACCGATTTCACTGGCTTGGACATTTCCACCATATGCAGCATGGGAGAATTTTGAAGGTCCTTCTGTATAGGGAACTGGCCACTGGCAAGAGAGCAGAAGGATGACCTTATCTTTACTTCAAGGACGGACATGAGGGTGATGAACATGGACATTGAGGGATTGGGAGATATTGCCAATGGTTGCTCATGATGGAGATGTCATGAGACTGGAGCAAGTTGAGGAGAAATGATGGCTTGCCACCAGGAAGAAGTGTGCTCAGTGGAAAGAGAACAACAAGGTGACATTGGGGAGAGCATCATCCCATGCATTTGTTGCAATCAAGACTTTCACTCTTGTGTGGGTCTGTACTGCCATAACAGATACTGAACTGCCATCATCAGTTGTGGCATAACTCTTTGAGATCAGATCAAAGGTCTCTCTAGACTGATTAATGCCACACACACACATATCTATACAACACAAGTATATATTGTTTCAAAGTATATATCTGTCAACGTATACATTGCCACACAAAAGTTTACAACACATTACAAAAAATGTTTTTTTAGGTATTCCTAACACAGTTCCATTAATTAAACTTTTACTGCTTGTAGAACATAGGTATTTAGTCAAACAATCAGATTTTTTGAAAAGCTTAAAAAAAAAATTTCCCACAAAGAAAAACCGATATTTAGTAACTAAAAAGTTTACAACACATTTTTTTATTTACAACAGCTTTTTTTTTTTTTTATAAAAGTGCTCAAATTTTACTAGAATGTTCTAAATTAGGATGGGTTAGATTTTTAGAATGTTCCCAATTAATTTTATGATTACTTTTAGGAATGATTAAAAGTATTGCAACATTCTCTTTCTGTCAACTGTACTTTAAACATTGACAAAATGGGGAAAGGCAAAATAATTGATCAAGACCTTCGTAAACGTATTGTTGACCCTCATACAAATGGACTTGGTTTTAGTCAGTTAAATGTGCCACTGAGTTCAGTTGGTTTGTCACTGGAAGATGCGTCATTCCATTTGTCCCAAAAAAGGCTCTGGTCATCCTAGAAAGGTAATGGAACGTATGGCAAGATTATTGACGAGAAAAGTTGGCAATGAGCCATAAGTTATGCTTAAAAAACTTCTGGGAGGACTAGAAGTGGAGTAAAAGTGAATATGGATACAATTAGTCATTCACTTCATCGATATGACATCTTTTTGAGGAATCCAAGGAAAAAAAAAACACTTCTTAAGTGAAAACACATTTTTGCTAGACTTGCAAACAAGCATTGTATCAAACCTGCAGAATTTTGGGAAAATTTACTTTGGTCAGATGGAATAAAAATTGAACTTTTTAACAGAAATGCTGTGATATAGGTCTGGAGAAAGAGTGGGTGTGTATGTATGTGCACACACACATACACACATATATAATAATAATAATACTCTCTAATTTCAGTGAACTGATCTAAAATCCAATGACACCAAACGTCTTGATATATACTACACTTCAAAAGTTTAAGGACACACCTGGTAATTTTTTAAATTGGTCCCAAAAAGTAGTTGTTTTGTACTTTAAATAACAGAAAATTATTATACTTGGTTAAAAAAGTGAGACATGATTTTTTTTATTAGAAATTTTATTATGACAAAAAGAAAAAAAGCATTTTATGATTAAATTTTACCCTTGTCAAAATATCCTACTTTAACCTTGATTATTGCAACACAAATTTTAGCAAAAGTTTTTCAAAGTATAAGCTTGATAACTGATTCCACTCTTTTTTCAATGACTCTAAGAGCTCTTTTTCATTTTTTTTTTTTTTTTTTGCTCTTCTGTTAATTTCATCTGATGCTAATTCTGGGTAAACTTCAAACTTTTGAACTGTAGTGTAGATAAAGCAAACTAACAAACCAGCAAACAGGCAGACAGACACTCTTGTGAGTCTGGTCATTGGAGGCAATAAGTTATCGAATTTATTTATGATTACTACTTATCCTCAGAGATCCTAAGGCATTTTCTATCGCATACAATTTTGTCTTTCTTTCATTATTACCTGAGGAAACCTACGAGAATAGACACTATCTGCGAAATCTGTTGTTAATAATTTTATAGTTTGCTTCATAATCTTCCCTTTTATTTCAGATACTATTATACCTCCTACAAACACACAAGCTGGTTTTACATGAAATGGCTTCAGTGTTTTCTGCACAAGCCAAAAGTGTAAATAATGTAAATAATTACACCTTCTCAGAAATTCAGATAGAAGGCAATCAAGGGATAATAACAACAAAGATGAGGATATTAGTCAAAGTGTAAATAATTTAAATAATGATAACATCTCATCCCAGAAATTTAGTGAGAAGGCAATCAGGTGATAATAACAACAAAAATGGTGATATTAGTTCAACTTTAAATAATGATAACACCTCATCCCAGAAATTCAGACAGAAAGCAATCAAGTGATAATAACAGCAAAGATGAGGATATTAGTCCAAGTGTAAATAATGTAAATAATGATAACACCTGATCTCAGAAATTCAGAAAGAAGGCACTCAGGTGATAACAACAACAAAGATGAAGATATTAGTCCAAATGTAAATAATATCAATTATGGTAACTTCTCATCCTAGAAATTCATACAGAAATTTGTATTCATTTTAATGTTTCTACATTTTTGGGATTTTGTGATTGATTTCTTAACAACTCTTACTAAAAAAGTTATTTATCAAATTTTTTCCTTGTAATATGAAATTGTCTTATGGATAAAAAAAATTCACTTACTTCAAAGAAAATTGAAAAATTGAAGAAAATTTTGTGATTTGTTTTGTAAGTATATATTTGGATGTTTATTCAAATATCAAATCATTAAAATTAAAAAACCAGAAGAAAAAAATCATTCAGATCAGGTTTTGAGTAAATATTTAAAAAAGGGATGTCATTTTTTTTAAAATCATTTTGTTAAAAATTGTTCAAAAGAGAATGAAATAAAATTTACATAATTTATATGCAGAAAAATGACAAAAGCCAATGGATTACAATGAGAGATAAACAATTTCCTTTATTTAAATAATAATGATCTTCCCCCCTGTGTCTTGAAATTAGTAAGAAATCTTCTAAATTTGCTAAAAGTGTTGATGGTGGGGGAAGAATAAAAGTTAATTCTTCTTTCTATTAAAATAAAAATGGCAACAACAATACTTCTAAACATATTTGTCTGTGTTTGTATAATATTGCAAATCTGTGACACACAGGGACAATGATGAGATGCTACAAAAATTCTTCTAATACCAGTGACGCTTTTCTACCCTAATAACAAGAAAGAAATGAAGAGAGAAAGGGATACTAAATGTGCGGTTTCACTCCTAATTTAAGAGTTAATCAAAAATTACTTTTAAAGAGATCATTCAAGCAGCTCTTCAACATTTGCTGATTCACTGACAAACATTTTTTTAGATTGGACATATTTGTGTTAATATTTAAATCGGGTGGATTTTAAGCTTGAAAAGAAACTGAAACCATTTGGAATGTGTATTAATTAATTACTTTCTCAGAGAAAAATATTATAAAAGATCAAATAACTAGCAGAGTACCCATAAAAAATGATGGAATTATTTCTTTAAATATATATGACATGTAATGTTTGTAAAGAAAAACTTTAAAAATTTATATAAATTTAAGATTTAATTAAATGAACAAATTTAAACAGATTCAAATTATGGCAGAGACATTATTAGAACATATTCTTTTAATCAGTTTCAAATAAAATAAAAAACTTGTTTTATTGAAAATTATTAACATATGATATCCCTACTTAGTGAATACCAAATTAAAATGAAATTTAATTAACTTATAATTAACAACAAAGGATAAGATTTACACAGTACTTAAAACACACATTAAATTATTAATATGCAGTTTCAGTTTTTAACTATGTGTAGTTATTAAGTTACTAGAAATTTTATACTCTTCAAGTAACATACGGTCAGAGAGCCAAGCATTTTTCTGTTAAATATTAATGATTGTTTTGTATCTACTACTACTACTACTACTACTACTACGATGTCTGTGCATCAGGTAATAGATAAGAAAACAATATATCAAACAGTAAATCTCCGTGATAGTCTGAGTAGCAGTCAGGTGTAACAGTCCCAGTTGAAGTAGTAAGAAAAGACTTTAGGAGATCTTCCTGTGTCAAGTTTATTTCTTATTGTACAAAACTGTCTTCATAAGAGGAAACTGGGGGCACTTTGATGTGGTATAATGGTTAGCAAGCTAGTCTCACTAGACCAATTATGATTGAAAAGTAAATTTGATCCTCACTGGGTGTCCCATACTTTCAACCTTGTGCCACATCTAAGCAACACTTAGAAAATCACCATAAGAAACTGGACTAAAAAAAAAAGTAAAGCAATTTTTGTAAAATACCTCCACACTTTCTGGGATATAAAAGCTTTGGATTTTACACTTTATATGTTTTCTTCTTTTGTGGATGAGTTAAATATTTTTACAAGGCCAAATTTTCACCCCTACCTCAAACTTCCACAAACAAAGGAATAAATTAAAAAAAAGTGAGAGTTATTTTCCTGACAATGTTTTACAACTCTTCATATTTTATGTTTTTTTTTTAAAACAATAAAAGAATAAAATTGAGAAAACATAATTATCATTAATAATAGTAGTGATATTACCAGCAGCAGTTGCCTACACAAACATATTAGAGCCCATTTTGTGCTTGTGTATTCACAAAACTTACTTCTTCTCTGTTGTAGAGTATGAAAGGTTTTTCTTCCTCCGTATGAGTTTGAATCCCTCGTCGCCAAGTTGTTATGTAGTGCTTTCACAGTGGAGGCTTGTATTTGTACTAAGTCGGTCCTAAAATAGGTTCGACGTACAAAACATTAGGAACTTGATATAATAGGTAATGACGCAGTAATCTAGTTGTGGTGACTGATACTTTAATATCCGACTAATGGTCGTCCGACATCGACTGACTGGCCCCCTCACTGAGCAACTCAGCAACTGCTACTACTCCTACTTATTATAGGTGGGAAAGTCTATTAACTATAGAATAGGTGTGTTCCATTATAACATTCCCTTTCTGTTTCCTTTAATATAAGAGAACGCTAACAGATCAAAATGAGCTTTTATATAATAAGATGCTGATGCACGCACAATTGATAATTGTATCTTTAATTAATAAGAGAATAGGACTTCTGACTGTGTCTGGATTATAGAGCCACAGATTCTCTACAATATGCTGCTGTGGTTTCTGTAGCAAGTAGGCTTTTTATGGGTTGAAGTTGCCTGTAACATGCCCAACCAGTTTTGAATTTAGAGAGACTAGTAGCTACCCAATGCTAGAGAGTACCACCTACTCTGCTATTTAACCTATAGCTGGGAAAAGAATAGATGGATTCATAACTTTTTCAAGGGTATTTGTGCATAATAGAATGCAACAACCTTGGTTAGAACTTGAACTCACCATGCCAATTCCAATTTCTGCACTAGTAACAATTACACTATGAACACATTCCAATACTTGTAGATGTACATAATAATAATAATAATAATAATAATAATAATAATGATCATAAATATTCTTAAAATGTTGCCAAAGATTTTTAACAAGTTTTACTTAGTTTTCAATTATAAAAATACTCGTTTGTAATTATTTTATTCTTAATTTTAATCAGTTTCTTTCTTTTTTTTTGTTTTAGTTTTTACCAAAATACGTTTTAGCTGATCTAATCTTCAACAATTTAAAGAAATTAAATTTCAAAAATTAAATTGCAATTAATGTTGAAATAAATAATGTTTACATAAAACAAAATGAGACAGAATGTTTATCAGTCATGCAACCCGGTTTCATTTCTTAACAATGAGATATTCCATTGTTATGGTAACATGAGCTCTTATTTGAAGCCATGTAAAGCAAACATGCTTTATTTTATTTACCATATGGAAGGAATACCTTATTACTAAATAGTAAGACTAGGTTGATGATACATTGCTTTTAATTTTTTCGCCTTCTGCTAGCTTTCTTTAGCTATTTTTTTACTTTTAAAAGCAGAATTCTTTCTATATGGTTATCACATCTCAACAATTAAGGGAAGTAAATCTGAATGGCTTACTGAATAGCTATATAATGATATATATATATATATATATATATATATATATATATATATATATATATATATATTATTATTATTATTATTATTATTATTATTATTATATAGAAATCTTATAAATATAAGAAACTATACTTGCTCAGAAAACCTTCGGTGTCTTGATTTGCGAATAAACAAGCCAATACCAAAGGGATAAAAAAGGTATAAAAAAAGAAAGAACCAAGAAAATAATCGTCCAGCATACGAGTTCAAGGCCCAAAGAAAAAACCCCCGATGCGAGTACCCAAAATAACTAAATAAAGTGCTCAATACAATGAGTAGAGCAGACCTAGTTAAACCTAGAAAGCCAGACAAACCTACCAAGGTTTCACGTAAGTGGATCTTCAGGGAAGGCTAACTCCCTGACGATCCACTTAGGTGAAACCTTGGTAGGTTTGTCTGGCTCTCTAGGTTTAACTATATATATATATATATATATATATATATATATATATATAAAATGCAACATACATATAGGTATATATCTTTTGCATGTGTAACACTGTAACACATTTTTCTGTCAAAAATTTCTGTAATTATTCTTTTGGTGATATCTTCTTCAATGTTCCATGTCCTACCAGGAAATGGTCAATCATGGCTCTCCACACTTTCCTGACCTTTGTAATTTTACTAAATTTGTTTTTTTTGCTATCTCTTCTAAATCTGTGAAGGATGTAAACCTAAGTTTTTACTCCAACACACACCAAATATCTCCTGGTAAACTCAAAAATGATATATGATTAAAATAGCAATAATAATATCTATAATAGAAATAAACCAATGTACTACCAACACACATTTCCAAAAATCCCCGCCCCAAGCAATATACATGATTTTTTCCATCAACAATAGAATTTACCCCAACACTAATAACATGCATCTAACCAACAGTCAACACACATACTGACACCACCAACACCAAGAAGACCAACTAAAAATATGATATACACATACAGGCACACCCTTTCCTGTTTTCCTCCCACTACCATCTTCAGGAATTAAGTACATGGACACTACTAGACAGATACAAAAATGCCTACTAGAATCCAGATGCACACACTCACACACACACACATGTTAGCACCACAGGACAAAGACACATGAGATCTACCTAACCAATGAAAACTCAGAAATCAAATGTACTGGAACATACTCTTCCACAACTCATTTCAAAAAATTTCTCATGAAGCTTAAATAAAAGAGAATCATATTAAATTTATAAATGTTTCTTATTTGTCCCTTATTCTATCAATGCCTGTCCTTCCAACTATTTACAGAAACTCATTAAATAGGTTATGTGCTACTTTTCTATGTCCTTTTCTACCTTCAATATGTCCTGTGAGTGTTAAATACTCCAAGACCTCTTTCTTCATTATGTACCCTAGGAATTTCAATTATCTCTTTCTGTTTCAAAGTATAAGTGTCATGTCTTTTTTGTTGACATTTTCCTTAAAACTTCCTTGTTACATGTTCAATCCATTGTATTCTCAGCATCTTTCTGTAGAACCACATTTCTCTACCATATAGAAGAACTGATATTACATAACAGTTCAATACTCTTTTCTTTCTTTCTAATGAAATTTTCTTGTTTCTTAATATTTTACTTAGCTTTTGGAAGGCTTCTTTTACGATTTCAATGTTGTTAAGATTATGGCCGCCAATAATGAATCCTAATAAGATTTCTAATTCTCCCCAAATCATTTCACTGTATAGGTTGAATAATTCTTGTCTTACATCCCTTTCTATTTTAGTATATTTACTGAATTCATTTTCTATACGTATGCAAGTGTTTTGCTGTCGGTATAGGTTCTGGGTTATTCTAATATCCTTCCCAAATACGTCACTGTTACCTAGAAGTACCAACAGTTCTTTTTGACATACTTTATTTACACTATTTACATTCTTTGGACTGTTGTCCACATATTCTTTTGCCATATTCATAACAAGGCATGTCTATTATATACGCCAGTCTTCTTCAAGTGACTGGAATTTTGAAATGAACTCTTTGAGTCAAGTCACTGGATCCAACCAATGATTTTATTCATGGCCCAATGGATAAAAGTGTGACTTGACCCAAATAGTTGTGAATTCAATACCTGACTACTGCGATGGTAAATAAAAACTTGGAGAGTTGAGTTAAAGGGAGATAACTGAGACATCCAGAACTGGCATGGCACATGGAACTAGAACAATCTACCCTGGTGGATGAAATAGTAAGGTCTCCCATAACAGTTGTAATTTCTTGGGATTTTCATTGACATTGTCTAGCATACAGTAAAACTTTTTGGTTTCTTTTCTTTGTACTGTCAGTGCCTATATACAACTATGATAGATATGTTAAAAGGCTTTCCTTTCAGTTTGATGACAAGAATTCTTTCAGATAGTTGATAGTATCCCAAAACGCATGTCTTGGTCACATATAGGTCCTACTCTCTTTTCCTCTCTGCCTATATATATGACCCTGTCTTCGTCAATGATAGATAGATACATAGATAGATAGATAGATAGATAGATAGATAGATAGATAAAATTTGATAGAAACTGAGCAGAAAGATTGTGATAATTTTTTCAGTAACCTCCCAACTTTGAAAACTTACTATTTTAAATCCATGGATTTGAGTACAACACAGACTCAACATTTTGCAAGGAAATATTCCAGCTACCAAGTAAATACTGAACTGACACAGATATGTAAATGGTAAATTCTGATTTTTTTGTTATTAATATATTTAACCAATGTACAGTGAAGAGTTATGACCAACCTCATCAAACACAAACCCTCCATCTCATTGCTCTACCACTGAGACATAATCTGAAAGCAATTAATTTCAACATAAAGTAAAAATATTATTGATATGGAAAAAGCAAATGTTCTGCTATTTTTTTTTTTTTTTTTTAGTGATTCTTAAGCCTTGGTGACATTCCTAAACCAAGTGCGGATTTAATTATCTTTATATTAAATTTTGCACTTCACTTTTCAAGTAAACGAGTTTTTCTTTTCCTTTTTTTTAAGTATATATTTTTATTGAAGATGTTTTTGTGAGTGTTGAGGATGGGGGAAAAATATCTTTAAAATTTGGTAAACCAGGCTGAGGAAACATTTCCCTTTCAAAACCAGAGAGACTGATTCCACGGTTGGAAGCACATGAAACTTTGGTGTCAGCAGTTATAAAATCAAAAGCCGATTAATTCTTTTGGTTTTGGGAAGGGAGGTAATTCCGTCTGAGATTAGAGGGATGACACACCATAAAATAGATTTCATTATAGCCCATATTATCATAATTAATAAAAGAAAATCAAAGCAAGAAATAATGATCAACAATTTAAATGCAATATTTTCATAATTGTTTTCTTATACTTTTTTTTGGAGGGGGAGGTATTCTTGAGGTTTTTGGTTGGTTGGTGGGGGGGGTTTTAAGTTATATTTTTTCATAAAAAATGTGAATCTTCATTCAAAGAAAATAACCAATCCATTTTAAAAAATTTGCTATATATGTTCAAAATTTATTATATTTGGTTTTAAGATCACATTGAGGAGTGAAGCTGACAGTCACCGGACAGTGTTGATTCTTATGTAAACACTGTCTGTATCTCTCTCTATCTATATCTATATATATATATATATATATATATATATAGTGTAACCCGGATATAAGACCCGGATATAAGAGAGTTTCTCTGGTCCCAAATTAGAGCCATACTTACCTAAACAAAATAGACCAAACCCGGATATAAGAGAAACCCGGATATAAGAAACTTCTTCTTCGTAGGACGCCCATGGCTAAGATACAAAGATAAGCTGGAGAGCAACTTGTCAGCTGTCAATATACCTCATAATACCCTCGAGCACTTAGTCTTGGAGCGGGTAGAATGGAGATCAACATGTTTTAGTGGACTCAGCAGTTTTCAATCTGCTTGTCTGAATCATCTTCAAGAAGCAAGAGCAAGAGCAAGATCTAAAAGGTCAGCTATTCTAACAGTGATCTCATCCCACAATCCTCACTCTTGCTCCATATTAAACATATTTTGCTAAATATGACAGACAAGGAAAATTTAATTAATTCTTTATTTAGTTTTTCCAGCATTCTTAAATTTTTCCATTTGATGGAAATAAAGGAGTGCAAAAATTGTCTGTATTGTCCATTGTCCCAAGTGCTTTTGGCCACTCCTTTAACCATTTTCAAGGAGATACGTTTTTAGGTGTTGTTAATTTCTCATTATGTTTGACAATATAAGATGTATTTGTGTGTTGTTTGGAATAATAGTAGGAATGTTTGTTCCAAGCTTCTCATGTTGAAATTCAAGTGAGCAGCTTTCTAATGTTTTTCAAAAACTTTCAACACCCCATTACCACTATTGAATAAGGAGAGGTTTCTAGTGGGAATGAAATGTTTTACATATAGGGACCTCTTTCACAGTGAGATGTTTCCAGTAATTTGATTTATCTATTTAGTGAACTACCGTAGAGGACAAAGAGGCCAACGTTAGCACTAAAATAAATTACTTCCAGGGCGAACACAGATTTGGATGTGCCTCACATGTAAACTGTGTAAAAAGGAAAGAAATGGTGGCTCTGTGGGTTACACATTTATAACAGATATATGCTGGAGGTAGATACTCTCTTGCCAGATTATCTTTTCACATATGCAAATTTTGGTTGTGAAGGAAAAGATAAAAATGGGAAGAATGAGTTGACAGGCAGAACAATTACTGCTGCGTGTTGAACAGGGTGACACTTGTTGCAGTCAGTAGAGTGTTTGACAGGAAATGGATTGCAAGAGACAAAAAGTTTACGATCTTTTAGCTACAAGCTATTTTGGCCATTGCTTGATTGCAAGGAACTGAACAATTTTGTGGAAACATCCACTGCCGACACGAATGAGTGCACCCAGAAGTTGAGTGAATGACAGCAGCAGGGAGTGAATGTGTCCCTGTTAGATTTGAGAAAAGCTAGTCATCAAGAATTGTGAAACTTTGCAGAAAGGAAAGCTGGGAGTGCAAAACAACTGCAGCAGGTTAGCGATGAATATCACACACTATGACAATAGACACTTCCTAACCCTTATTGATTGTGGTCCATCTCAATATGGTGACTGCTTCATCAACAAGACTACACCAGTGTCACTAACCATTTAACATCAATCTTTTTTGAGCAGAGTCCACTAACCAAAATCTTAACTGACAATGATAGCTTTCACATGTGGGCACAAAGCTTTTATTCCAATGTGCTTATGTACAAACTAACAATAGTATAGTTTAAATGAGTCACAGAAGCATTAAAACTATTGTCACTAGAAAGCACTGCTCTATACCAGAGGCAGTCTACTGGCATAACATCACATCTAGGACAACTTCTCATCATCTACAGTGCCAGCAGACATGCTACATAAGTATCATGTCCGCATATGGGGCATTGATGTGACGCCTCTACCAGAAACATAGAATACTCAAGGAGTATACAAGATGGAAGACATTGCCTGGGTTAAGACTTTTCAAGGGAGCTGTATGACCAAGTTTAAGACAGACTAAATAAACAAGGTTAGCAGTTCGTAGTCAATACAGATTGACAGAATTCCCTATTATATGAAGGACTTGAGTTCCTTTCAGGGGTTGTATTCTCTATCTAAACATGGAAGTGATTCAATAGAAAGTGAGCTGTTAGCATGAGATGCAGCACAGAGTCTGGCACAGGAGAATCCAATGACTTGTCCAGCAGTGATTCATTTGTAGAGGAAGCTTATGTTGCTCCCCCTCAGAGGAATGCTCAGCAGAAGAGGCCTTCCCCAGTTGAATTTGCTGTGATCATGAGATCAGTAGGGAGAGTAGTGTATTATCACAGAGGGCAAAGAGTGTCAGGGTTGCATGCATTTTTTGCAATGCTAGAAGAAAAATTATTTACCTCCAGGGTGAAGATAGATTTGAATGTGCCTCACATGTAAACTGTCCAAAAAGGAAAGAATTGGCAACTTTGTCGATTACACATTTAAAGCAAATTAGATCCTGGAGAGATACACTCCCATGAGATTATCTTTTAAGAGATAAAGATGAAGAGAATGAGGCAACAGTCAGCACAGTCTAACAGGTTATGCTTGCTGTGATCAGTAGAGTATTTGAGAGGAAATGGATTGTGGGAATTGTTTGCAAGAAGGAAACAAAATGTTTACAACCTTTTAGCTACAATATAGAATTTTTTTATCAAACAATTAGTTAACCTAACCTGTTTGAATATATATATATATATATATATATATATATATATATATATATATATATATATATATATATTCAAACAGGTTTGGTTAAGTAATTTAGACATACTATGTCTGTTTATTTTTGTTTTAATCCTTTCGAGTCCATGAATCAATTTCTTGGTAGCCATAAAAAACTGATTAAGAAAAATTCCAAAATTTTCTTTCAAATAATTTTTATTTTCCCAAGTACTCATCTGAGACCATCTTCAGGGGGTTAAATTGTCTGTGTATGTATATACGTATTTCTGTAAATTCAAAACATTTTTACTGTTCATTTTACTGTATTTTTTATCATTCTATATCAATTTCGAATTCAATGCAACTTTTGTATTTATTAATTTATTATATATATATATATATATATATATATATATATATATATATATAAACTTTGCTGCTAGAAACATTTAAGAACTTTATTGATATACTCATAGTTGACTTTTTTGCTTATTATTATTATTTTGGTGTAATATAGATATATTTTCAACTAATATCTGTCTAAACCGTGAATGTGAACATAAGTGTTCCTTTAAATGCTGTAAGATTGAAGTATGCTCATCCAGGTGAAATGTAAGCCTTCTCAATAGCACTGTCATTGTAAAACCAGCATACATATTAACAACTTGACCCACTGACTTTTCTAGTATGACTGGAGAATGGGCATGTATGGAAAAGACATGTTGATCATATTAATGTGAATCTTCCAAGTGAACCAGATACATGCCCTGAAAGGGCTAATCAACCAAGTAGAACACAGACACATACTTTGAAGGAGATACTCAGCATCAACTATACAGATAAACTGAGGGAGGAAAATCAGCAACCCAGAAAGCCTGTCAGAACATTTTCAGAAATCACAGAAAAGCGATGCAGTGCCCAACTTTTAGTGGGGTAACTTGCTGAAAAGGAATCACCAAATGACAGAATTACAGAGGACTCAGATATGGAAGTTGATGATGACATAACTATGACAGGATTTGAAACAATTATTTCTCCTAAAAACTTGTCTTCTTCTCAGATCTCTTTTGAAAACTCCATGTACATTACAACCTAAGTAATGGTTTGTGAAAAACATATTAATTAAATTTTGACTAATTGGAGAGGGATGTTGCAACTGGGACCTAAGAAAATGGAAGCACCATTTTAGCTATTGTTCAGACATGGAACTACTGTGTTGGCCATATTGTTTATGTGTGAATAAAAGAGCTGGAGTATCTCTTCAGTAGACAGAAGGCATCAAGCCTAACCTGTGTTGTTGTTACTACAGACCCCCTTACCAAGTTGCAACAGCATATAATTAGTTTTATTTTTTTTACTGTGATCAATGGAGGATATATTAGTACTTATAAATTTTTTAAAGATTTTTCATCTTGCTTGTATTTAGAGTGTATTTGATTGCGGTATAGGAGATTGATATGTTTAGGGTTATTTGAGGAAGTATTATGTTCTTTTTGATTTGTGTAAATATTTTTGATAGCTTGTCTAATTTATTCATCAACAATGTAATTTAGAAAGTCATTATTAATGAGAGCTTATTTAATGTTTTTATTCAGTATAGAATTTTTTTGTGGAACAGTTAACTTAAATAGTTGAGAGTTTGTGTGTTTATGCTAGTTAGGTTTTATATGGGGACGTAGTAAATGTATTATTATTGGTGTCTATCAGTATATCAAGAAAAGGAATTTTATTGTTATTGTTAATAATAATATATTTACTACAAGAATAAACATGGTACCAACCAAGTCTTGAATTTGGCCTGTTATACCATTTTCCATGCTGATAACCATTATGCCACTTGCACATCCATGCTATGGATAGACTACAAAACCAAAAAAATCCCTGGGATGGAACTGTCCATGTATGATCTTGAATAGAGTAATGCATAAATCTGCATGGAATTGTATGACAAATGTGGTGAAAAAGCAATAAAGAGTTAATTGGATGGTTGAACTGACTGCAAGAAGAAAATGTCTAATGAAGGTCAACATAAAAAGAAGTATTTTTCAAGAAAGATTCCCTAATCTCATTTACATCTTCAGGCAAGATTCAAGTGAAGAACGAATGTTTCTTATGCTAAGAAGGACATGATATCATCAACTAAATAAATTAGTTCAGAAGAGGCACAAAAATAGACACAAGTAGGCAGGAATGATCTACCGAGAATAAGTAGTTTGCAGAAGGCGGCATGCAGAGAGTGCGATGGTCTCGGGCATCTATGTCGGGAGGGAATCCAATCAAAATGTGAAATAAAAATTTAGTTTTCAAAATTTAAAATTGTCTCTCTTAATTTCATTGTACAAGCACCCTACAGTCCCACATGCTGGTGTGAATGTTGATCAGTATTTTGATAATCGAGGCCCTACTATTTGAGTCTTGAGGGGCATACAATCAAGAAGCTGGCCTTGGCATCATCAAACCTCTGCACATCACTTCTGAGAATTGTGTAAATTAATGGTGTAAATACAAACCAAACATTGTTTGAAAGAGAAAAAAAAAAGATTCTAATTTTATGAAGATGTCAGCATTATTGGCATACTAGCAAAAAGATCAGAATCGAATATCTGAGAAAAATTTGAAATCATCCACATGACAGCATTACTAAAAATATACAGGAAACTGAGGAAACATGCTGTTACTTGATCTCGACCAAAACTTGTCAAACATCGCCTACTTCCTTCCTTACATATTATGTGTGATGCACAATTGGGAAAGCATGACTCTTTTCAATTCATTATTGACTTGGCAGAAAAATTCATGTAGTTGGCTGCCATTGCTTTCTGTGGTAGACTGGTTGCCCAGGCTATAGAACTCAATCTGTTCTGCTATTTAACCTATAGCTGGGGAGAGAAGAGATGGATTCATACTTTCCCTTAAGCTATTTGCACCCAAGTGAATGTAACAAACTCAACTGGAATTCAAACACTGCTCTGATTCTGAGCCATTATCCACTACACCATTCACCCATCCAAGCTTACAGCCCTTGGTATTCACAAGTTGTCACCCATGTAGGTACTAACCAGTCATGACATTGCTTAAATTTCATGCTCGAATGAGAACTGATGTTTCAACATGAAACAGCCTTAATTCAGAGACTACTGCTTAGAAAACTCAAAATGTATTTGTTGTGTAGGGATACAGAAGATGATTACCTCCCTTTGGTTGAGATATTCATATAGGCCATGTGATGGCCACTTAGTGACTCCACTTCTTACAGTGACAAAAGTACCCAGTCATTCAGTTTGTTTACAGCAGCCAAATTAAGTGGTTGCTTTTTTTTAGACTGGGCTTAGGGGCCTGAGCTGAGGCTAAATCTGCCTCCCTCAACAGCTTGCATGTACATGGGACCATTTCCCTTTGGGAATATATCTTCCCCAGATATAAAAAGAACCTCCAGCTCACAGTCCTCAATTTGGGAAAACCCAAGACTCACTGTTTCCTGTTTGCAGAATATGTCCTTGCCTGAGACATAGTAGATGAATCTTGCCCATTTGAATCTGCAGTTCTAAATGTGGCTTCTCCAGAAGTACAGAAGAATTTCCATATTATATATAAGACTTTTCCTTTTTGTTTCTCCCTATACTCTGCTCACTGTGTAGGTATATGATATATTATTCTCTGCATGAGACACATATAAATATGTAGATATAGTTATGTGTATGTCTTAGTGGTATAAAAGTCTCTCTGATAAAAAAACATTTTTGTCATTCCTTTTCGTGTCGGCTATTCCATTCCATCTGTGAAATACTGTTTTATTATAATATATAGACATAATAATGCCCATAATGGGAAAATATAAATGGAAGAGTAAGATTTCTAATGTCGCTCTCTCTTATGGTAGTATTATTAACAATACTAGTAACAATATTAGTAACAAAATTTTCTAGTCTATATTAATGCTAGAGTTGATAAAAGTGCTGGAGATTTAATGAAATTGGTTGTCATGGGATATGCAACAACAACCAACAAGGGATATACAAATACATGAATGAATGTGATGGTGGTGTTTGTTGTTGTTGTTGTTGTTGATTGAGAGACATGCACTGCAGCAAAGTGACACTAGGGTTCAAAATATGAGGTCTGAAAAGTAATAGGATTGGTATTACAAACAATTTATTTCAATTCTAAACAACAAACTAGATGGTTTCCCCTTCAAAGTAACCCTCCTTGAGTCTAATGCACTTTTCCATCCTTTTCTACCACTTCTATACACTACTGGAAGGATTCTTTTTGGATGACCCTCAGCTCCACCATTATTACCTTTCTTGATCGCCTTCATACTTTCAAAACAGGTCCCCTTGACGATCCCCTTAAGCTTGGTGAAAAGAAAAAAATCAAATGGAGCAAGATTAAGTGAATAGGGAGGTTGTTCCTGTAGAGCAAGGTTCTTCTTGGCCAGGAACTGACAGATTCTCAGGTGGTTGGGAGCAGGTGCATTGTTATAGTGCCACAATATGTCCTACCACAACTCATGTGTCACATGTGAAAAAAAAATTTAATGGTCGAAAAAAGCTAAGATTACAGTTCTATACTCCCAAGATATCATGTTAGATGATAACATAATCCGCTTATCCCTCTTTCCCCCAGAGCTCACACACCACACCCAGTTCTGTTACTTTTCAGACTGACTTCATATAAAAAATCCAATCTATCCATCATTACATCCAATCTAATATGGGTATACCAGGTACATGCAGATCAGCCAAATATGGTGAGAGGTTTTCATAAAAGCAGCACATAATCTTGCTTGTGAGACCCAGACAGAATTTTCATCATGCTGGATAATCCAGTTAGCTTATATTGTCTCTGATTGCAAGTGTTCCCAAATATGTAGATGCATCTCCTATGTTGCCTTGGCTGCCTGAGATTTTAAATTTTAATAAAAGCAAAAAAAAAAAAAAAACAACACAAAGTGAACTTTTAAAAACCCAGCCTTAATGCATGCATCTGTCCCTACGGGACATGCCCAACTGATTAAAGTCAGGAAACTGACAAGCAAATCTAGACATTGAAGTTGGATATTTACAGCAGGCCATTTTAATTTACCCAAGACAATGTACAATCAATTAAGATCTGAAACCATTGAGAGCCATCAAGGTAGTTATCAGTCATTTACAAAAGTATTCTGGAGACTATCACTACCTACCCATCAAACTCCAGAGCTGTTCATTTTGAACATTGGTTTGGTTTGTTTTATGGTACATCAACTCCTTCAGGGTCATTTAATGCCAGAATTTATTTTTCTTGGAAGCATTAGAAATTTCTTTTAAAAAATGTATTTCTGGTAATATTTTTTTTCCTTACAGTAACATATTCCTAGAAATTATTTTTTTTTATATTTTACAAAAATGTATTGCTGGTAATTTTTTTTTATTATGAAAATGTATTGCTGGTATTTTTACTATAAATTTTTTTAATACTTTTATTGGGTTTTCACCCCAGTTTGGGAGTCAACTATTTGCCCATAGTTAGGACCCTAACAGGTGCTACCACCTTGTGACAGGGTGGACCTGGGAACAACAGCAATTAAGAGGTGGTTCTATGCTCCTTAAATCCCCCAAATCCTTGTTGCTGGATGTAGTTTATCATCATACCCAGGATTCTTGAACTTTGATAGTTGGCCTCCTAGTCATAATATCAGCATATTTCACATTAGACATATTTTTATCTTTTTATTTTTTTTTATTTGTCCTATTGTGTAATAATGCTTGTTACACTAATCAGATTATATGAATTTTTTTGTTGCCAAACCCAAAGATTGAACTCAGGACTACCAGGTAACTGAATTTGTTTAATACTAATTCTAATCTATAAAGGCAATTAATTGGTAGAAACTTGCAGGCTTAAACCAAATTTTGTCTATGTCTTCAACTGAATCAGCATACACAACTTTTTTTTCACTACCTGTAGTGTAAATCTATGGTGGAATTTTTTGGTATCTTCAATCTGATATTCTTTATTTAATTAATGGTAATTCTTTGCTTCATGCCATTTCAGTTGATGAAAGCTTTCATAAGCTGATATTCCCTACTTTCAGAATGAAATAAGTATTTCAGCTGTTCGCCCCACTTAAAATTCTCTCATGGGTTGGCAGAATGTCTCCTTGTAAACCCCTTCATGTGAAAAAAGTAAAAATATCTTGATATTTTCAGTGTCACATAACTCGAACAACAAAACAGCTGTAAAGACCAGACATACATGCATTGCTGCACAGAATGGTTCTTAAAAAGACGTCATAATGAATCAGACCATCTAAAAGTTATTGGCAATGGGCAAAGAAACTGACGTCTCTGATGTCACTCTTACCAAATCATTATTGCCAGCTTACATATATAAGCTACATACATATATGCATATAATCTAGTAAGTTATATATATATATATATATATATATATATATATCTTTAAATGTTATTTATTATATATAATTATATTATATATAATATATATATATATATAATATATATATATATATATATATATATATATATATATATATATATGTTTTTGATGTAATGTCCTCAAATAAAGAGTATTGCTCTACTATTGTATTGAGCCCTCTTTTAAATTGAATGTTACAAACAGCATAATTGGACTCTATTCATTCTCATTTTACATGTATGTGTGTGTGTGTGTGTGTGTGTGTATATATATATATATATTACTTTAAATGTTATTTTTATATATATATATTATATATATATATATATATATATATATTATTTTAAACATTATTTTTTATTTATAATTATATTATATATATATATATATATATATATATATATATATATATATATTGCTACAAATGTTATTTTTAATCGAGTTCACTCCATGCAAGGCAGTAAAGCCACTAAGACACAAGGGGTTACTGAATGTGGATGAATTAGAAACATTACTAATGAGAGAGTCCATTATTATATATATATATTGTAAAGGTAACAAATCCATTGGTATATAATCCCAGTGGATCCTAGTAATATAAAATATTAAAACTGATCCACAAAAAAGAGCTCAATGTATTTATTATTACAGAGCAAATAATACATATGCCTGTCTTATAAGACAGACAAATTATATTTTCATCTGTCAAAATAAACTTATTTCTCATATGAGGTTATTTTGGATTTTATTGTGTTTTAATATATATATATATATATATATATATATATATATATATCATTATCCACAGTCATACTGACTATCTTTGTTTTTGATTTTATATAAAAACTTAAACAAAGACAAATCATCCCTGTAGAATTACACATAGTTCAAAAAGCCCCCACTAAGTTCAGGCTGTCAGAGTTCTGACTAGCAATCTGCCATTTGGGGCCAGGTTATGCATTCTATAACAGAGTTCTGGCTTGTAAATTTCTCATCCAAAAGATTCAGAAAGCAGAAATCAGCTTGTAAATTTATGTGGACTCTCTTCTGAGATAGAAAAGACATGAGCCTCATGAATTTTCTGGAAATTTGACAAATTATCATGAAGGTGATAATGCTGAAGGATCAAAATAATGCAATGGCCTCCCAACCAATTTGAAGACCAGGGATTATATTGCAAATCTTGACCTGACTGTTCTATTAAACCAACCACATAGTTTATTTTATCTGTTTCAAAGTTATGAAAGCTGATCTATGCAACATATTCCTGACAATGATGCCATGATTACAGCTATAAAGTATGTGTTGTCTCCATTGGCACACATTTTTATGAATGCAGATACAAGCTCTTGTTCATTTGCGGTGAAATACTTTGGCAAATCTATTGATGATGAAGAAAAATAGCATTTGGTAATAAGATGTTTACTTTATAATTCTGTAGAAACAATATTGATGCACCACTTATATATATATATATATATGTGTGTGTGTGTGTGATGCATTAATATTGTTTCCATAAAAATATAAAGCAAATGTTTTATGACACATATTTATTTATTTATATATATATATATATATATATATATATATATATATATATATGAATAAAGACAAAAGGTAAAACTTAGCCTCTGAGGGACTATATCAAGCAAATCTAAGGATTTTATTTTGTAACAAGTATTTATATACAAGAGAAAAAATGTTACTGTTTTTTTCAAAATATTTGGCAAAGGGGTTCACAGGTATATTCATCAGGTTAACAGAAAAGTCAGGTAAGTTTATGTTATGGATGTGAGGTGATACAGTTCAATGTAGATTAGTATTTAAATTAAATATTTTTTACATATATATATATAGCTGAGTGGTTAGAATGTTCGCATTCTGACCATGATATCCAGGTTCAAATTTTACTATGATTGATTTATCAGAAAGGTGACTTCTTGATGTTATTGGTCTGGAGGAGGTGATCCTAGCATGTGGCACCTTTGAAAAGGGGCTGAAAATCATACCACTTTGTGTGTGAAACTGCGTAGACGGAACCTTTGAGAACCATCATTGATTGTGCTAGCACAAAGTCACTAGTCATGGTGACCAAAGGTTTGAGCATGCTAACTTTTGCTGATCATGCTAGATAATGTGCACTCTCCCAGAAATTGTAACTAAGGTC
The DNA here is from genome assembly GCA_963932145.1 of Acanthosepion lycidas. Lineage (NCBI taxonomy): Eukaryota > Metazoa > Mollusca > Cephalopoda > Sepiida > Sepiidae > Acanthosepion > Acanthosepion lycidas. The sequence continues at coordinate 61,140,537 of OZ010580.1, forward strand.
CACTCAGCATAGTTACAGTGTAAACCACAATTGGAGCCTGTGGGTATTGAACAAACACAAATGTCTGCAACAGGTATTAGCTAACTGCCCTAGTAGATGGGCATCCTTGGATTCGAGTGCCTGTGCCATTTAGATATATATATATAAGGTGTGATGGTTAAATTGTCACTATTTTATATTTTTAATTTCACAACTCACTCGACTAAAAATTCCTGCTGTACTGCTTGGCATTCACACCGTAAGCCCCAATGTGAATATTTCAGGAAGTTATGGAGAGCATTGATCGCCCATGTCTTGAATAGATATGGCAGATAGAAAAAGAAGAAGAAATAAAAGCTTGTGCTAATGGTTGGCAGAACAGGGAGATGACAAAAAGA
>OZ010580.1:61145913-61168413 GCA_963932145.1 Acanthosepion lycidas
TAGATTAGTTGATAACCAAATAATATACAATGACTAGTGAGAACAATTTATGTATGGAATCTACTAATAACATATTAGTCAACACTAAATAATTATGTCCAACTATCAGAATAAATTTTCTCTTTTATCAGAGAATAATTATTTCATGGGAATACAGACCCAAACAAACAATATGGCTGCCAATAGATGATCAGTTGAAAATCTCCATAAATGAATTAAGAATAGAAACACTCATACATAAAAGATGAAGCATTCACATTTATTCTTGTTCTTTTTCTTGTAGCCTTTGACTAAGTTCATTACTTATTTATGTTAATACTGTTGAACCTTTTCAGACCTAAACTGGGTTTTTTTTTTAATCTTACTATGGTTCTTTCTACCCTGGATCCAAAAGATGACATCCATTCTTCTTGGATATGTATATATGCAAGAAGGTGTACTTATATAAAGATTAAGGGAGATTGCAATTGTTAAAGAGTAGTGGGGAGAGGAGTACCCTAAACAAAGTCCACAAAAGGACAAAGCCTAATTTATAGATATGGCTGTGTTTCATGGGCACATTGGTAGTGCTGACATTTTGTGATCAGAAAAACTAAACAGAAAATTTCTTGGAAGTCAAAAATAGTTGCTGCTATACAGTCTTCCTGAAGCTGTTAATACATTAAATCTGTATGATCCGTATAAATATATTTAAAAAATAAATAAATAATTGATCATAAGGCATCGATATTTAATAAACTTTGTCTTGCAGTGAGCAACAAATCTGGGGGAGGGGTAAGTTTAGGTTTCCCCAATCTTCCTTATATTTAGAAGTCTTGCCAATATAATTAAAATTCTTAGATTTTGGGTAGGATTAAATATAAGTGATGCTGGTAAAAATTACACAACTACCTCAACCACTAAGACAAAATCTTGTTAATTACATTGAATGTTTCATAATGGCCTGTTCTGTGAATTTCCGCAATGTACTTGAAGCCAGGGTTCAAACCCATATCAAAGTCTGGGCTTCTGTTGCTGATTTTCTTAGCAGACAAAACCTTGCCAATTAGAAAGAATTAGACTGGAAAGAGGGGACTAGTAGGAAACCTCTCTCCCTCTCTCTCTAATATATGCCATGCCTCTTCTGGATATTTCAGTATCAGTTATCTCCCTTTAACTCAACTCTCCAAGTTTTTGTTCGCCTCTGCTGTAACCAGATATTGAACTCACAACTCTTTGGGACAAAAACTTGCAGAGTTGAGTTAAAAGGGAGATAACTGATGCTGAGATATCCAGAAGAGGCATGGTATTTGGAACTAGAACAATCTGTCCTGGTGGACAAAATAAAGGCTTTGGTTCAAAATTACAATCACCTGAAAAGGCCAGAGCATACAATTGTTGAAAATTTGTGAATATACACAACAAAAATAAGGACAACAGTCTGAAGAAAGTAAATAGTGTAAATAGGTTGGAACATGCTGGTAGTGTTTTAAACTCAGCACAACATGAAGTTACTGCTACTCCTATACAGCAAGGCTTAGAATTACTACTACTTCTATACAGCAAGGCTTAGAATTACTACTACTTCTATACAGCAAGGCTTAGAATTACTACTACTCCTATACAGCAAGGCTTAGAATTACTACTACTTCTATAAAACAAAACCTCCAAAATGGCTAATAAGTTTCCCAAGAGCACTCATGGACATTTTTTATATTCTCTTAGTCCTTATAAAAGAAAAACTGTAGGAACATTATAAAAACTTAATAAATAACTTATAAAATTTTCTGTCAGATTCAACAAAATATGTATAAAAGAAAGATTGTTACTCAAATGTTCAGAGTGATATATATATATATATATATATATATATATAGATAGATAGATAGATAGATAGATAGATAGATAGATAGATAGATATAAAATTAACTGTTAGATAAAGCAAGTTTTCTGCAATAACACACTATTTTTCACATAGTCAACACCACTGTTTATGTATTTTGTAAGCAATGAACCAGAATCTGTATGTCACACATGGAATGTAACTTATCCCATATACTACTATCACTACTGCCTAACAGTACTTACATCCACTGTTTGGTCTCTATAAATCTTCAGAAAGTGTGGATGTATGCTAAGTGGTGCAATCTTTCCATGTGAAAGAATACCATGATACACTTCTACTTTGTATGCACTTTCATGTCAGAAGCCATTTTACCAAACTTCTGTTTAACTGATATCTGGAACAAGGTAAAAAAAAGAAAAGAAAACAAATGTGGGTTATTGTTGGTAGGTTCAACCTCTACTGCTAAACCACCAAGATCTGTTTCTGATATGCCAACATAATAAAATAAGAGTCATTACTTTCGGGACAACTGTCTTATAATTATCAGCAGAATTAATAGCACTTCATTTTCCTGTACTAAAAAGTCAGAACATTTCTCATATCTTCTACTTTTGTTTGTTAGCAATATATTTCAGACACTCCATTCTCCAGCCTTCCACAGGTATAAAGCAAACATAGAAGTCAGTTTCAAAACAATGCTCTTGTTTTACCTCCAGAGGTCTGTGTACCAATGATGACGGAAGAGCTATGCTGACAAGATAGGTATTCATAGTTGGTATAAGAATGATCTTAAAGAAAAAAAATTAACATTCTTTACCAACTGTTCCAAGAAATAGGACCTATGATAAACCTTTCCAAAGCAGAAACTATGATCCGGACTTGGAATGATAGTAGTGATGGCACATACCTTGAATCCATCATAAAAATTTAGAATGTGGAATTAATAAACTCTAAACACTTTGGTGTATGGATCACCTATAAGAAATTTAGTATGGAAGATAAAGAATTTAAACATAGAATAGGATGTGTTAAGAATTGTTTTATCCACAAGATGCTACAAAATCAAAATATTAAACTAAGAATTCAAGTCATGTTCTTAAGTAGCTTTGTAAGATGAAGACACTCATGTGGATGTCATGCATAACATCCAATTCATTCAGAAATGTCTAAACTATCAGTTATATACAACTGTTTTCTCAGATCACTGATTAAAAATGGTTTTCAGTGAATTAATCCTGTAGGGCTTAAAAAGGACTATCCTTTATCAGATCTCATAGACTGGAGAGTCACGAACAAAGAACTTCATTAGATAACAAAATCCACATCACTTGAAAATTTCTGACAGCAGCAACAACTAAAATGGATAGCACATGCAACTCAAAGAGAAAATAATGACATAATCAAGATGTTGACTTCCCACACTGCCTTAAGCAAAATGTTAGCAAGGAAACTCCCATTAGTAATAGAAAACAGACTTGAGATGCCTATTTTCCTGAAAAACTGTTTTAAGAGAAAGATTTTATAAATTTCAACTGACAATAACACTAACTGTTCAGATAATGAATGTCAAATGTTTCCTGTATGGAAACGGCTATCTCACCCTTTCTATGAACATTGTGTGGATTATTGATCTCATATTTTTTGCTACTTTTGTTGTTTACACAATAGAAATCTATTTTCTAGCTTACCTCAAGAGTCTAATTTTTTAAGGCAAATTGTGAATGTGTTTCTGTGAGGCTAATGCAAAGCAGACATTGCCACCCAACAAAAGAAAATGGTAGAAAGTCTATAGATAGAATCAACCAATTATATCAATGTCTAGACAACTCTTGGAATAATAAAGACCCACCTCAATTACAGAAAATATTATTAATATATTATTATTATAAATATTAACTTTTTTGGCTAAGAGTCATTCAGATTACTGAACTCGTTCTTTGTGCTACTTTCACAGGTGCTACAATATTTCAGTCTATTTACTCTACAGCTTTCCTCAGGTGTATAATTTTTAAAGAAAGACCAAAATTTTCTTTTATTCTGGAAAACAGAAAATAGTAGTGATTATCCCATCACCTTTCAAATGAGATCCAGATTAATGACATGGAGAATAACTTAAGAAAAAAAATGAACTAAGAAAGTAAGAAAAATGAAAGAAACAGCATATATTTCCTTTTTAGCTGCTTGGATAATTCAGACCAATATAGACAGAGTATTTTTTTTTTCTAAAGAGAAGGGGTTAGGGATTGCACCTCGCCATGTATAAATTCAAATTCTCTGAGTTTTGGGTAATAGCAAATGGCATTGTCTTTATGCCTCAAGTTGTGAGAATAAATCAGGTCTGGTTGCTATATTAGGTAAAATTTTTATTTCACTATCTTGTTTAATAAAAAAAAAAAAAAGATAGAAAGAGATTTTTGTCTTTTCTTTGGGATTATATATACCTGAAGAAGGCTGTAGAATGAATCAACCAAAACATTGGTAAAAACATCAGCAGCATAAAGAATGAGGTCAATTAACAGAACAAATTTTGGAATGTTAATGTGTTAATGATTCTTAAAAATTACAGACAATAAAAGTCAAATTCTAAATGTTGAATGTCGGGCAGGCATATCAGTCTAAATTACTAAATTAAAACCAAGTTTTATCAATACAGCACATATATATATATATATATGGTGGTGGTGATGGTGATGGTGATGGTGGTGGTGTTGATACTAATAATCATTGTGATGCGGTCCATTAAAGTTTGTGTTATTCATAAATTCCTTGGTGCTAAAAAAAGTACAAGTAATCCCCAATACTTTTTAGTTTATTTATTTAAAAATTATTTACTCAGTGGTATGTCTGTCATCGCATCCCACTAGAAAAACCAACTGAACTTTTTTTTATTTGATAAATGCCACCATGGTTCCTGGGAAAAATAAACAAAGTGCCATTTCTTCTTATTTTTCATTGCTTTTTTTTTTTTTTTTTTTTCCTATTATTTTTATTATCTTCACTATCTTTTTCTTTCACTTTTCTCTCTCCTTTTTCATTTATCCCCCACCACTATCTTATTTTCCTCCTCTTTTTGTAAATGTTCTCTGTCCTTTTTCTCTGCTTCACCACTTCTTTTTTCTTCATCATTAGTAGTTTTTATATTTCTCCCTCACAATTATTCTACAATTTTTTTATCATTTTTTTTCTTTTTATCTTTTCCCACTTTTACTCCCTTTTTATTATTCACTTGATTTTTTTACCCTCTTTTTATTTGTTCCTTCTTTCTATTCCCTTCCTTCCAATGTTTTTCTTTTTCTTTACAATTTCAATTTTTTTCTTTCATTTTTGCATATCCTTTTTCACTTCTTTTTGCAACTTTTTATTCTTTACTTTTTATACTTTATTTCTATTCCTTCCCTATTTTTTCTTCAGTTCCTCCTCCACTTTTTCTTCTTCCTCTTCCCACCTTTAATTTATTTTTCCTTTTCTCTCCTTTATTTTCTTCTTCCTTTTCTCTTATTTATTTTCTTCTTGGTTTTCCCTCATTTATTTTCTTTTTCTTTCCTTTATTTTCTTCTTCTTTTTCTCTTACACTTTTTCTTTTCTCTTCTTTATTTTTTCTTCCTTTTCCTTCTTTTATTTTCTTTTTCTCGTCTTCATTTTCTTCTTTTTCTCTTACTCTTTTTCTTTCTTTTCCCTTCTTTAATTTCTTCCTTTTCCCTACTTTGTTTTCTTCTTCCTTTTCCCTTATTTATTTTCTTTTTCTTTTATGTTCTTCTTCCTTTTTTCTTCCACTTTTTCTTCTTCCTTTTCTCTACTTTATTTTCTTTTTCATTTTCCCTCATTTATTTTCTTCTTTCTTTTTCTTTCTTATCTTCTTCCTTTTCTTTTCCACTTTATCTTCTTTCTTTTCCCTCCTTTATTTTATTTTTCTACTTCAAATCTTACTCCCCTTTTTTTATTCCCCTTTACATCTCCATCCTTCTTTCCCAGTTGTCTGTTAGTACAAACTAATTTCTTTATCCCTGGAATTTTTCAACACTGGACAGTCAAAGGTGAAACAAACAGATCAAGCAACACATAATAGCCTGACAAAAGTCACACACACCCTGGCATTTGATGAGCAATACACACAAGACATCACTAAACAAAAATAGAAGTTGTAAAAAAATTTAAAAAGACAAAGGTGATGTGAGTAACTCCCCTCCAAGACCTTCCTCTTCCAAGACTTCTAAACATCATAAAAGTCAGAATTTCTCAATTTCTTGGACTAAGCATTCACCCCACTAAGGATTTTTGCTTTCTTTTTCAAATTACTCCTTCACACATCAGTCCCCAGTGTGGTATCTTGACAGGGTTGGGGTCAGGTCTTGTTGTCTTTTGAAACATACACAGCCAGACACTATCAAATTGGTAGAATTAGGTTTCTTAGGTTAACCCTGCCTTATGCTGTTTATTCTTTCAGAGCCAGTGGGGTGGGAATTTTATTTATTTTTGTAAACCTTAATTGGGTTAAGTTGAGCTGAAAACTTCCAGCCAGGCTTGGAGGAGTTAATGTCTCCTAAATGTTTGTCTGCAAATATCTCCATATTTGTATTTTCCCGAGGAGCTGATAAAGAGATAACATGTAGGCATGAATATAGATTTTGCAAAGATATTACAGTACATATTTGTACCAAAACTACAATAATTGAAAGAAAAAAAAAATTAAGAGACTCAAACAGGTACCCTGGTTTATTAAGTCAACAAAGAACATTTATAAAAAACAAAAAACAAATATTTACTATAAAAAAAAATAATTTGGCACATTAGAAGCAGACATTCATACAAATATATCTGATGGAAAATATCCATGTGTATTGATTGATTCATTCAATATTTATGGCTTTTCAACCCAACCAAGAAGCAGGTTATTTAAAACCAGAAAATATTTTTAGATCATGAGAATTTCTTTTGAGATAATAATATGATACAGGTTTTACTAATTAATCCATAGCATTAAATTCTTTGCCTATTTTATCAACAGAAAATGATCTTGTAAAGAAGATAGGTGCAGAATGTGCCATGAATAGATTTGCAGATCTAAAGGTTAGAATAAATGTTTTTGGTAGGATAATGAATGTTTTCTTTAGCTTGTATTTAGTTGTATATTGTAATAAACTCTTTATTTTACATTTTCAGTTTTTCTCCTTGTGAAAATTTTTAAAAATTATACTTGTAATGGTGCTGTAGTTCAGCTTGTCCAGGATGCCAGCAACCCTAGGGTCATCATTGGATATAATAATGCTTAGAATAGGGAAATATAAGCTGTATATATTCTTTCTTTCCTAGCACCCCATTGGGGTTAAAGTTTGATAATAATAATAATAATAATAATAATAATAATAATAATAATAATAATAATAAATGTCTCTAATGACTTCTAATCTTAATTGACTGGACATGTTAATGTGTATATGTTTTGTCTTGGGGGATTGAGATTATTCACAGCAATTATCCTGTTCAGCACCCCGATATATTTGCTTGTCATTTGTCTGACTCTGTGTCTCCTATGGGCTGAGGCATTGTGCATCTCTGTTGATGAGCAGGAGTAGTGAAGAAACATCATGGGTGGGTGTTGAAAGGGCTGGGATTTTTTAAAGTTTGAAGGATAAAGCAGACTAGGCGACTTGGGAGATACATCTCGATTCTAACTGGATCCCTCTGCAAGATTTTGAAAAACTTTTATCAAAACCTGTCACCATATCACACACATTTGGTTGTGATGTATGTGTTGGGTATACTTGTATCAGACTTGGTAGCATAATAGGTATATTGAACTTTGTATATTTGTACCCTACTATAACACTACTCATTAATAGTAATAATAATAATTTTAACTATAATAATAATAATGACTAAATTTTCTGCAATTACTAAAATATTAGTAAATTTAATAACTATTAATAAAATCCCAAACTCAACATGAAAACTTGGAAATCATATTTCCTGGTGTATATTTTACATATCTATTTTTATTGATGTCTACTTCTATGAATAGAAACTTATGATTCTTACACTCATTTTGGGAATAAGAGCTTTATTTATTTATTTATTTATTTATGTTTTAAAAAGTTTACTGCAACTATCTTTTATCAAGTTTTACCATTCTTTCCCTCTCTTTCATACATAAATATATATATATGTGTGTGTGTGTGTGTGTGTTAGAAATTTTTGGGTATTGGAATAACCATTTATAGTAATTCATCAAGTCTCAAAGAATCCTCCACAGAATGCAGAATGCATTGCACAGGAGTTTCGTCCCATTTGGGACTCATCAGCAGTGTGCACCCACTACTGAGAATTGAACCCCGGACCATTACAATACAAGTGTTATACCCCTGAACCAACAGACCTTGGTGACAAAGAAGAAACTGACTACACTCGATATAGCACTGCTATTCACTAAATTATGTGATGATACTCATCCAAGTATTCGAAACACAATGGATTGTGCCCCAAGAGTCATGTCTTCTTTCCCTAAGCCATTAATATATAATGTGTGTGAGTGAATGCTTTTGTGGATAGTGGTGAGTATAACATTTTTACCTGATTGAAAATAATATATTGCCTTACTGTAATGATCAATACTGAAAGCCTCATCACAAAAGTAATGTAATTCTTATAGATTACCAATGAAAAGGTGTCTGGGTTGATGATAAAAGTTGGAATGAAGATCTTTAGTAGATGAACAATGCCAGAAACATTACTTACATAATAATAAGTTTAAGTATACTGGTATGACTGCCTTTGATTTGAGCAGTTTAATGTATAGATAAGTAGACTATATGTTATTTTCTGAGACAAATTTTTCTTTCATTTTACTTATGTTGTTTACACCCCATTGTAGTTTTTTTTAATCTTTTCACCCCAAGCATGGCAATAAAACCACTAAAATGCAAGGGGTTACTGAGTACATTATTTACATTATTCGAATTATTATCCTCATCTTTGTCGCCATATTTAAATATGGCAACAAAGATGAGGACAATAGTGTAATAATATAAATAATGTACATAATACCTCATCTCAGAAATATAGACAGATACTGAAGGATGGGTTACTGAGTATGAAAGAATATTAGAAAAACAAAAAACAATAAAAGAATGGGATTTAAGAAGACTAGAGATTTTTCAAGATCAAAGTTGACTGGAAAGCAAGAAACTGGAAGAGAGTTCCACAAGTGAGAAGTGCAAAAGAAGAAACCTTTAGCATAAAACTAATGGTTAGAACTAGATATTTCAACTGTAAAATGATGAGACCTAGTTGCCAATATAGTACTGTGCTTAAATTTGGAAAGTTTAGGTAGTAAAGAGGAAAGCTCATCTGAACAATTACTCGAAAAATAGTTAAAAAGGGGTTAAAGGGTGTGGAAGAATTATGAACAGAAACATTAATAATGAGTGGGAAGAGAAATCAGGAGGACAGTAGATAGTAATTGACATTGCATTTAAATTTTTACAGATTAAAGTTGGCTGGAAAGCATGGAGCTGAAAGGGAGTTCCACAAGTGAGAAGTGCGAGAAATTAAACCAAGAATCTCTAAATGCATAGCAGAAGCACCAGACCACATGTGGCAGCAATATTCAATGTATTAGTAGTAGATGTAATAGTCTTCAGCTGTCCAAATTTCTTAGATAAAGCATTATTATTATTATTTTTTGACTTGTCTTTCATTTTGTGTTACATGTTTAGTTTATACATGTTTAGTGGTAGTAATTGATGTAGTGAGAAATAATAAATTTTAGTTGAAGCACTGTCATCATTGTCATATTTTGTTTAGCTTTTCTTACATCTTAGATGTCATAGTTTGCAGTGGTACAAATTTCTAAGATGAAGCATTGTAATTATTATTATTAATTTTGATTATTATTTTTTTCATCTTATTTTTCTTGTTTATTTACATTTTGTCATAACTAATGGAAGGGGGTAAAATATGAATTTGAATCTCATTCCAAACTTGTTCTTTTTTTCTGATTTGATAGTCATGAAATAGAAATGGCACCTGAGCTTTGCAATTGTATGGATTAGAACAACTGGCAAAAAATATTTATAGAAAAAATTGAGGGAAGCTACATCTTGACAGTGCGAAAGTCGCAGTATTTACATTATTCAGACTATTGTCCTCATCTTTGTCACCATATTTATCACAACGTTTCGGCTGTTGTACGCTCCGGCCTTCTTCAGGTTGTTGGAATTTCGAACTGAACCCTTTATTTCGATCACCCTGGTAGACTGTTCTAGTTCCATGCCATGTTTGATGGATGTCAGTTATCAGTTATCCTGCTAATTTTCCCTCTGAAAGTTCTCCACTGCCTTAACCGGGTATTGAACTCACACTCTTTGGGTCTGTCACTGGATCTAACCAACGCCTTTATCCACTGTGCCATGTGTCCTTACATCTGGGTATGAATCTGGGTATACATCTGGGTATGAATTTCTGGTATTATAAACCTAATGTTTTCAGCAACCATTTTTACCAGTGCTCATATTGCAATTTTGCTGTTATCATTACATGTTTTTACCAGAACTCATATTGCAACTTTGTTATAATTGCTTTTCTCTGGCACTACTTATTACTGGTTCCCATATTGTATTTATTTCTATGCTTGGTCAACTCAGTGCGAAAGTGAATGAAGTTGAGATGTCAGGTTAGAACCGATAATATTAGGTTGGTGCAAAAATAATGACGTAATAATGTCATTTTTTGACGTAACGTCAAAAAACGACATTATTATGTCATTATTTTTGCACCAACCTAATATTACAGACCCTTTGGATTTTGTTAAGACTCTCAAGATATATAGCAGGAGCTGATATGGTAGCAATAGTCAATGGATGTACAAATAGATTTATAAATGTGATAGATTCTGATGAGGAATAACCTTTATATTTATGGTTGTAACATGACAAAATGTGGAAAAGTTTAAGGGGAGTGAAGACAAGGCACAGTAAATGATTTTTGTTCCTATCTTTACAAATTTATAAATATAATTTTGTCTTTCTCTTTTTTTTATGTGGTTCTTTATATAAAAATACATAAATGAAAATCCCCACCCCATAATGAATTTGTTTCTTTTGAAAATATTGAACTCGTTTTATTTGAAAGCCTGGCTTCCATCTTAGCAATAACAAATAGTATTAGGTTGGTGCAAAAATAATGACGTAATAATATCGTTTTTTGACGTATTTTTTAATGTCAAAAAACGATATTATTACGTCATTATTTTTGCACCAACCTAATAACTCTTTCTTCTACAAATTGGTGACCAACAGCATCCTCATCCACTACAATCTTATAGTATGTCTTTGCTACACAATTCTTCTTCTATGTGTTATGTCCTTTCAGGATGTAAGCAATCATGGCTCTCCACAATTTCCTGTCCTTTGTAGCTCTTAATAAATTTTGTCTTTTTGCTATCTCTCCTAAACTCTACCATCCATTTTCTCAAGCTTTCTAGGTCGGTTATACATTGTTTTCCTCTGTCTTGTCTTTAATCTGTCCAGTGAGTATCAAATTTTATTAACCCACTTTTTTCATTATGCTTCCTAGAAATTTCAACTATCTCTTCCTGATGTTAAGTATACTGTCCTTTTTGTTTCCGTTTTCTCTAAAACTTCATCATTGTTCACATGTTCAGTCCATGGTATTCTCAATATCCTTCTATAGAATTGAGTTTCTATTGCTTCAAGTCTGTTCTTCATGTGTGAGGTGATTGTCTAGCATTCACTGCCATATAGGAGGATGGATATTACATAAGAGTTCAGTACTCTTTTCTTTATTTAATAACAAAAATAAGATAGAAAAAAATAGTAAAAAATTAATAATATTGACAATGATAGTCTGAATTTATGGGAGGAGGAGTTATTATTTACATGCAAACTGTAATCCCTATCTTTTTTGCTGGTATCTTAACATGTCAACTTTTGTGCACACCAACCTTAATCATGTGCTTGTCAATCTAGGTAACTATCAAGGAATATTCTGAGCCCTTAATTTAATCTACATGGGTTGACTGTTCTTGTTCTGCTGCCAGGGATAGCTTGTTTAGTTCTTATTTAGTACTCCCGAGTTATTGCTTGCTCTATTTCCACTGAGTCCAAGTACACACTGCCCAACCCAGGGATTGAACTAACAATTACTATGTCACCAAATTCATGAAGCAACACTTTAATCAAGTAGGCTATTGTCTTGTGGAAAAAATCTGAGTAGATAACTTGGAGTCTTAAATAAAACCCTGTCCACTGATGCTACTTGTTATGCTTGACAGTAAGACTTCAACAACAGCAACAACTACAATAAAAAGTGAAACCTCAATGAGTCAGTTCAAAATTCTCTGAAGGTTACCTGGATTGATAAGCACCTGACAAAAGTCAGAGAGTTCTACGGTTAAAATATTGTGATAGCAATAAAGATGGAGACAATAGTTTACATATAAATAATGATTCATTTAAAAAAATTAAACTACTACATTTATTACAGTAACAGTGTAAACAAACAATATGGTATGAAAATAAAATTGGATAAGAAAGAATGTGGTTATATGACTAAATTTAAATGATGTCTGCTGGTGAGTATTTACAGCCTAATTGGTAAGGTGTTGTCCCAGTCAGGGTGTCACATGACTAAGTCAAGTTTCTAATATTAGTTTGATGTAAAAGTCACAGTATCATCTTTTTCACAAAGCTTTGAAGTTTATTCAACTCTTTATTGCTATGTGTCAAATTTAGCCTCCTGGTGTCAGTTTGCACTGACACTTTCTTTTTGTATATGTCTAAACTACACTTATACGCTATAATTTTGAAAAGTGAAAATTTCACTGAAATATATTGAAAAATGTTCAAGCTTTCATTTGAAATCAAGAAAATACGAATTTTAAGTTTGGTTTGGTTTAAACAGATTATTTACAATTTTTTGTTTTACTTCTTTTGTTTTCAATATGCCCTGTGAGTGTTAAATTCTCTATGTCCTCTTTAATTTCAGAGAGAGAGCGCATAATCTGGCGTGATCGGTAGTTGAACAATGCCAGTATGCTTAAACTCTGTCATGATTACTTGTAATTTTATGCTAATGTAACCATTGATAATTTCTGAATAGTTTCAGCTATTCAACTTCCTTCACAAAGCTCAATTTCCCTCATAAATCTCAATTTCTCTCACAAAGCTCAATTTCCCTCACAAGCTCAATTTCTCTCACAAAGCTTGGGTCAACATGCGGTATGATTTTCATGCACTCTACAATACTGCCACATGTCAGCTCCTCAATCCAATACTATCAATAAGTCACCTCAAAAATCTGAGTCTCGTGGTCTTAACACCAACATTCTAACCACTCAGCCATGTGCCCATAATTTAAAACATCAACACTGACAATAAGAAGCATTTACCCTTAAATATTTTATTTGCTCTTGTTTTTATGATTTTACATATGCAACCACTTAGCATTGGTCCTCACTTCTACATGAGAGATATAACTGAAAATACTTTCACTAAAGACAAACATCCATGCTTCTCCGTTTTATTAAATCCGAAGTTCTTATTCAATAAACCCCCCACTCTGGAATCCAGGGTGAAATAAAACTCAGCAGGAACAACAAAGTATGAGGGGGTTCTGAAAAGTGTTTAACTGGACACAATTAACAAAGTCTGACCAAATAACCAAGTATCAGAAGTTTTCTTGGCTAGACTGAGAAGTTTTCAGTACCCCCGACTCACAGAGTAGAATCTCAGTGTAAGGCTTCTGTTCTCTTCAGAATTGAAGCAATCAAAATCTTTTATGACTTCCTCTTTGAGTTCCAAAGAGATTGGCAACTGTGTTGCCAGACTCACTTGTAATCTAAAGAAGAAATTAATTAAGAAGGTGCATGATGACAGCTATTACTGACCCAAATTTTATCCTGTTTAGAAATGAGAGAAACATGATTTGAGGGCAAATTTGTCTCTGGTGTTTGAATCCAGGAGTCAATTGATTTTAAATGCATAACTTTATATGTGCTTGCTTCTCTTGGAGAATGGGCACCTAAAATATTTCAAAGACCTGGCTTTGGCATAGGGAAGTAAATATTAAATTCTGAGAAATTATATATGTATATATATATATATATTATTAAATATTTTTAGTATAACAGATTACAATAAAAACATTTTACATCACTACACAAAAACTTTCATGTTTCAAAACTATAACTGTTCCTCTTCAGGCAATGGGAGATAATATTTAATAAAAATTTAGGAAATTAAATTGTTACCTCTTTTGAAAGTTAAAAAGTGGGGTATAGCATAATGCTAGAATTAAAATATATATTTGTGGGCATGTCTGGATTAACCAATTAAAAGTCAGATCTATGCTAAAATAGAAAAATGAAAAATAAGGTCAGAGGGTGTTTTCAAATTTCCCAAATAAATCATTTGTATTATATGTTATCTACCATTGCCCGAAGAGGAACAATTATAGTTCCGAAACATGAAAGTTTTTGTGTAGTGATGTAAAATGTTTTTATTATAAACTATTATAATAAAAACATTTTTATAATATTTTTCTCTATGTTGTATTGAGCACTTTTTTAAAAAGTAATTGCTAAGAACTGTGGATATATATTTCAAACATTATTTTTAGTAGATACTCTGTTTATTTATTAACCTGTATATTTATTTATTTTCATGTACTAGCCTGAATATTTAAGAAATCTTATTAAAGAAAAATGTCCTCTCAGGCAGGATTCCAACCTGCTTCCCCCTGGGCAGAGAAAACTGTTGTTAGATCTGATGTACTTATACCAACTCAGCCATGAAGAACTTTTGTCAATCAAGCAAAACTTGAATCCTGATAAAGAGCATATATTTTTGTTTAATTAGATTTCTTGAATATTCAAGCTGTTAGGCAAAAATAAATATATTGTTTAATAAATAAACAGAACATCTATTCAAATATGAATATCCATTAAAAATAAAATTAAAAGTGATAAAATCTGTCAGATTAATAAATAAAATATCTATAACTTCTTTAGAAATTGTATATATATATATATATATATATATATATATATATATATATATATATATAGTCATCCAGAGACAGCCTGTTTCAGTGTATTACAACTCCATCAGTGACGCTAGAGATCTGATTGCTTCAAGCCAGGATCGAAACTCAACCGATTTGACATCAGTCAGAGACTTTTACTTCTAGGCTATCAGCACATGGCAGAGAAAGGGAATTTTTAATGCATTATATACGTGGTATATAAAGGCCATCCTGGATGCCATGGCATGCAATTCTTATTAAGAGTGATGCATTAAAGCAGCAGCAGCCATTAAAAATTCCCTTTTCTCCATCATGCTCAATCGGTGAATGAGAGCATATATATATATATATAAGTTTGAGTAACAAAAATTCTATGTTAAGGATATTTTCTTTATTTTTTTTATGTTTCATCCTATTTTCCTGATTTCAGATGAAAGCATAGATATAAATATAATGTCTGAATATTTTCAACTTTCATGTCATTATCAAAGAGTTTTATTTTTTCTCCTGTATTGGTTTCATTGTTTTTCAAATATTTCCAACCCTGCCAGCTGGGGATTCAGAATATGCTGACTGCACCTCTGAAGAAGGGTAAGCCCCACCACTGCCCAAAAAATACGGCCTCCTGGGTAAGACAATAAACTACATCCAACAGCAAGGCCTCTGATCAGGAGGTTTTGAGGAGCATAAAACCACCTCCTAATTGCTGGTGTTCACAGGTTCACCCTTACCTGGGGTGGTAGCACCTGTCAGGCTCTCAGCTATGGGCAAATAGATAACCCCACCCAAAAGGGGTCAAAACACTATGAAAGTATGAAAATATGGTTTAATGCCAGCAATATATTTTGAAACAAAAATTATTACCAGTAATACATTTTTGGAAAAATATTACCAGCAATAAAAATCTTGTCAGCATTAAATAACCCATTGAGGTGTTGATATGCCATAAAACAAAACAAACCAAACCAAATCATTCAAATATTTCACATGATCGTTTTTGAGATTACATATGTTTTTATCAAATACTATATAATAATGTTTGTTTCTAAATTTGAAAACATTTTATTGGTGTTCCTTGCTTTTATGCTTAATGCTTCAAATAAATTTCCAGTTTTGTGATGTAGTATTTCTGCATTATTGTCTTGACAGATTACTTGTTATGCTTTTTTATTGCATTATGAAAGACAAAAGTGTTCAGACGTTGGACAATTTATACAGAAATATGTACTGGAAACCAGGAAATTGGTTTGAAATAAAGAAAAAATAAATTTAAGAAAATCCTTAACAAAGAACTTTAGCCAGTCTTTAACTTGTATCAATGGATAATTTGCTGCCTAAATACACCTAATACTTGTCACTGATTATCAATTTACCTTTTGCAAGATGTGAAATCATTAAACATTACTTTTTGTTCATCAAATTAGCCATAAAATTCATTTTAAAGATTCAAACTTATAATGTGGGTATTAATGTGAAATTCCAAAATTCGAGAAATTTTATATAAATGGCTGCCACTTGTTTGCATCTGCACAGAACTAATTGGCTTTCATCTTACGTACACAACTTGCCATCAATCAGAAAATAAATCTTTAGATAGCAGTAAATATTTATTTTACATATTGATAAAATATTGTATTCTTAATATATATATTAGGTTGGTGCAAAAATAATGTCGTTTTTTTACGTTAAAAATACGTCAAAAAACGACATTATTTTTGCACCAACCTAATATATATATATATATATATATATATATATATATATATATATATATATATATATATTAAATAAAAACAGACCACTTTAAAACATGGAACCTTAAAGTGGTCTGTTTTTATTTAAATTATTTGCTCTGGATTTACATTGAGCTCTCTGTATTTTATCCTCCTTAGGTTTACCCATACAGATTACCTAGTTTTTTATAAACTATATATATATATATATATATATTATTGATAATTAGTAGGGATAATTCGAAATATTTTTGTTCTGAAGAGATGGACATCTCATCCCATGAAATAAATTATCACCTATGAATTTCTAAGGACTCTACTTTCATCATTATTCAAAATTATCTCATGTGGATATAAATTTATTTCAACCAAAGCTAAAGTACATTGGTCTTATTCAACTCTGGTAAATGGACTGTACATTCACTGGGACTGAATAAGATCAACATACTTAGTGTTCTTTTACTGTGTAATTTATATTTGATACTATTAGGATCCACCTGGATTATATATCAACAGATCTATTACCTGTACTATATAAAAAATACTTTTACAAACTTTTAGGGAAGGTTCCTTATGCCAAGACAAAGACAAAGGCCCATATAAACATGTACTTGTAAACCCTTTGTTTTTTTAGTTAATAAGTTCAAAGAAAGTTTATGATAGATGGTGCTGCATTGCCACGTAGAATAGGTTACTTTTGTCATTTTGCTACATTTGTGACTAGTCTGTATTCAATATATGATTTTGTAAAAGTGTTTTTGATACACCCTTTTATATATATATATTAAAATTTGTGTATTTAGACAGAAATTTTTTTTTAAGCATGTTTGACTGAATAAATTACAGTCATTTTGTCTGCTAATTGTTAACAAAATCCATTTATACTCACAAATAACCTTCCTTGTATCGACATTAAAGGATGAGAGGAATGTGCTATAACTGTTTAAATTTCTTTTATTTTCATTTCCCAAGTACTTCGGATCTTCTTCCAAAATCATTTTCAGCAGTGCAAGTAGTACAAAACTATGTTTTTCAGGGTTACAAGTATTTATACAAAGCTGTGTGTTGCTATCCATTACAGTAATTTTTCTTCATGCTTTTAAATGCAAACGGTTGACAATGTACTGATCGACAATGTACTGATCGACAACACAACTATCCTACACCAAGAAAATAATAAATTCAAACTACAAATCCTAGAAGCAATTTATATTAAAAAATTAAAGCCGGCACTGAATAGAATCAATGATGAATACTGCTGTAATGTTCTGAAAGGCCTATAAAGGAACGGTTTTAATGCATGCATGACCATGACTGATTTGGTATCAGGCAGAGATTTTGCCCTAAACCGTTAGTGCACAGCAGGGATAAAGGTGAATTTAAATGTGTTTATTTTAGACAAACACGCCAGTAACTGGAAAACTTGATTTGTCTTAATGAAGAGTCTTACATATATATATATATATATATATATATATATATATATATATATATATATATATATATATATACATACACACACACACACACACACACACATCTAGTGGTCCATGATTTACAAGATCCCTTAAGGAAAATTCTGGTTGAAAACACAAAAATTCTATATAAATCAAATTACCAGAGACATTTATCTGTGAGAGAGGGTCTGTATATAAAATATCTCATTCCCACTATCAACCCCACTTTATTCAGCAGTAGTTTCCCTTTTTGTCACTTGTTGGCCAAAGGGTTGATGAAGGGATAAAAAATGATAAATCCCAGATGCAAAAACAACCACACACAAAAGTACAACAAGGGAGGATTTTGAACAATAATTCAAATTTGACCCTTTGGGCTAGACCACACCTAACCGTAAAGGAATGGGATTGATCAGGTGACCAAGGAGGAAAAGGCCCAGGTGGAATTTCAGGGAAGGTGGAGGACTTTCCATGCCCCTCAAGCAGTGATGGTGAGAGGCACTCACACAAAGCAGGAAGGAGATGGGTTTGATCAGGTGACCAAAAGAAGGAAAAGACCCAGGTACAATTCCAAGGAGGGAGGAGAGGCTCCCCTATATCAGAGAGAGATCTGATTGGTTGTTTGGGGAACACTGGCATACACCTGAGCCCTTGTGCATAAAAACCAAACACCAAGTAGATGAAGATGACTACAGCAGAGACATGGCAGAGAAAGACTGTGGAGATGAGACTGAATAGGACAAGAAACAACACTTCGCCTGATTTCATGTGATTTGCTGCCCTAAAGAAAATGCCTCCAACTTAAAGCCTTTTTTCTAGAAGTCTCATTCAAAACCATAACAACAAACAGTGTGTCACAATAATCAGGAAGAGTTGATAAGTTATTGCATGGAGAACATAGGCCTGCTTTATCTTCTATATCCAAATGTAATGTCAATCAACATCTTCTGATGCCTTGATCCTGATCCCCGTCCTTCTCTCTATCCTTTCCTCAAACACCCCTCTTTACTCTTGCTCTCACTCTCTGTAACCCCTTATGTGCTAGTAGCACTCCCACATTGTTTGAGGTTAAAAAAAAAACAACTTGTTTCTATACTGAGTTTCGCAGTAATTACATCCACTTTATCTATTGGTTAAAGAATTTATTTGTGGTTTTGGTTTGTTTTGTTTTATGGCATATCAACCTCAATGAGTTATTTAATGCCAACAAGATTTTTATTGATGGTAATATTTCTTTTTTTCAAAAATGTATTACTGGTAATATTTTTCCAAAAATGTATTTCTGGTAATTTTTTTTTTTCAAAAATATATTGCTGGTAATATTTTTTTTTCAAAAATATATTGCTGGTAATATTTTTTTTAAAAAGTTTATCTGGTAATAATGTGTTGCTGATAATTTTTTCTTCAAAAATTCATTGCTGGTAATAATTTTTTACAAAAATATATTGCTGGTAATAAAACCTATTTTTGCCTGCTTTGACCCTAGTTTGGGTGGGGGGTAACTATTTGCTGATAGCTGGTTAGAGTGGACCTGCGAACACCAGCAATCAAGAGGTCATTCTACGCACCTCAAAACCTTCTGATCTGAGGCCTTGCTGTCAGATGTAGTTTATCGTCTTACCCAGGACAGGTTTATTTGTAAATTTGGCGGTATAGTAATTAAATTATGAATTCAATCTCTGGCCTGTGTAGCATAGATACCCTAAACAGGGATAGTAAAGTGAGAATAAGAACAATCTATTCCCATAGATTAAATAAAGGGACTTGTTCCAAATTCCCTGAAGGTTACTCAAACCAACAAACACCTGGGAAAGCCGAAGAGCCCAATAGCTGAAACTTTGTGATAACACCAACAAAGATAAAGATTCCAAGGGTCTACTTTAACTTAGCTGTGGCTAAGTATCACATCATACTTGCAATCAGGTGAACATGATTATTGCTTTTTAAAGATTAATAAAAGGGGAGTAACCTCAGTCTTCTATGGGCGATGTCCCTTCAGGATGTCAGTGATCATGATTCTCCACAACTTCCTGTCCCTTGTAGCTCTTAGCAATGTTTGTCTTTTTGCTATCTCTCTTAATCCCTGTTCTGCCAACCATTTGCACAAGCTCGTTAGGCAGGTTATTCGCTGCTTTCCTTTCTCTCACTCTTGCCTTCAATATGTCCTGTAAATGCCAAATTCTCCAAGCCCTCTTTTAAAAGTATAAAGGATGTTAATAGAGATAATGGTATATTTCTTAAGGCAATGGTCATCCTCCATTTTGTCTCCTACAATGAACAAGGCTTTCTCCTTTATCATATCAAAACTCACCATTACTGATGACGAGTTGAGTTTTCTCTTAGCATTTCCATGAAATAAGCTAATCTCTCTACATAGATTGGCATCTTGCCTGATAATGGTTGTTTGCCAAGAAGCAGCTCAAAAGACAACATACTAAGTTAAGACAGTTAACTCTGGGTTTTAATAGAATGTCTGCCATGTAGAGTGGTTTCTTCTATGTGCCATGTTCTTTCAGGACGTTAGCAATTATGGCTCTCCAAAACTTCCTCATTTTTTTATCTCTTAGTAAGCTTTGTCTATTTGCTATCTCTCCTAATCCCTGTTCTACCAACAATTTACACAAAGCTCCATTAGGTTGGTTATTTTATCTGCTCTCCTGTTTTCATTATGTCCTGTGAATGTTAAATTTTCTAAGATCTCTTTCCTTATTACACGTCCTAGAAATTGTCAACTGATTCTAAGCATAAGTGTTCTTTTCAGTTCCTTAAAACTTTGTCATTACATGCATGTTCAGGCCATACAAACTTTTAATTGTTGTTATTGTTTTTTTTTGCCAAGGGGTGGGGAGAGATAGATAAGAAAAAAAGGTAAAATCTCTAGCTTGAAAGAAAAACAGATGAAGAGAAAACATAAAAACCATACTCAGTCTGACTATTCTGGATGGTGTGATAAAATTTAGTTTTGTGGCAGAGGCATTTATTTCATCAATAATGGATGAAAAACGTCTTTTACTTCATAGCAGAGAAGAAATCAGACATTGACATACCAATAAAAAATGGTTGGAAGAGTTGGAGGAATCCCTTTTGGCTAGGAATTGAAATTGTGTGTATCAAGAGAGAAAGAAATGTGGCATCTGATTCAAAAGGAATAAAATAATTTCTTCTTCTTCTTCCTTGTACCACGTTGCTACAAGACATGGGGGATCATGGCTCTCCACAATTTATGCAAAAAGAAAAGGGAAAAGTAAAAAGTGTAATAGAAAAGAAAAGGGTCATTAATAAATAGATTATTAAATAATGGAAGATGTAAAAATGTGAAACGAAAGAAAGAAAAAAAAAAGAGAGAGATATATACAAAGAAAAAAGGAAGAAAGAGAAAAGAGAAAAGTGAAAAGAAAGAAAGAAAATGAGAGAAAGAGGCAAGAGAAGAAAAAAGAGGAAGAAAGAGAAAAAAAGAAAAAATTAAAAATAGGAAAGGATATATATATATATATATATATATATATATAGAAAGTAGAGAGATAGAGAAAAGGAGGGAGAGAGAGAAAGAAATTATTTTGATGATAGAAGTTGTCACCAAAGATTAATTTCAATTGAAGAAAACACAAAATTAAAAGAAAGTTAGAAACAAGAAAAAAGGGTAAAAGAAAGAAAGGAAGAAAGCAAAAAGAGAGTGAAAGAAAAATGAGAAAGAGAGAAAAAATAGAAAAAGAGGGAAAAGAAAGAGAAAACAAAAGGAAAAGAAAGAAAAAGAGAAAGAGAGAAGAAAGTGAAATTTCTCTTTTGTGAGATAGAGAAAGTAAAAAGGAAAAAAGAGAGAGAAAGCAAAAGCAACCGAGTGGAAGAGAGAGAAAGTAAAAAGGAAAAAAGAGAGAGAAAGCAAAAGCAACCGAGTGGAAGAGAGAGAAAGTAAAAAGGAAAAAAGAGAGAGAAAGCAAAAGCAACCGAGTGGAAGAGAGAGAAAGTAAAAAGGAAAAAAGAGAGAGAAAGCAAAAGCAACCGAGTGGAAGAGAGAGAAAGTAAAAAGGAAAAAAGAGAGAGAAAGACAAAGCCACCGAGTGGAAGAGAGAGAAAGTAAAGAGAGAGACCAGTTTATGATCGATGATAGAAACTGCAAACAAAGAGAAATTTAAACTTGGTTACTTATATTCTGGACTATGATGTTAAATGACTGTAGCTTTTTTATTGAAGAAAAAGGGTTTTATGCATTAGTCAGTCTGTCCTTTTGAGAGCCTTTCTGACTCTCAAAACCTTTTGCAATTGTTATGTTATTATTTCCTTATCCTGACATCAGTAGTCAGTTGCATTCAAACAAACGGACGAAAGAAACTCATAAATGCAAATCTATCAGTTTACCAATTGATCTGTCCAACTCTGCTCATACCTATCAATGTGAATGTACACTTTATATATATATATATATATATATATATATATATATATATAT
>OZ010580.1:61173413-61393413 GCA_963932145.1 Acanthosepion lycidas
CTAAGCATTCTTTTGGTTTTAAAATAAAAACTGTCCTTCTTCGAGATTATTTGATAACCAAGATAATGAACCCATTCTGTTCTGCTATTTAACCCATAGCTAAGAGGAGATGAGTAACCATCACACCACCTGTATATTAACCCTACATTTGTGTGTCTATTGCTGCATGTCCTGCTACATGCAGACATGCAGGCAAGTATACATAGTTGCATCAATAAATCTGCAAACTAATGATGAAGAATGATATCTATTTTATGCAAGAAATATTTATTTTTCAAAATAATTTCCTTCTTTGTAAATGCACTTAATTCTGTGGTGACTATTAATCACATAGATCAAATATTATAGAGTGAAAATTTCATATCAAAATTCAGTTAATTACTGAAAGGCATGAATCCATATCTTTTCTCCCGAGCTATGGGTTAAATAGGAAGGAAAACTGTGTTTTCCAGCTTTGATTGGAAACCTGTCAAGGAAAAGGACAATTATAAACTCAAAACCATATAGAAGATAACAGAAAACCTTTCCACTATATTTCTCACTAACAATCATGACAATGCACAGTTCTAGACTACAGATATTGAAAACAGAAGAAGTGGAAGCTGTGGAGTGAAGTGATTACTTATATTTTAAAAGGATATATCGCATGTGAAAACCTCATTTCTAATTTCTGTTTCAGTTATCATTCTCCAACCTTTCTAAGTATTTCGGGTATCACCCTTCACCTTCGATTTGTCAATTAAAAGGTAAAGAACTAATTAGTTGGACACTGTGGTCATTAGGGATTCTCATTATCTTTGAGAGCAAATTGATTATTTGTGATTTAGGCAGAGAAGATAACGAATCTATAATTAAATTTGGAGAGGCTATCAAACGAGGAGACACTTTAAACCAATGAAACACTTCAATTCTTTATTGATGGCCAAATATATAATTAGAATATACGAATGCTGAAATTGGGATGAAGTAATGGTCAAAATATCAGGAGGAATCCATGAACATTGTAATGCATCTCTGGGGAAAAATTTTCTGCATTGCACCCCGTCTCAAAGAAATGTAGATTGAGAGGTCAAACCTGTAGAAAAATTGCAATACCCTAAAATGAGTAATCTAATATTTCATTAGTGAAAGGTATTCATTTAGCAATGTCATCATGTCCATTATTAGAGATAGGACATCACAAATAAATTAATATTTTCTACAGAAAGGATCCAGATATTTAATATAAAAAAAACTACTACAATCCACTACAGAGTCTTGGGACCTCACAGAATTGTACCAGCATCCCTTCTAGTTTTCAAAACCAACTCCTCTTTGACATTGTTATCAGCTTTATTTTCTTTCAAATATTTCTCCCGAAGCAAGACAATAAAACCACTAAGATGCAAGGGGTTACTGTGCCAGAAAGAATATGAGAAAAAGAAAACTATATTAAGTTGAGAGAATAATAAAAGAACTGGAATTAAGAAGACAGAAGATTGCCATGGACATTGCATTTAAATTTTAGAAGATCAAATTCAGAACATGAGAAAAAGAAAACTTTATTAAGGTAAGAGAATAATAAAAAGAACTGGGATTAAGAAGACAGAAGATAACCATTGACATTGCATTTAAATTTTAGAAGATCAAATTGAGAATATGAGAAAAAGAAAACTATATTAAGTTGAGAGAATAATAAAAGAACTGGAATTAAGAAGACAGAAGATAACCATTGACATTGTATTTAAATTTTAGAAGATCAAATTGAGAATATGAGAAAAAGAAAACTTCATTATGGTGAGAGAATAATAAACGAACTGGGATTCAGAAGTCAGAAGATAACCATTGACATTGCATTTAAATTTTAGAAGATCAAATTGAGAATATGAGAAAAAGAAAACTTTATTAAGGTAAGAGAATAATAAAAAGAACTGCGATTAAGAAGACAGAAGATAACCATTGACATTCCATTTAAATTTTAGAAGATCAAATTGATAATATGAGCAAAAGAAAACTTTATTAAGGTGAGAGAATAATAAAAGAACTGTAATTAAGAAGACAGAAGATAACCATTGACATTGCATTTAAATTTTAGAAGATCAAATTGAGAACATGAGAAAAAGAAAACTTTATTAAGGTAAGAGAATAATAAAAAGAACTGCGATTAAGAAGACAGAAGATAACCATTGACATTGCATTTAAATTTTAGAAGATCAAATTGAGAATATGAGAAAAAGAAAACTTTATTAAGGTGAGAGAATAATAAAAGAACTGGGATACAGAAGACAGAAGATAACCATTGACATTGCATTTAAATTTTAGAAGATCAAATTGAGAACATGAGAAAAAGAAAACTTTATTAAGGTAAGAGAATAATAAAAAGAACTGCGATTAAGAAGACAGAAGATAACCATTGACATTGCATTTAAATTTTAGAAGATCAAATTGAGAATATGAGAAAAAGAAAACTTTATTAAGGTGAGAGAATAATAAAAGAACTGTAATTAAGAAGACAGAAGATAACCATTGACATTTCATTTAAATTTTAGAAGATCAAATTCAGAACATGAGAAATAGAAAACTTTATTAAGGTAAGAGAATAATAAAAAGAACTGCGATTAAGAAGACAGAAGATAACCATTGACATTGTATTTAAATTTTAGAAGATCAAATTGATAATATGAGCAAAAGAAAACTTTATTAAGGTGAGAGAATAATAAAAGAACTGTAATTAAGAAGACAGAAGATAACCATTGACATTTCATTTAAATTTTAGATGATCAAATTGAGAACATGAGAAAAAGAAAACTTTATTAAGGTAAGAGAATAAAAAAAAAACTGCGATTAAGAAGACAGAAGATAACCATTGACATTGCATTTAAATTTTAGAAGATCAAATTGATAATATGAGAAAAAGAAAGCTTTATTAAGGTGAGAGAATAATAAAAGAACTGTAATTAAGAAGACAGAAGATAACCATTGACATTGCATTTAAATTTTAGAAGATCAAATTGAGAACATGAGAAAAAGAAAACTTTATTAAGGTGAGAGAATAATAAAAGAACTGGGATTCAGAAGACAGAAGATAACCATTGACATTGCATTTAAATTTTAGAAGATCAAATTGAGAACATGAGAAAAAGAAAACTTTATTAAGGTGAGAGAATAATAAAAGAACTGTAATTAAGAAGACAGAAGATAACCATTGACATTGCATTTAAATTTTAGAAGATCAAATTGATAATATGAGAAAAAGAAAACTTTATTAAGGTGAGAGAATAATAAAAGAACTGGAATTAAGAAGACAGAAGATAACCATTGACATTGCATTTAAATTTTAGAAGATCAAATTGATAATATGAGAAAAAGAAAACTTTATTAAGGTGAGAGAATAATAAAAGAACTGTAATTAAGAAGACAGAAGATAACCATTGACATTGCATTTAAATTTTAGAAGATCAAATTGAGAATATGAGAAAAAGAAAACTTTATTAAGGTGAGAGAAGAATAAAAGAACTGGAATTAAGAAGACAGAAGATTGCCATGGACATTGCATTTAAATTTTAGAAGATCAAATTGATAATATGAGAAAAAGAAAACTTTATTAAGGTGAGAGAATAATAAAAGAACTGTAATTAAGAAGACAGAAGATAACCATTGACATTGCATTTAAATTTTAGAAGATCAAATTGAGAATATGAGAAAAAGAAAACTTTATTAAGGTGAGAGAATAATAAAAGAACTGGGATTCAGAAGACAGAAGATAACCATTGACATTGCATTTAAATTTTAGAAGATCAAATTGAGAATATGAGAAAAAGAAAACTTTATTAAGGTGAGAGAATAATAAAAGAACTGGAATTAAGAAGACAGAAGATTGCCATGGACATTGCATTTAAATTTTAGAAGGTCAAATTGATAATATGAGAAAAAGAAAACTTTATTAAGGTAAGAGAATAATAAAAAGAACTGGGATTAAGAAGACAGAAGATAACCATTGACATTGCATTTAAATTTTAGAAGATCAAATTGATAATATGAGAAAAAGAAAACTTTATTAAGGTGAGAGAATAATAAAAGAACTGTAATTAAGAAGACAGAAGATAACCATTGACATTGCATTTAAATTTTAGAAGATCAAATTGAGAAGATGAGAAAAAGAAAACTTTATTAAGGTGAGAGAATAATAAAAGAACTGGGATTCAGAAGACAGAAGATAACCATTGACATTGCATTAAAATTTTAGAAGATCAAATTGAGAACATGAGAAAAAGAAAACTTTATTAAGGTGAGAGAATAATAAAAGAACTGTAATTAAGAAGACAGAAGATAACCATTGACATTGCATTTAAATTTTAGAAGATCAAATTGATAATATGAGAAAAAGAAAACTTTATTAAGGTGAGAGAATAATAAAAGAACTGTAATTAAGAAGACAGAAGATAACCATTGACATTGCATTTAAATTTTAGAAGATCAAATTGATAATATGAGAAAAAGAAAACTTTATTAAGGTGAGAGAATAATAAAAGAACTGGGATTCAGAAGACAGAAGATAACCATTGACATTGCATTTAAATTTTAGAAGATCAAATTGAGAATATGAGAAAAAGAAAACTTTATTAAGGTGAGAGAATAATAAAAGAACTGTAATTAAGAAGACAGAAGATAACCATTGACATTGCATTTAAATTTTAGAAGATCAAATTGATAATATGAGAAAAAGAAAACTTTATTAAGGTGAGAGAATAATAAAAGAACTGTAATTAAGAAGACAGAAGATAACCATTGACATTGCATTTAAATTTTAGATCAAATTGATAATATGAGAAAAAGAAAACTTTATTAAGGTGAGAGAATAATAAAAGAACTGGGATTCAGAAGACAGAAGATAACCATTGACATTGCATTTAAATTTTAGAAGATCAAATTGAGAATATGAGAAAAAGAAAACTTTATTAAGGTGAGAGAATAATAAAAGAACTGTAATTAAGAAGACAGAAGATAACCATTGACATTGCATTTAAATTTTAGAAGATCAAATTGATAATATGAGAAAAAGAAAACTTTATTAAGGTGAGAGAATAATAAAAGAACTGTAATTAAGAAGACAGAAGATAACCATTGACATTGCATTTAAATTTTAGAAGATCAAATTGAGAATATGAGAAAAAGAAAACTTTATTAAGGTGAGAGAATAATAAAAGAACTGGGATTCAGAAGACAGAAGATAACCATTGACATTGCATTTAAATTTTAGAAGATCAAATTGAGAATATGAGAAAAAGAAAACTTTATTAAGGTGAGAGAATAATAAAAGAACTGGAATTAAGAAGACAGAAGATTGCCATGGACATTGCATTTAAATTTTAGAAGATCAAATTGATAATATGAGAAAAAGAAAACTTTATTAAGGTAAGAGAATAATAAAAAGAACTGGGATTAAGAAGACAGAAGATAACCATTGACATTGCATTTAAATTTTAGAAGATCAAATTGAGAATATGAGAAAAAGAAAACTATATTAAGTTGAGAGAATAATAAAAGAACTGGAATTAAGAAGACAGAAGATAACCATTGACATTGTATTTAAATTTTAGAAGATCAAATTGAGAATATGAGAAAAAGAAAACTTTATTATGGTGAGAGAATAATAAACGAACTGGGATTCAGAAGTCAGAAGATAACCATTGACATTGCATTTAAATTTTAGAAGATCAAATTGAGAATATGAGAAAAAGAAAACTTTATTAAGGTAAGAGAATAATAAAAAGAACTGGGATTAAGAAGACAGAAGATAACCATTGACATTGCATTTAAATTTTAGAAGATCAAATTGAGAATATGAGAAAAAGAAAACTATATTAAGTTGAGAGAATAATAAAAGAACTGGAATTAAGAAGACAGAAGGTAACCATTGACATTGCATTTAAATTTTAGAAGATCAAATTCAGAATATGAGAAAAAGAAAACTATATTAAGTTGAGAGAATAATAAAAGAACTAGAATTAAGAAGACAGAAGATAACCATTGACATTGCATTTAAATTTTAGAAGATCAAATTGAGAACATGAGAAAAAGAAAACTTTATTAAGGTGAGAGAATAATAAAAGAACTGGGATTCAGAAGACAGAAGATAACCATTGACATTGCATTTAAATTTTAGAAGATCAAATTGAGAATATAAGAAAAAGAAAACTTTATTAAGGTGAGAGAATAATAAAAGAACTGTAATTAAGAAGTCAGAAGATAACCATTGACATTGCATTAAAATTTTAGAAGATCAAATTGAGAACATGAGAAAAAGAAAACTTTATTAAGGTGAGAGAATAATAAAAGAACTAGGATTCAGAAGACAGAAGATAACCATTGACATTGCATTAAAATTTTAGAAGATCAAATTGAGATCATGAGAAAAAGAAAACTTTATTAAGGTAAGAGAATAATAAAAGAACTGCGATTAAGAAGTCAGAAGATAACCATTGACATTGCATTAAAATTTTAGAAGATCAAATTGAGAACATGAGAAAAAGAAAACTTTATTAAGGTGAGAGAATAATAAAAGAACTAGAATTAAGAAGACAGAAGATAACCATTGACATTGCATTAAAATTTTAGAAGATCAAATTGAGAATATGAGAAAAAGAAAACTTTATTAAGGTGAGAGAATAATAAAAGAACTGGGATTCAGAAGATAGAAGATAACCATTGACATTGCATTAAAATTTTAGAAGATCAAATTGAGAATATGAGAAAAAGAAAACTTTATTAAATTGAGAGAATAATAAAAGAACAGGGATTAATATGACAGAAGATAACCATTGACATTGCATTTAAATTTTAGAAGATAAAATTGAGAATATGAGAAAAAGAAAACTTTATTAAATTGAGAGAATAATAAAAGAACAGGGATTAATATGACAGAAGATAACCATTGACATTGCATTTAAATTTTAGAAGATCAAATACAGAATATGAGAAAAAGAAAACTTTATTAAGGTGAGAGAATAATAAAAGAACTGCGATTAAGAAGACAGAAGATAACCATTGACATTGCATTTAAATTTTAGAAGATCAAATTGAGAATATGAGAAAAAGAAAACTATATTAAGTTGAGAGAATAATAAAAGAACTGGAATTAAGAAAACTGAAGGGAACCATTGACATTGCATTTAAATTTTAGAAGATCAAATTGAGAATATGAGAAAAAGGAAACTTTATTAAGGTGAGAGAATAATAAAAGAACAGGGATTCAGAAGATAGAAGATAACCATTGACATTGCATTTAAATTTTAGAAGATCAAATTGAGAATATGAGAAAAAGAAAACTATATTAAGTTGAGAGAATAATAAAAGAACTGGGATTAAGAAGACACAAGATAACCATTGACATTGCATTTAAATTTTAGAAGTTCAAATTGAGAATATGAGAAAAAGAAAACTTTATTAAGGTGAGAGAATAATAAAAGAACTGCGATTAAGAAGACAGAAGATAACCATTGACATTGCATTTAAATTTTAGAAGATCAAATTGAGAATATGACAAAAAGAAAACTATATTAAGTTGAGAGAATAATAAAAGAACTGAGATTCAGAAGACAGAAGATAACCATTGACATTGCATTTAAATTTTAGAAGATCAAATTGAGAATATGAGAAAAAGAAAACTATATTAAGTTGAGAGAATAATAAAAGAACTGCGATTAAGAACACAGAACATAACCATTGACATTGCATTTAAATTTTAGAAGATCAAATTGAGAATATCAGAAAAAGAAAACTTTATTAAATTGAGAGAATAATAAAAGAACTGGGATTTAGAAGACAGAAGATTGCCATTGACATTGCATTTAAATTTTAGAAGATCAAATTCAGAATATGAGAAAAATAAAACTTTATTAAGGTGAGAGAATAATAAAAGAACTGGAATTAAGAAGACAGAAGATAACCATTGACATTGCATTTAAATTTTAGAAGATCAAATTGAGAATATGAGAAAAAGAAACTTTATTAAGGTGAGAGAATAATAAAAGAACTGGGATTCAGAAGACAGAAGATAACCATTGACATTGCATTTAAATTTTAGAAGATCAAATTGAGAATATGAGAAAAAGAAAACTATATTAAGTTGAGAGAATAATAAAAGAACTGGAATTAAGATGATTGAAAATAACCATTGACATTGCATTTAAATTTTAGAAGATCAAATTGAGAATATGAGAAAAAGAAAACTATATTAAGTTGAGAGAATAATAAAAGAACTGGAATTAAGAAGACAGAAGATAACCATTGACATTGCATTTAAATTTTAGAAGTTGAAATTGAGAATATAAGAAAAAGAAAACTTTATTAAGTTGAGAGAATAATAAAAGAACTGGGATTCAGAAGACAGAAGATAACCATTGACATTGCATTTAAATTTTAGAAGATCAAATTGATAATATGAGAAAAAGAAAACTTTATTAAGGTGAGAGGATAATAAAAGAACTGGGATTCAGAAGACAGAAGATAACCATTGACATTGCATTTAAATTTTAGAAGATCAAATTGAGAATATGAGAAAAAGAAAACTTTATTAAGTTGAGAGAATAATAAAAGAACTGGAATTAAGAAGACAGAAGATAACCATTGACATTGCATTTAAATTTTAGAAGATCAAATTGAGAATATGACAAAAAGAAAACTTTATTAAGTTGAGAGAATAATAAAAGAACTGGGATTCAGAAGACAGAAGATAACCATTGACATTGCATTTAAATTTTAGAAGATCAAATTGAGAACATGAGAAAAAGAAAACTATATTAAGTTGAGAGAATAATAAAAGAACTGGAATTAAGAAGACAGAAGATAACCATTGACATTGCATTTAAATTTTAGAAGTTCAAATTGAGAATATGAGAAAAAGAAAACTTTATTAAGTTGAGAGAATAATAAAAGAACTGGGATTCAGAAGACAGAAGATAACCATTGACATTGCATTTAAATTTTAGAAGATCAAATTGAGAATATGAGAAAAATAAAACTTTATTAAGGTGAAGGAATAATAAAAGAACTGGGATTCAGAAGACAGAAGATAACCATTGACATTGCATTTAAATTTTAGAAGATCAAATTGAGAATATGAGAAAAATAAAACTTTATTAAGGTAAGAGAATAATAAAAAGAACTGGGATTAAGAAGACCGAAGATAACCATTGACATTGCATATATATTTTAGAAGTTCAAATTGAGAATATGAGAAAAAGAAAACTTTATTAAGGTGAGAGAATAATAAAAGAACTGGAATTAAGACGACAGAAGATAACCATTGACATTGCATTTAAATTTTAGAAGATCAAATTGAGAATATGAGAAAAAGAAAACTATATTAAGTTGAGAGAATAATAAAAGAACTGGAATTCAGAACACAGAACAGAACCATTGACATTGCATTTAAATTTTAGAAGATCAAATTGAGAATATCAGAAAAAGAAAACTTTATTAAGGTGAGAGAATAATAAAAGAACTGGAATTAAGACGACAGAAGATAACCATTGACATTGCATTTAAATTTTAGAAGATCAAATTGAGAATATCAGAAAAAGAAAACTTTATTAAGGTGAGAGAATAATAAAAGAACTGGAATTAAGACGACAGAAGATAACCATTGACATTGCATTTAAATTTTAGAAGATCAAATTGAGAAAATGAGAAAAAGAAAACTTTATTAAGGTGAGAGAATAATAAAAGAACTGGGATTCAGAAGACAGAAGATAACCATTGACATTGCATTTAAATTTTAGAAGATCAAATTGAGAATATGAGAAAAAGAAAACTATATTATGTTGAGAGAATAATAAAAGAACTGGAATTAAGAAGACCGAAGATAACCATTGACATTGCATTTAAATTTTAGAAGATCAAATTGAGAATATGAGAAAAAGAAAACTTTATTAAGGTGAGAGAATAATAAGAGAACTGGGATTCAGAAGACAGAAGATAACCATTGACATTGCATTTAAATTTTAGAAGACCAAATTGAGAATATGAGAAAAAGAAAACTATATTAAGTTGAGAGAATAATAAAAGAACTGGAATTCAGAACACAGAACATAACCATTGACATTGCATTTAAATTCTAGAAGATCAAATTGAGAATATCAGAAAAAGAAAACTTTATTAAGGTGAGAGAATAATAAAAGAACTGGAATTAAGACGACAGAAGATAACCATTGACATTGCATTTAAATTTTAGAAGATCAAATTGAGAAAATGAGAAAAAGAAAACTTTATTAAGGTGAGAGAATAATAAAAGAACTGGGATTCAGAAGACAGAAGATAACCATTGACATTGCATTTAAATTTTAGAAGATCAAATTGAGAATATGAGAAAAAGAAAAGTATATTATGTTGAGAGAATAATAAAAGAACTGGAATTAAGAAGACCGAAGATAACCATTGACATTGCATTTAAATTTTAGAAGATCAAATTGAGAATATGAGAAAAAGAAAACTTTATTAAGGTGAGAGAATAATAAAAGAACTGGGATTCAGAAGATAGAAGATAACCATTGACATTGCATTTAAATTTTAGAAGATCAAATTGAGAATATGAGAAAAAGAAAACTTTATTAAGGTGAGAGAATAATAAAAGAACTGGGATTCAGAAGACAGAAGATTGCCATTGACATTGCATTTAAATTTTAGAAGATCAAATTGAGAATATGAGAAAAATAAAACTTTATTAAGGTGAGAGAATAATAAAAGAACTGGGATTCAGAAGATAGAAGATAACCATTGACATTGCATTTAAATTTTAGAAGATCAAATTGAGAATATGAGAAAAATAAAACTTTATTAAGGTGAGAGAATAATAAAAGAACTGGGATTCAGAAGACAGAAGATAACCATTGACATTGCATTTAAATTTTAGAAGATCAAATTGAGAATATCAGAAAAAGAAAACTTTATTAAGGTGAGAGAATAATAAAAGAACTGGGATTCAGAAGATAGAAGATAACCATTGACATTGCATTTAAATTTTAGAAGATCAAATTGAGAATATGAGAAAAAGAAAACTTTATTAAGGTGAGAGAATAATAAAAGAACTGGGATTCAGAAGATAGAAGATAACCATTGACATTGCATTTAAGTTTTAGAAGATCAAATTGAGAATATGAGAAAAAGAAAACTTTATTAAGGTGAGAGAATAATAAAAGAACTGTAATTAAGAAGACAGAAGATAACCATTGACATTGCATTTAAATTTTAGAAGATCAAATTGAGAATATGAGAAAAAGAAAACTTTATTAAGGTGAGAGAATAATAAAAGAACTGGGATTCAGAAGACAGAAGATAACCATTGACATTGCATTTAAATTTTAGAAGATCAAATTGAGAATATGAGAAAAAGAAAACTTTATTAAGGTGAGAGAATAATAAAAGAACTGGAATTAAGAAGACAGAAGATTGCCATGGACATTGCATTTAAATTTTAGAAGATCAAATTGAGAATATGAGAAAAAGAAAACTTTATTAAGGTAAGAGAATAATAAAAAGAACTGGGATTAAGAAGACAGAAGATAACCATTGACATTGCATTTAAATTTTAGAAGATCAAATTGAGAATATGAGAAAAAGAAAACTATATTAAGTTGAGAGAATAATAAAAGAACTGGAATTAAGAAGACAGAAGATAACCATTGACATTGTATTTAAATTTTAGAAGATCAAATTGAGAATATGAGAAAAAGAAAACTTTATTATGGTGAGAGAATAATAAACGAACTGGGATTCAGAAGTCAGAAGATAACCATTGACATTGCATTTAAATTTTAGAAGATCAAATTGAGAATATGAGAAAAAGAAAACTTTATTAAGGTAAGAGAATAATAAAAAGAACTGGGATTAAGAAGACAGAAGGTAACCATTGACATTGCATTTAAATTTTAGAAGATCAAATTCAGAATATGAGAAAAAGAAAACTATATTAAGTTGAGAGAATAATAAAAGAACTAGAATTAAGAAGACAGAAGATAACCATTGACATTGCATTTAAATTTTAGAAGATCAAATTGAGAACATGAGAAAAAGAAAACTTTATTAAGGTGAGAGAATAATAAAAGAACTGGGATTCAGAAGACAGAAGATAACCATTGACATTGCATTTAAATTTTAGAAGATCAAATTGAGAATATAAGAAAAAGAAAACTTTATTAAGGTGAGAGAATAATAAAAGAACTGTAATTAAGAAGTCAGAAGATAACCATTGACATTGCATTAAAATTTTAGAAGATCAAATTGAGAACATGAGAAAAAGAAAACTTTATTAAGGTGAGAGAATAATAAAAGAACTAGGATTCAGAAGACAGAAGATAACCATTGACATTGCATTTAAATTTTAGAAGATCAAATTCAGAACATGAGAAAAAGAAAACTTTATTAAGGTAAGAGAATAATAAAAGAACTGCGATTAAGAAGTCAGAAGATAACCATTGACATTGCATTAAAATTTTAGAAGATCAAATTGAGAATATGAGAAAAAGAAAACTTTATTAAATTGAGAGAATAATAAAAGAACAGGGATTAATATGACAGAAGATAACCATTGACATTGCATTTAAATTTTAGAAGATCAAATTGAGAATATGAGAAAAAGAAAACTTTATTAAGGTGAGAGAATAATAAAAGAACTGGGATTCAGAAGATAGAAGATAACCATTGACATTGCATTTAAATTTTAGAAGATCAAATTGAGAATATGAGAAAAAGAAAACTTTATTAAGGTGAGAGAATAATAAAAGAACTGGGATTCAGAAGATAGAAGATAACCATTGACATTGCATTTAAATTTTAGAAGATCAAATTGAGAATATGAGAAAAAGAAAACTATATTAAGTTGAGAGAATAATAAAAGAACTGGAATTAAGAAGACAGAAGATAACCATTGACATTGTATTTAAATTTTAGAAGATCAAATTGAGAATATGAGAAAAAGAAAACTTTATTATGGTGAGAGAATAATAAAAGAACTGGGATTAAGAAGACCGAAGATAACCATTGACATTGCATTTAAATTTTAGAAGATCAAATTGAGAATATGAGAAAAATAAAACTTTATTAAGGTGAGAGAATAATAAAAGAACTGGGATTCAGAAGACAGAAGATAACCATTGACATTGCATTTAAATTTTAGAAGATCAAATTGAGAATATCAGAAAAAGAAAACTTTATTAAGGTGAGAGAATAATAAAAGAACTGGGATTCAGAAGATAGAAGATAACCATTGACATTGCATTTAAATTTTAGAAGATCAAATTGAGAATATGAGAAAAAGAAAACTTTATTAAGGTGAGAGAATAATAAAAGAACTGGGATTCAGAAGATAGAAGATAACCATTGACATTGCATTTAAATTTTAGAAGATCAAATTGAGAATATGAGAAAAAGAAAACTATATTAAGTTGAGAGAATAATAAAAGAACTGGAATTCAGAACACAGAACATAACCATTGACATTGCATTTAAATTTTAGAAGATCAAATTGAGAATATCAGAAAAAGAAAACTTTATTAAGGTGAGAGAATAATAAAAGAACTGGAATTAAGACGACAGAAGATAACCATTGACATTGCATTTAAATTTTAGAAGATCAAATTGAGAATATGAGAAAAAGAAAACTTTATTAAGGTGAGAGAATAATAAAAGAACAGGGATTCAGAAGATAGAAGATAACCATTGACATTGCATTTAAATTTTAGAAGATCAAATTGAGAATATGAGAAAAAGAAAACTATATTAAGGTGAGAGAATAATAAAAGAACAGGGATTCAGAAGATAGAAGATAACCATTGACATTGCATTTAAATTTTAGAAGATCAAATTGAGAATATGAGAAAAAGAAAACTTTATTAAGGTGAGAGAATAATAAAAGAACTGGGATTCAGAAGATAGAAGATAACCATTGACATTGCATTTAAATTTTAGAAGATCAAATTGAGAATATGAGAAAAAGAAAACTTTATTAAGGTGAGAGAATAATAAAAGAACTGGGATTCAGAAGATAGAAGATAACCATTGACATTGCATTTAAATTTTAGAAGATCAAATTGAGAATATGAGAAAAAGAAAACTATATTAAGGTGAGAGAATAATAAAAGAACAGGGATTAAGAAGACAGAAGATAACCATTGACATTGCATTTAAATTTTAGAAGATCAAATTGAGAACATGAGAAAAAGAAAACTTTATTAAGGTGAGAGAATAATAAAAGAACAGGGATTCAGAAGATAGAAGATAACCATTGACATTGCATTTAAATTTTAGAAGATCAAATTGAGAATATGAGAAAAAGAAAACTTTATTAAGGTGAGAGAATAATAAAAGAACTGGGATTCAGAAGATAGAAGATAACCATTGACATTGCATTTAAATTTTGGAAGATCAAATTGAGAATATGAGAAAAAGAAAACTATATTAAGTTGAGAGAATAATAAAAGAACTGGGATTAAGAAGACAGAAGATAACCATTGACATTGCATTTAAATTTTAGAAGATCAAATTGAGAATATGAGAAAAAGAAAACTTTATTAAGTTGAGAGAATAATAAAAGAACTGGAATTAAGAAGACAGAAGGTAACCATTGACATTGCATTTAAATTTTAGAAGATCAAATTCAGAATATGAGAAAAAGAAAACTATATTAAGTTGAGAGAATAATAAAAGAACTAGAATTAAGAAGACAGAAGATAACCATTGACATTGCATTTAAATTTTAGAAGATCAAATTGAGAACATGAGAAAAAGAAAACTTTATTAAGGTGAGAGAATAATAAAAGAACTGGGATTCAGAAGACAGAAGATAACCATTGACATTGCATTTAAATTTTAGAAGATCAAATTGAGAATATAAGAAAAAGAAAACTTTATTAAGGTGAGAGAATAATAAAAGAACTGTAATTAAGAAGTCAGAAGATAACCATTGACATTGCATTAAAATTTTAGAAGATCAAATTGAGAACATGAGAAAAAGAAAACTTTATTAAGGTGAGAGAATAATAAAAGAACTAGGATTCAGAAGACAGAAGATAACCATTGACATTGCATTTAAATTTTAGAAGATCAAATTCAGAACATGAGAAAAAGAAAACTTTATTAAGGTAAGAGAATAATAAAAGAACTGCGATTAAGAAGTCAGAAGATAACCATTGACATTGCATTAAAATTTTAGAAGATCAAATTGAGAATATGAGAAAAAGAAAACTTTATTAAATTGAGAGAATAATAAAAGAACAGGGATTAATATGACAGAAGATAACCATTGACATTGCATTTAAATTTTAGAAGATCAAATTGAGAATATGAGAAAAAGAAAACTTTATTAAGGTGAGAGAATAATAAAAGAACTGGGATTCAGAAGATAGAAGATAACCATTGACATTGCATTTAAATTTTAGAAGATCAAATTGAGAATATGAGAAAAAGAAAACTTTATTAAGGTGAGAGAATAATAAAAGAACTGGGATTCAGAAGATAGAAGATAACCATTGACATTGCATTTAAATTTTAGAAGATCAAATTGAGAATATGAGAAAAAGAAAACTTTATTAAGGTGAGAGAATAATAAAAGAACTGGGATTCAGAAGACAGAAGATTGCCATTGACATTGCATTTAAATTTTAGAAGATCAAATTGAGAATATGAGAAAAATAAAACTTTATTAAGGTGAGAGAATAATAAAAGAACTGGGATTCAGAAGATAGAAGATAACCATTGACATTGCATTTAAATTTTAGAAGATCAAATTGAGAATATGAGAAAAATAAAACTTTATTAAGGTGAGAGAATAATAAAAGAACTGGGATTCAGAAGACAGAAGATAACCATTGACATTGCATTTAAATTTTAGAAGATCAAATTGAGAATATCAGAAAAAGAAAACTTTATTAAGGTGAGAGAATAATAAAAGAACTGGGATTCAGAAGATAGAAGATAACCATTGACATTGCATTTAAATTTTAGAAGATCAAATTGAGAATATGAGAAAAAGAAAACTTTATTAAGGTGAGAGAATAATAAAAGAACAGGGATTAAGAAGACAGAAGATAACCATTGACATTGCATTTAAATTTTAGAAGATCAAATTGAGAACATGAGAAAAAGAAAACTTTATTAAGGTGAGAGAATAATAAAAGAACAGGGATTCAGAAGATAGAAGATAACCATTGACATTGCATTTAAATTTTAGAAGATCAAATTGAGAATATGAGAAAAAGAAAACTTTATTAAGGTGAGAGAATAATAAAAGAACTGGGATTCAGAAGATAGAAGATAACCATTGACATTGCATTTAAATTTTGGAAGATCAAATTGAGAATATGAGAAAAAGAAAACTATATTAAGTTGAGAGAATAATAAAAGAACTGGGATTAAGAAGACAGAAGATAACCATTGACATTGCATTTAAATTTTAGAAGATCAAATTGAGAATATGAGAAAAAGAAAACTTTATTAAGGTGAAGGAATAATAAAAGAACTGGGATTCAGAAGACAGAAGATTGCCATTGACATTGCATTTAAATTTTAGAAGATCAAATTGAGAATATGAGAAACATAAAACTTTATTAAGGTGAGAGAATAATAAAAGAACTGGGATTCAGAAGACAGAAGATAACCATTGACATTGCATTTAAATTTTAGAAGATCAAATTGAGAATATGAGAAAAAGAAAACTTTATTAAGGTGAGAGAATAATAAAAGAACAGGGATTCAGAAGATAGAAGATAACCATTGACATTGCATTTAAATTTTAGAAGATCAAATTGAGAATATGAGAAAAATAAAACTATATTAAGTTGAGAGAATAATAAAAGAACTGGAATTCAGAACACAGAACATAACCATTGACATTGCATTTAAATTTTAGAAGATCAAATTGAGAATATCAGAAAAAGAAAACTTTATTAAGGTGAGAGAATAATAAATGAACTGGAATTAAGACGACAGAAGATAACCATTGACATTGCATTTAAATTTTAGAAGATCAAATTGAGAATATGAGAAAAAGAAAACTATATTATGTTGAGAGAATAATAAAAGAACTGGAATTCAGAACACAGAACATAACCATTGACATTGTATTTAAATTTTAGAAGATCAAATTGAGAATATGAGAAAAAGAAAACTTTATTAAGGTGAGAGAATAATAAGAGAACTGGGATTCAGAAGACAGAAGATAACCATTGACATTGCATTTAAATTTTAGAAGATCAAATTGAGAATATGAGAAAAAGAAAACTTTATTAAGGTGAGAGAATAATAAAAGAACTGGGATTCAGAAGACAGAAGATTGCCATTGACATTGCATTTAAATTTTAGAAGATCAAATTGAGAATATGAGAAAAAGAAAACTTTATTAAGGTGAGAGGATAATAAAAGAACTGGGATTCAGAAGACAGAAGATAACCATTGACATTGCATTTAAATTTTAGAAGATCAAATTGAGAATATGAGAAAAAGAAAACTTTATTAAGGTGAGAGAATAATAAAAGAACTGGGATTCAGAAGACAGAAGATTGCCATTGACATTGCATTTAAATTTTAGAAGATCAAATTGAGAATATGAGAAAAAGAAAACTATATTAAGTTGAGAGAATAATAAAAGAACTGGAATTCAGAACACAGAACATAACCATTGACAATGCATTTAAATTTTAGAAGATCAAATTGAGAATATCAGAAAAAGAAAACTTTATTAAGGTGAGAGAATAATAAAAGAACTGGAATTAAGACGACAGAAGATAACCATTGACATTGCATTTAAATTTTAGAAGATCAAATTGAGAACATGAGAAAAAGAAAACTTTATTAAGGTGAAGGAATAATAAAAGAACTGGGATTCAGAAGACAGAAGATTGCCATTGACATTGCATTTAAATTTTAGAAGATCAAATTGAGAATATGAGAAAAATAAAACTTTATTAAGGTGAGAGAATAATAAAAGAACTGGGATTCAGAAGATAGAAGATAACCATTGACATTGCATTTAAATTTTAGAAGATCAAATTGAGAATATGAGAAAAAGAAAACTTTATTAAGGTGAGAGAATAATAAAAAAACAGGGATTCAGAAGATAGAAGATAACCATTGACATTGCATTTAAATTTTAGAAGATCAAATTGAGAATATGAGAAAAAGAAAACTATATTAAGTTGAGAGAATAATAAAAGAACTGGAATTCAGAACACAGAACATAACCATTGACATTGCATTTAAATTTTAGAAGATCAAATTGAGAATATCAGAAAAAGAAAACTTTATTAAGGTGAGAGAATAATAAAAGAACTGGAATTAAGACGACAGAAGATAACCATTGACATTGCATTTAAATTTTAGAAGA
Organism: Acanthosepion lycidas; assembly: GCA_963932145.1. Lineage (NCBI taxonomy): Eukaryota > Metazoa > Mollusca > Cephalopoda > Sepiida > Sepiidae > Acanthosepion > Acanthosepion lycidas. Next base: position 61,191,769 of record OZ010580.1, read on the forward strand.
TCAAATTGAGAATATGAGAAAAAGAAAACTTTATTAAGGTGAGAGAATAATAAAAGAACTGGAATTAAGAAGACCGAAGATAACCATTGATATTGTATTTAAATTTTAGAAGATCAAATTGAGAATATGAGAAAAAGAAAACTTTATTAAGGTGAGAGAATAATAAGAGAACTGGGATTCAGAAGACAGAAGATAACCATTGACATTGCATTTAAATTTTAGAAGATCAAATTGAGAATATGAGAAAAAGAAAACTTTATTAAGGTGAGAGAATAATAAAAGAACTGGTATTCAGAAGACAGAAGATAACCATTGACATTGCATTTAAATTTTAGAAGATCAAATTGAGAAAATGAGAAAAAGAAAACTTTATTAAGGTGAGAGAATAATAAAAGAACTGGGATTCAGAAGACAGAAGATAACCATTGACATTGCATTTAAATTTTAGAAGATCAAATTGAGAATATGAGAAAAAGAAAACTATATTATGTTGAGAGAATAATAAAAGAACTGGAATTAAGAAGACCGAAGATAACCATTGACATTGTATTTAAATTTTAGAAGATCAAATTGAGAATATGAGAAAAAGAAAACTTTATTAAGGTGAGAGAATAATAAGAGAACTGGGATTCAGAAGACAGAAGATAACCATTGACATTGCATTTAAATTTTAGAAGATCAAATTGAGAATATGAGAAAAAGAAAACTATATTAAGTTGAGAGAATAATAAAAGAACTGGAATTAAGAAGACCGAAGATAACCATTGACATTGCATTTAAATTTTAGAAGATCAAATTGAGAATATCAGAAAAAGAAAACTTTATTAAGGTGAGAGAATAATAAAAGAACTGGAATTAAGACGACAGAAGATAACCATTGACATTGCATTTAAATTTTAGAAGATCAAATTGAGAATATGAGAAAAATAAAACTTTATTAAGGTGAGAGGATAATAAAAGAACTGGGATTCAGAAGACAGAAGATAACCATTGACATTGCATTTAAATTTTAGAAGATCAAATTGAGAATATGATAAAAAGAAAACTTTATTAAGGTGAGAGAATAATAAAAGAACTGGGATTCAGAAGACAGAAGATAACCATTGACATTGCATTTAAATTTTAGAAGATCAAATTGAGAATATGAGAAAAAGAAAACTTTATTAAGGTGAGAGGATAATAAAAGAACTGGGATTCAGAAGACAGAAGATAACCATTGACATTGCATTTAAATTTTAGAAGATCAAATTGAGAATATGAGAAAAAGAAAACTTTATTAAGGTGAGAGAATAATAAAAGAACTGGGATTCAGAAGACAGAAGATAACCATTGACATTGCATTTAAATTTTAGAAGATCAAATTGAGAATATGAGAAAAAGAAAACTTTATTAAGGTGAGAGAATAATAAAAGAACTGGGATTCAGAAGACAGAAGATAACCATTGACATTGCATTTAAATTTTAGAAGATCAAATTGAGAATATGAGAAAAAGAAAACTTTATTAAGGTGAGAGGATAATAAAAGAACTGGGATTCAGAAGACAGAAGATAACCATTGACATTGCATTTAAATTTTAGAAGATCAAATTGAGAATATGAGAAAAAGAAAACTTTATTAAGGTGAGAGAATAATAAAAGAACTGGGATTCAGAAGACAGAAGATAACCATTGACATTGCATTTAAATTTTAGAAGATCAAATTGAGAATATGAGAAAAAGAAAACTTTATTAAGGTGAGAGGATAATAAAAGAACTGGGATTCAGAAGACAGAAGATAACCATTGACATTGCATTTAAATTTTAGAAGAACAAATTCAGAACATGAGAAAAAGAAAACTTTATTAAGGTGAGAGAATAATAAAAGAACTGGGATTCAGAAGACAGAAGATAACCATTGACATTGCATTTAAATTTTAGAAGATCAAATTGAGAATATGAGAAAAAGAAAACTTTATTAAATTGAGAGAATAATAAAAGAACAGAGATTAATATGACAGAAGATAACCATGGACATTGCATTTAAATTTTAGATGATCAAATAGAGAATTTGAGAAAAAGAAAACTTTATTAAGGTGAGAGAATAATAAAAGAACTGCGATTAAGAAGACAGAAGATAACCATTGACATTGCATTTAAATTTTAGAAGATCAAATTGAGAATATGAGAAAAAGAAAACTATATTAAGTTGAGAGAATAATAAAAGAACTGGAATTGAGAAGACAGAAGATAACCATTGACATTGCATTTAAATTTTAGAAGATCAAATTGAGAATATGAGAAAAAGAAAACTTTATTAAGGTGAGAGAATAATAAAAGAACTGGGATTCAGAAGACAGAAGATAACCATTGACATTGCATTTAAATTTTAGAAGATCAAATTGAGAATATGAGAAAAAGAAAACTTTATTAAGGTGAGAGGATAATAAAAGAACTGGGATTCAGAAGACAGAAGATAACCATTGACATTGCATTTAAATTTTAGAAGATCAAATTGAGAATATGAGAAAAAGAAAACTTTATTAAGGTGAGAGAATAATAAAAGAACTGGGATTCAGAAGACAGAAGATAACCATTGACATTGCATTTAAATTTTAGAAGATCAAATTGAGAATATGAGAAAAAGAAAACTTTATTAAGGTGAGAGAATAATAAAAGAACTGGGATTCAGAAGACAGAAGATAACCATTGACATTGCATTTAAATTTTAGAAGATCAAATTGATAATATGAGAAAAAGAAAACTTTATTAAGGTGAGAGAATAATAAAAGAACTGGAATTAAGAAGACAGAAGATAACCATTGACATTGCATTTAAATTTTAGAAGATCAAATTGAGAATATGAGAAAAAGAAAACTTTATTAAGGTGAGAGGATAATAAAAGAACTGGGATTCAGAAGACAGAAGATAACCATTGACATTGCATTTAAATTTTAGAAGATCAAATTGAGAATATGAGAAAAAGAAAACTTTATTAAGGTGAGAGAATAATAAAAGAACTGGGATTCAGAAGACAGAAGATAACCATTGACATTGCATTTAAATTTTAGAAGAACAAATTCAGAACATGAGAAAAAGAAAACTTTATTAAGGTGAGAGAATAATAAAAGAACTGGGATTCAGAAGACAGAAGATAACCATTGACATTGCATTTAAATTTTAGAAGATCAAATTGAGAATATGAGAAAAAGAAAACTTTATTAAGGTGAGAGAATAATAAAAGAACTGGGATTCAGAAGACAGAAGATAACCATTGACATTGCATTTAAATTTTAGAAGAACAAATTCAGAACATGAGAAAAAGAAAACTTTATTAAGGTGAGAGAATAATAAAAGAACTGGGATTCAGAAGACAGAAGATAACCATTGACATTGCATTTAAATTTTAGAAGATCAAATTGAGAATATGAGAAAAAGAAAACTTTATTAAATTGAGAGAATAATAAAAGAACAGAGATTAATATGACAGAAGATAACCATGGACATTGCATTTAAATTTTAGATGATCAAATAGAGAATTTGAGAAAAAGAAAACTTTATTAAGGTGAGAGAATAATAAAAGAACTGCGATTAAGAAGACAGAAGATAACCATTGACATTGCATTTAAATTTTAGAAGATCAAATTGAGAATATGAGAAAAAGAAAACTATATTAAGTTGAGAGAATAATAAAAGAACTGGAATTGAGAAGACAGAAGATAACCATTGACATTGCATTTAAATTTTAGAAGATCAAATTGAGAATATGAGAAAAAGAAAACTATATTAAGTTGAGAGAATAATAAAAGAACTGGAATTGAGAAGACAGAAGATAACCATTGACATTGCATTTAAATTTTAGAAGATCAAATTGAGAATATGAGAAAAAGAAAACTATATTAAGTTGAGAGAATAATAAAAGAACTGGAATTGAGAAGACAGAAGATAACCATTGACATTGCATTTAAATTTTAGAAGATCAAATTGAGAATATGAGAAAAAGAAAACTATATTAAGTTGAGAGAATAATAAAAGAACTGGAATTGAGAAGACAGAAGATAACCATTGACATTGCATTTAAATTTTAGAAGATCAAATTGAGAATATGAGAAAAAGAAAACTATATTAAGTTGAGAGAATAATAAAAGAACTGGAATTGAGAAGACAGAAGATAACCATTGTCATTGCATTTAAATTTTAGAAGATCAAATTGAGAATATGAGAAAAAGAAAACTATATTAAGTTGAGAGAATAATAAAAGAACTGGAATTGAGAAGACAGAAGATAACCATTGACATTGCATTTAAATTTTAGAAGATCAAATTGAGAATATGAGAAAAAGAAAACTTTATGAAGGTGAAAGCATAATAAAAGAACTGGGATTAAGAAGACAGAAGATAACCATTGACATTGCATTTAAATTTTAGAAGATCAAATTGAGAATATGAGAAAAAGAAAACTTTATTAAGGTGAGAGAATAATAAAAGAACAGGGATTCAGAAGATAGAAGATAACCATTGACATTGCATTTAAATTTTAGAAGATCAAATTGAGAATATGAGAAAAAGAAAACTATATTAAGTTGAGAGAATAATAAAAGAACTGGGATTCAGAAGACAGAAGATAACCATTGACATTGCATTTAAATTTTAGAAGATCAAATTGAGAATATGAGAAAAAGAAAACTTTATTAAGGTGAGAGAATAATAAAAGAACTGGAATTGAGAAGACAGAAGATAACCATTGACATTGCATTTAAATTTTAGAAGATCAAATTGAGAATATGAGAAAAAGAAAACTTTATTAAGGTGAGAGAATAATAAAAGAACTGGGATTCAGAAGACAGAAGATAACCATTGACATTGCATTTAAATTTTAGAAGATCAAATTGAGAATATGAGAAAAAGAAAACTTTATTAAGGTGAGAGGATAATAAAAGAACTGGGATTCAGAAGACAGAAGATAACCATTGACATTGCATTTAAATTTTAGAAGATCAAATTGAGAATATGAGAAAAAGAAAACTTTATTAAGGTGAGAGAATAATAAAAGAACTGGGATTCAGAAGACAGAAGATAACCATTGACATTGCATTTAAATTTTAGAAGATCAAATTGAGAATATGAGAAAAAGAAAACTTTATTAAGGTGAGAGAATAATAAAAGAACTGTGATTCAGAAGACAGAAGATAACCATTGACATTGCATTTAAATTTTAGAAGATCAAATTGATAATATGAGAAAAAGAAAACTTTATTAAGGTGAGAGAATAATAAAAGAACTGGGATTCAGAAGACAGAAGATAACCATTGACATTGCATTTAAATTTTAGAAGATCAAATTGAGAATATGAGAAAAAGAAAACTTTATTAAGGTGAGAGAATAATAAAAGAACTGGGATTCAGAAGACAGAAGATAACCATTGACATTGCATTTAAATTTTAGAAGAACAAATTCAGAACATGAGAAAAAGAAAACTTTATTAAGGTGAGAGAATAATAAAAGAACTGGGATTCAGAAGACAGAAGATAACCATTGACATTGCATTTAAATTTTAGAAGATCAAATTGAGAATATGAGAAAAAGAAAACTTTATTAAATTGAGAGAATAATAAAAGAACAGAGATTAATATGACAGAAGATAACCATGGACATTGCATTTAAATTTTAGATGATCAAATAGAGAATTTGAGAAAAAGAAAACTTTATTAAGGTGAGAGAATAATAAAAGAACTGCGATTAAGAAGACAGAAGATAACCATTGACATTGCATTTAAATTTTAGAAGATCAAATTGAGAATATGAGAAAAAGAAAACTATATTAAGTTGAGAGAATAATAAAAGAACTGGAATTGAGAAGACAGAAGATAACCATTGACATTGCATTTAAATTTTAGAAGATCAAATTGAGAATATGAGAAAAAGAAAACTTTATGAAGGTGAAAGCATAATAAAAGAACTGGGATTAAGAAGACAGAAGATAACCATTGACATTGCATTTAAATTTTAGAAGATCAAATTGAGAATATGAGAAAAAGAAAACTTTATTAATGTGAGAGAATAATAAAAGAACAGGGATTCAGAAGATAGAAGATAACCATTGACATTGCATTTAAATTTTAGAAGATCAAATTGAGAATATGAGAAAAAGAAAACTATATTAAGTTGAGAGAATAATAAAAGAACTGGGATTCAGAAGACAGAAGATAACCATTGACATTGCATTTAAATTTTAGAAGATCAAATTGAGAATATGAGAAAAAGAAAACTTTATTAAGGTGAGAGAATAATAAAAGAACAGGGATTCAGAAGATAGAAGATAACCATTGACATTGCATTTAAATTTTAGAAGATCAAATTGAGAATATGAGAAAAAGAAAACTATATTAAGTTGAGAGAATAATAAAAGAACTGGAATTGAGAAGACAGAAGATAACCATTGACATTGCATTTAAATTTTAGAAGATCAAATTGAGAATATGAGAAAAAGAAAACTATATTAAGTTGAGAGAATAATAAAAGAACTGGAATTGAGAAGACAGAAGATAACCATTGACATTGCATTTAAATTTTAGAAGATCAAATTGAGAATATGAGAAAAAGAAAACTATATTAAGTTGAGAGAATAATAAAAGAACTGGAATTGAGAAGACAGAAGATAACCATTGACATTGCATTTAAATTTTAGAAGATCAAATTGAGAATATGAGAAAAAGAAAACTTTATGAAGGTGAAAGCATAATAAAAGAACTGGGATTAAGAAGACAGAAGATAACCATTGACATTGCATTTAAATTTTAGAAGATCAAATTGAGAATATGAGAAAAAGAAAACTTTATTAAGGTGAGAGAATAATAAAAGAACAGGGATTCAGAAGATAGAAGATAACCATTGACATTGCATTTAAATTTTAGAAGATCAAATTGAGAATATGAGAAAAAGAAAACTATATTAAGTTGAGAGAATAATAAAAGAACTGGGATTCAGAAGACAGAAGATAACCATTGACATTGCATTTAAATTTTAGAAGATCAAATTGAGAATATGAGAAAAAGAAAACTTTATTAAGGTGAGAGAATAATAAAAGAACAGGGATTCAGAAGATAGAAGATAACCATTGACATTGCATTTAAATTTTAGAAGATCAAATTGAGAATATGAGAAAAAGAAAACTATATTAAGTTGAGAGAATAATAAAAGAACTGGGATTCAGAAGACAGAAGATAACCATTGACATTGCATTTAAATTTTAGAAGATCAAATTGAGAATATGAGAAAAAGAAAACTTTATTAAGGTGAGAGAATAATAAAAGAACTGGGATTCAGAAGACAGAAGATTGCCATTGACATTGCATTTAAATTTTAGAAGATCAAATTGAGAATATGAGAAAAATAAAACTTTATTAAGGTGAGAGAATAATAAAAGAACTGGAATTAAGAAGACAGAAGATAACCATTGACATTGCATTTAAATTTTAGAAGTTCAAATTGAGAATATGAGAAAAAGAAAACTTTATTAAGGTGAGAGAATAATAAAAGAACTGGAATTAAGACGACAGAAGATAACCATTGACATTGCATTTAAATTTTAGAAGATCAAATTGAGAATATCAGAAAAAGAAAACTTTATTAAGGTGAGAGAATAATAAAAGAACTGGAATTAAGACGACAGAAGATAACCATTGACATTGCATTTAAATTTTAGAAGATCAAATTGAGAAAATGAGAAAAAGAAAACTTTATTAAGGTGAGAGAATAATAAAAGAACTGGGATTCAGAAGACAGAAGATAACCATTGACATTGCATTTAAATTTTAGAAGATCAAATTGAGAATATGAGAAAAAGAAAACTATATTATGTTGAGAGAATAATAAAAGAACTGGAATTAAGAAGACCGAAGATAACCATTGACATTGCATTTAAATTTTAGAAGATCAAATTGAGAATATGAGAAAAAGAAAACTTTATTAAGGTGAGAGAATAATAAGAGAACTGGGATTCAGAAGACAGAAGATAACCATTGACATTGCATTTAAATTTTAGAAGACCAAATTGAGAATATGAGAAAAAGAAAACTATATTAAGTTGAGAGAATAATAAAAGAACTGGAATTCAGAACACAGAACATAACCATTGACATTGCATTTAAATTTTAGAAGATCAAATTGAGAATATCAGAAAAAGAAAACTTTATTAAGGTGAGAGAATAATAAAAGAACTGGAATTAAGACGACAGAAGATAACCATTGACATTCCATTTAAATTTTAGAAGATCAAATTGAGAAAATGAGAAAAAGAAAACTTTATTATGTTGAGAGAATAATAAAAGAACTGGAATTAAGAAGACAGAAGATAACCATTGACATTGCATTTAAATTTTAGAAGATCAAATTGAGACTATGAGAAAAAGAAAACTTTATTAAGGTGAGAGAATAATAAAAGAACTGGGATTAAGAAGACAGAAGATTGCCATTGACATTGCATTTAAATTTTAGAAGATCAAATTGAGAATATGAGAAAAAGAAAACTTTATTATGGTGAGAGAATAATAAAAGAACTGGGATTAAGAAGACAGAAGATTGCCATTGACATTGCATTTAAATTTTAGAAGATCAAATTGAGAATATGAGAAAAAGAAAACTTTATTAAGGTGAGAGAATAATAAAAGAACTGGGATTCAGAAGACAGAAGATTGCCATTGACATTGCATTTAAATTTTAGAAGATCAAATTGAGAATATGAGAAAAAGAAAACTTTATTAAGGTGAGAGGATAATAAAAGAACTGGGATTCTGAAGACAGAAGATAACCATGGACATTGCATTTAAATTTTAGAAGATCAAATTGAGAATATGAGAAAAAGAAAACTATATTAAGTTGAGAGAATAATAAAAGAACTGGAATTCAGAACACAGAACATAACCATTGACATTGCATTTAAATTTTAGAAGATCAAATTGAGAATATCAGAAAATGAAAACTTTATTAAGGTGAGAGAATAATAAAAGAACTGGAATTAAGACGACAGAAGATAACCATTGACATTGCATTTCAATTTTAGAAGATCAAATTGAGAACATGAGAAAAAGAAAACTTTATTAAGGTGAGAGAATAATAAAAGAACAGGGATTCAGAAGATAGAAGATAACCATTGACATTGCATTTAAATTTTAGAAGATCAAATTGAGAATATGAGAAAAATAAAACTTTATTAAGGTGAGAGAATAATAAAAGAACTCGAATTAAGACGACAGAAGATAACCATTGACATTGCATTTAAATTTTAGAAGATCAAATTGAGAATATGAGAAAAAGAAATCTTTATTAAGGTGAGAGAATAATAAAAGAACAGGGATTCAGAAGATAGAAGATAACCATTGACATTGCATTTAAATTTTAGAAGATCAAATTGAGAATATGAGAAAAAGAAAACTTTATTAAGGTGAGAGAATAATAAAAGAACTCGAATTAAGACGACAGAAGATAACCATTGACATTGCATTTAAATTTTAGAAGATCAAATTGAGAATATGAGAAAAAGAAAACTTTATTAAGGTGAGAGAATAATAAAAGAACAGGGATTCAGAAGATAGAAGATAACCATTGACATTGCATTTAAATTTTAGAAGATCAAATTGAGAATATGAGAAAAAGAAAACTTTATTAAGGTGAGAGAATAATAAAAGAACTCGAATTAAGACGACAGAAGATAACCATTGACATTGCATTTAAATTTTAGAAGATCAAATTGAGAATATGAGAAAAAGAAAACTTTATTAAGGTGAGAGAATAATAAAAGAACTGGGATTCAGAAGATAGAAGATAACCATTGACATTGCATTTAAATTTTAGAAGATCAAATTGAGAATATGAGAAAAAGAAAACTATATTAAGTTGAAAGAATAATAAAAGAACTGGAATTCAGAACACAGAACATAACCATTTACATTGCATTTAAATTTTAGAAGATCAAATTGAGAATATGAGAAAAAGAAAACTATATTATGTTGAGAGAATAATAAAAGAACTGGAATTAAGAAGACCGAAGATAACCATTGACATTGCATTTAAATTTTAGAAGATCAAATTGAGAATATGAGAAAAAGAAAACTTTATTAAGGTGAGAGAATAATAAGAGAACTGGGATTCAGAAGACAGAAGATAACCATTGACATTGCATTTAAATTTTAGAAGACCAAATTGAGAATATGAGAAAAAGAAAACTATATTAAGTTGAGAGAATAATAAAAGAACTGGAATTCAGAACACAGAACATAACCATTGACATTGCATTTAAATTTTAGAAGATCAAATTGAGAATATCAGAAAAAGAAAACTTTATTAAGGTGAGAGAATAATAAAAGAACTGGAATTAAGACGACAGAAGATAACCATTGACATTCCATTTAAATTTTAGAAGATCAAATTGAGAAAATGAGAAAAAGAAAACTTTATTAAGGTGAGAGAATAATAAAAGAACTGGGATTCAGAAGACAGAAGATTGCCATTGACATTGCATTTAAATTTTAGAAGATCAAATTGAGAATATGAGAAAAAGAAAACTTTATTATGTTGAGAGAATAATAAAAGAACTGGAATTAAGAAGACAGAAGATAACCATTGACATTGCATTTAAATTTTAGAAGATCAAATTGAGACTATGAGAAAAAGAAAACTTTATTAAGGTGAGAGAATAATAAAAGAACTGGGATTAAGAAGACAGAAGATTGCCATTGACATTGCATTTAAATTTTAGAAGATCAAATTGAGAATATGAGAAAAAGAAAACTTTATTATGGTGAGAGAATAATAAAAGAACTGGGATTAAGAAGACAGAAGATTGCCATTGACATTGCATTTAAATTTTAGAAGATCAAATTGAGAATATGAGAAAAAGAAAACTTTATTAAGGTGAGAGAATAATAAAAGAACTGGGATTCAGAAGACAGAAGATTGCCATTGACATTGCATTTAAATTTTAGAAGATCAAATTGAGAATATGAGAAAAAGAAAACTTTATTAAGGTGAGAGGATAATAAAAGAACTGGGATTCTGAAGACAGAAGATAACCATGGACATTGCATTTAAATTTTAGAAGATCAAATTGAGAATATGAGAAAAAGAAAACTATATTAAGTTGAGAGAATAATAAAAGAACTGGAATTCAGAACACAGAACATAACCATTGACATTGCATTTAAATTTTAGAAGATCAAATTGAGAATATCAGAAAATGAAAACTTTATTAAGGTGAGAGAATAATAAAAGAACTGGAATTAAGACGACAGAAGATAACCATTGACATTGCATTTCAATTTTAGAAGATCAAATTGAGAACATGAGAAAAAGAAAACTTTATTAAGGTGAGAGAATAATAAAAGAACAGGGATTCAGAAGATAGAAGATAACCATTGACATTGCATTTAAATTTTAGAAGATCAAATTGAGAATATGAGAAAAAGAAAACTTTATTAAGGTGAGAGAATAATAAAAGAACTCGAATTAAGACGACAGAAGATAACCATTGACATTGCATTTAAATTTTAGAAGATCAAATTGAGAATATGAGAAAAAGAAAACTTTATTAAGGTGAGAGAATAATAAAAGAACAGGGATTCAGAAGATAGAAGATAACCATTGACATTGCATTTAAATTTTAGAAGATCAAATTGAGAATATGAGAAAAAGAAAACTTTATTAAGGTGAGAGAATAATAAAAGAACTCGAATTAAGACGACAGAAGATAACCATTGACATTGCATTTAAATTTTAGAAGATCAAATTGAGAATATGAGAAAAAGAAAACTTTATTAAGGTGAGAGAATAATAAAAGAACAGGGATTCAGAAGATAGAAGATAACCATTGACATTGCATTTAAATTTTAGAAGATCAAATTGAGAATATGAGAAAAAGAAAACTTTATTAAGGTGAGAGAATAATAAAAGAACTCGAATTAAGACGACAGAAGATAACCATTGACATTGCATTTAAATTTTAGAAGATCAAATTGAGAATATGAGAAAAAGAAAACTTTATTAAGGTGAGAGAATAATAAAAGAACTGGGATTCAGAAGATAGAAGATAACCATTGACATTGCATTTAAATTTTAGAAGATCAAATTGAGAATATGAGAAAAAGAAAACTATATTAAGTTGAGAGAATAATAAAAGAACTGGAATTCAGAACACAGAACATAACCATTTACATTGCATTTAAATTTTAGAAGATCAAATTGAGAATATGAGAAAAAGAAAACTTTATTAAGGTGAGAGAATAATAAAAGAACAGGGATTCAGAAGATAGAAGATAACCATTGACATTGCATTTAAATTTTAGAAGATCAAATTGAGAATATGAGAAAAAGAAAACTATATTAAGTTGAGAGAATAATAAAAGAACTGGAATTAAGAAGACCGAAGATAACCATTGACATTGCATTTAAATTTTAGAAGATCAAATTGAGAATATGAGAAAAAGAAAACTTTATTAAGGTGAGAGAATAATAAAAGAACTGGAATTAAGACGACAGAAGATAACCATTGACATTGCATTTAAATTTTAGAAGATCAAATTGAGAATATGAGAAAAAGAAAACTTTATTAAGGTGAGAGAATAATAAAAGAACAGGGATTCAGAAGATAGAAGATAACCATTGACATTGCATTTAAATTTTAGAAGATCAAATTGAGAATATGAGAAAAAGAAAACTATATTAAGTTGAGAGAATAATAAAAGAACTGGGTTTCAGAAGACAGAAGATTGCCATTGACATTGCATTTAAATTTTAGAAGATCAAATTGAGAATATGAGAAAAATAAAACTTTATTAAGGTGAGAGAATAATAAAAGAACTGGGATTCAGAAGACAGAAGATAACCATTGACATTGCATTTAAATTTTAGAAGATCAAATTGAGAGTATGAGAAAAAGAAAACTTTATTAAGGTGAGAGGATAATAAAAGAACTCGAATTAAGACGACAGAAGATAACCATTGACATTGCATTTAAATTTTAGAAGATCAAATTGAGAATATGAGAAAAAGAAAACTTTATTAAGGTGAGAGAATAATAAAAGAACTGGAATTCAGAACACAGAACATAACCATTGACATTGCATTTAAATTTTAGAAGATCAAATTGAGAAAATGAGAAAAAGAAAACTTTATTAAGTTGAGAGAATAATAAAAGAACTGGAATTAAGAAGACAGAAGATTGCCATTGACATTGCATTTAAATTTTAGAAGATCAAATTGAGAATATAAGAAAAAGAATACTTTATTAAGGTGAGAGAATAATAAAAGAACTGGAATTAAGAAGACAGAAGAAAACCATTGACATTGCATTTAAATTTTAGAAGATCAAATTGAGAATATGAGAAAAAGAAAACTTTATTAAGGTGAGAGAATAATAAAAGAACTGGGATTCAGAAGACAGAAGATAACCATTGACATTGCATTTAAATTTTAGAAGATCAAATTGAGAATATGAGAAAAAGAAAACTTTATTAAGGTGAGAGAATAATAAAAGAACTCGAATTAAGACGACAGAAGATAACCATTGACATTGCATTTAAATTTTAGAAGATCAAATTGAGAATATGAGAAAAAGAAAACTTTATTAAGGTGAGAGAATAATAAAAGAACTGGGATTCAGAAGATAGAAGATAACCATTGACATTGCATTTAAATTTTAGAAGATCAAATTGAGAATATGAGAAAAAGAAAACTATATTAAGTTGAGAGAATAATAAAAGAACTGGAATTCAGAACACAGAACATAACCATTTACATTGCATTTAAATTTTAGAAGATCAAATTGAGAATATGAGAAAAAGAAAACTTTATTAAGGTGAGAGAATAATAAAAGAACAGGGATTCAGAAGATAGAAGATAACCATTGACATTGCATTTAAATTTTAGAAGATCAAATTGAGAATATGAGAAAAAGAAAACTATATTAAGTTGAGAGAATAATAAAAGAACTGGAATTAAGAAGACCGAAGATAACCATTGACATTGCATTTAAATTTTAGAAGATCAAATTGAGAATATGAGAAAAAGAAAACTTTATTAAGGTGAGAGAATAATAAAAGAACTGGAATTAAGACGACAGAAGATAACCATTGACATTGCATTTAAATTTTAGAAGATCAAATTGAGAATATGAGAAAAAGAAAACTTTATTAAGGTGAGAGAATAATAAAAGAACAGGGATTCAGAAGATAGAAGATAACCATTGACATTGCATTTAAATTTTAGAAGATCAAATTGAGAATATGAGAAAAAGAAAACTATATTAAGTTGAGAGAATAATAAAAGAACTGGGTTTCAGAAGACAGAAGATTGCCATTGACATTGCATTTAAATTTTAGAAGATCAAATTGAGAATATGAGAAAAATAAAACTTTATTAAGGTGAGAGAATAATAAAAGAACTGGGATTCAGAAGACAGAAGATAACCATTGACATTGCATTTAAATTTTAGAAGATCAAATTGAGAGTATGAGAAAAAGAAAACTTTATTAAGGTGAGAGGATAATAAAAGAACTCGAATTAAGACGACAGAAGATAACCATTGACATTGCATTTAAATTTTAGAAGATCAAATTGAGAATATGAGAAAAAGAAAACTTTATTAAGGTGAGAGAATAATAAAAGAACTGGAATTCAGAACACAGAACATAACCATTGACATTGCATTTAAATTTTAGAAGATCAAATTGAGAAAATGAGAAAAAGAAAACTTTATTAAGGTGAGAGAATAATAAAAGAACTGGAATTAAGAAGACAGAAGATTGCCATTGACATTGCATTTAAATTTTAGAAGATCAAATTGAGAATATAAGAAAAAGAATACTTTATTAAGGTGAGAGAATAATAAAAGAACTGGAATTAAGAAGACAGAAGAAAACCATTGACATTGCATTTAAATTTTAGAAGATCAAATTGAGAATATGAGAAAAAGAAAACTTTATTAAGGTGAGAGAATAATAAAAGAACTGGGATTCAGAAGACAGAAGATAACCATTGACATTGCATTTAAATTTTAGACGATCAAATTGAGAATATGAGAAAAAGAAAACTATATTAAGTTGAGAGAATAATAAAAGAACTGGAATTCAGAACACAGTAGATAACCATTGATATTGCATTTAAATTTTTGAAGTTCAAATTGAGAATATGAGAAAAAGAAAACTTTATTAATGTGAGAGAATAATGAAAGAACTGCGATTAAGTAGACAGAAGATAACCATTGACATTGCATTTAAATTTTAGAAGATCAAATTGAGAATATGAGAAAAAAAAAACTTTATTAAGGTGAGAGAATAATAAAAGAACTGGGATTAAGAAGACAGAAGATAACCATTGACATTGCATTTAAACTTTAGAAGATCAAAGTTGTGTGGAAAAGCAAGAGAGCAGAAGTGAGTTCAACAAGCAAGAATTCTTCAAGTGCAAGAGAAGAAACTCTTTCGTCCATGATCTGAAATCTCTCTCTTTTCTATAGTGAATTTAAACTTGAGAAAATCCATAAGTTGCAGTGCGACAATTTTGAGCAGGCTGAAGCTTTGAATAAGTGATGAGGTTTTTAGGTCGTCCTCCTCCCTAAGTGCCATGTCTCCTTAGGATATAAGAAATCATTACCCTTCACAGCTTTCTTCTCTTTTTTTTTAATATCTGTAGTCTGAAACTTGCATTATCATGATTGTTTTAGGGAAACAAAAAGGACCATTATACTTATATTTTTTCATATTCCATATCTCAGATATTGATCACTTTTATCTTATAAACATCAGGAAGAGACAATTGAAATATCTAGAGCACATAATGAGGAAAGAGTGTTTGGAAAATCTGGTACTCACAGGATAGACTGAAGGCAAGAGGGATAGAGGAAAACAATGCATAAAATACTTAGTGAGCTTGAGTAAATGGATGGTGGAATAAGGTTTAGGAGAGATAAAAAAAGCTATGAAGGATAGGAAATTGTGGAGAGCCATGATTGCTTATATCCTGAAGGGACAGAACACATAAAGAAAAAACAGAGTGGTTTCCTGTTGCCTTCGCCATATGTCCTGTATGTAGGTTGTTTTTTTCCTAGACTGCTTACCAAACAAGGTTAGAGAATATGGTCTACTTTAATATTTAATCCATTGCTAAAGAGAAAAAGAAATGAATACAGGATTTTTCCAAGGGCATAAGTGCAAAACAAACATAAAATCAGCTGGATTTTAAACTTGGTTTATTGTTTCCATTTTCCACACTGTTAATGCACATCTTCTTGAATAATAATTAGTACAATACTAAAACTATTAAAAAATCTCTGCACAAGTTAATGTGGCAGTCACATAGTACACTCACTAAATGGTGTCTCACTATTGATTGTTTAACCCCATGAGAGAGTGTATGATACATACATTTGCTGTAAGCTCTCCTCTGAATGGCTAATAAGTTACATAAAGGACAAGTGAGTGCTTTTCAAGATAATCAAAACAGTTGAGTACTTTCTGAACAAACTTAACCAGTTTAAAATCTAAATGGCTTATGTACAGAAACTGCAATAAATTTCACAAGTAAATTATATTTATTTGCCTTTCCAACAGGGATGAATATTAAACTTGGTCAGCTTTAGTGTGTAACAGCTAAAAAGATCTGCCATATCACATACACAGGGATGACTTATGATCATTCTCTTTATTTTCCATTTGTAAAGAGTGCTTCCTCCCCAAAACTGTTATTTTGTGGTACAGACTCCCAAGAGGATGCTTCTCTAATTTCAACCACTTCAAGTCTAGGGTCAACCATTATCTGTATCTGTCTATATTTCTGAGATGAGGTATTATGTACACTATTTACATTATTTGGACTATTGTCCCCATCTTTGCCACCATATTTATTACAATGTTTTGGCTGATGTACACTCTGGCCTTCTTCAGGTGGTTGGAATGTCAAACTAAACCCTTTATTTCACTCACTGGGGTAGACTGTTCAAGTTCCATGTGCCATGTCTAATGGATGTCAGTTATCAGTTATCTCCTGTTAATTCCCCTTTCCAATTTCTCCACTGCCTTAACCAGGTATTGAACTCACAACTGTGTATATATATATATATATATATATATATATATATATATATATATATATATGAAGAAATATAGTTTTAAGATGTGTTATATTTATGGGGTAAAGTGCTCAATATCAGAGATAGAACGTATGTAAATATAAAAGTGAGCATTGAAGTCAAAACTCAGAGGTGACAAATGGTTTCACACTAAACACAATTACCAGGCCACATGTGTTGGGTTTTTTCTTGACTATATATATGGGTCAGTGGTGTATTGTGGGTAGTTTATTCTAATGGTTATTTTGGTGGGAGTGGTTTGTTAATTTGTTTATTGTTTATTTATTTATGTATTTGGATTAGTTTATTTTACTTGTTTTTTATTCATTTATCTTTATTTAAATATATATTTATTTATTACTTTTGGTTTTCAATTTTTAAGTAACATAGTAAAAATTTTTGAGATGAATTTTGATTGTTTATTTAGTGGTTTGTTTTGGTCTGAGAAAATAATTACAGCTATTTTTTCATCCTATTTTTGGATTGATTGTTGTGGTCTACTCTAATGATTATTTTAGCAAGAGTGATTTGTTAATTTGTTTATTATTTACTTTATTTATTTAGATTGATAATTTTTACTTGTTTTTGCTTATTTGTATTTTATTTTTCAGTCTATTCTAATGGTTATTAGGATGGGAGTAGTCTGTTTATTTGTTTATTTGCTTGGATTAATTTATTTTACTTGTTTTTTTCTTATTTAATTTATTTTATTTTCAGTTTTCACTTTTTAAGTAACATAGTAAAAATTTGTTTTTGTGTTTGCATTTTGAGATGAGTTCTGATCATTTATTTAGTAGATTGTTTTGGTTTGGAAAGGTAATTATAGCTGTTTTCTCCTCCAAGCAAAGTTTGCAGGTTTTGGATTGATTGTTGTAGACTGATGTTCCTTTCCTTATTTTTCCATGATATTTTTGTAGTAGACTATTTTATATTTATGCTCATTGTACACAATTATATATATATATATATATATATATATATATATATATATATATATATATGTATACACCACATAATAGCATACAATGAGCATAAATATAAACTAGTCTACTTCTTTCTTTATTTCATAAGTAAATGGACTTCTCCACTATCTTAACAATAGGTCATAAATATTAATATTAAAATTTCACAACAGCCAATTTTCAATTTGTGCCTGACAATTGCTATGGCCATGAAACTCAAAGTTGCACCAAATAGTGAGGAACAAATGTATATTTATTATTAGTATTTATCGAAACATGTTTGAGATACACGCACACGCACACACACACACACACATATACATATATATATATATATATATATATATATACATATGATGTCCCCTCCCATTATTTTCGATGTATGAGTATCTTTCAGTCCAGTTTTTATGTATATGTTTCATATGAGACAACAATCCAGCATGGAATTTGCAAACAAATCCACACGAAGTGCACACTGAAGAGTTGACCATCATATGGGATGATGTATTAGCCCAAGATTTAGTGTTAATTCTTAATTCTCTCAGATGGTTAAGATGATTCTTTTCAAAGTTAGTTATACCTTAGTAGCAGATGTTTTTCCAGTTTGCTTGGTTTTCAACACCAACTTTGAACTCCTCTATAGGGATCTTTGCAGCAATTAAATTGTATTTAAGTTTGTCCTTGAAGCATAACCAAGTACAGCCTACACTACTCTTACCATGAAAAAGTTGGCTATACATGAGGATTTTTGGCATCCAATCATCACTCATTCTGATGACCAGCCCATCTAAACAGAAAGGATTCAATACTACCGACGCCACATTTGATGAAAAGATCAAGGTTAGTGATTTGGTTACCAAACATGTAGCGGTCACAATGCAATTTATATTTGACGTAAAATAGCACATAGTATAAAATACAAGACAGAACGTGATGATTCAAAACATAACAATTGAATTTATTAGTGTTGATGTACATGCATATAAGCTGAAGGTTTGAATGAGTTATGTCTCTTAGATTTGGAAATATTTGTACTGGAGCTCATAAAGATGAAGTAATTATTAAACTGAAGTTTTAGAAAAATAAAGTTCCTGTTGCATGTTAGGAAATGTGAATTGGTAAAGTTGGTAAGAGTTCAGAAGAGTTAAGAATTCATACTTGCATGAATTGGTAATGTTATTTAACGTCTGACCGCACGGTCAAAACAGGAACTCTTGAAGATTACATCTTGGCAGCAAGGAATAAGATGAATGAAGAGAAAACAGAAAGAATGAGCTTACACATGCTTTGTTTATATAAGGTGGTGTATCATATGACTGGCTCAAACCTTAGTGAGCGGGAAATTTCATTCCTCGTGTGCAGGATATCTGATTGGTTGGAATTGACCAATCAGTGAGCTAGTTTTGAGGAGATTAACAAATAAATGCTTGTTGCATGATTTGTAAGTATGATGGTGATGATAATTACCACACAAGATGATGACATTTAGCATACTTTCAAGTATGCCAAGCTTTTTGAGTACTTTCCAGAGGGCACCTATGTTTACAATTTGGCCAGATCAATAAAGACGGTATAGAAATCATGGTTCTTCTTGCAACCTGACAAAGTGAAAAACTCGTATCAATGGTTCCACAAACAAAAACCACACTGAGGTTCAGGATAGATGTCATCAAAGAGATATTTGATTATACTGTTGAGAATAACACAATCAAGAATTTTACCACCGATACTTAGAAGGGCAATGCCATGGGAATTATCACATACAACCTTTTTGTCTTTCTTCTTGAACAGATGTTTTATGCAAAGCATCTTTGTAGTTCTGTGGAACAGAACGAACCTTCCATATGACTTTAAAAAGCTCAAGGAGTTTCTTTACCAGAACCTTTCCACCATATTTTAAAATTTCGGAGGGAATAGCATCTTTTCCAGGGGCTTTGTTCAGGGACAGTTGCTTGATAGAATCCTGAATTTTCTTTAGGCATGGCTCAAGAGACAGCTGGGAAATTTCTGGTTACTGATGAATTGAAGCAATGATGATGTCATCGATGACAGAGTTGGAATTAAGAACACTTTCAAAGTGTTCTTTCCATCATGATATCATTTCCTTCTTGTCTGTATGGAGTGTGTTACCGTCAGATGACGTAACAGGTGAAATTCCATTTTCTTGTGGGCCGTACACCTTTTTAAGGTATTCATAGAATGATTTGGGATCTTTTCTGTCAGTTGCCGCCTCAATTTCCACAGCCTTAGCAGACCACCATGATTCTTTTAGATTTCCACAGCCTTAGCAGACCACCATGATTCTTTTAGATTTCCACAGCCTTAGCAGACCACCATGATTCTTTCATTTTTCTGAGAGCATTTTGCACTTCATGTTTACACTGCTTATATATACATGTTTTTGATGGACAATTTTTGTTGTTTAAGAATATTTTGTGTGAATCATACATCTTCTTGATAAGAAGTTGAACATGAGTATCATTTACATCGAACTAGTCCTGATGCTACGTTAGGGAAAGTCCTAAAACTTCAAGGGAGCTGGAATAAATGGCATCTCTGAGAGATTTCCAGGAGGATTCAGTGTCTTCTGAGATCACAACTGAATCCAGCCTCAAATCCAGTGTATCAGAGAGTTCTTACTTCTTAACATCAGAATTCAGGGTTGAGATGTTGATTTGTTTAGGAACCATAGTGCTAACAAGAGGTTTCTTGCATACTAGTTGCAAGGATGCTTTGCTGTGTAGTAGAGCATGGTCAGAAAGATAGCAAGTGTTGCGGAAAGAGTGGGTGATATTGAAGTCTTTTGCATCATATTTCTTGGTGATAATGTAATCAATCATATGCCAATCTTTGGATCTGGGATACATCCAAGTTGTTTTTTAATGACTGTATTGCTGATAACATGTGTTGGTGAGATTGAATTCTTGGCAGAATTTAGAATTCATACTCCTGATTCTGTGAGTGCCAAGGTCACCAGGCCATGTTTTATGGTCAGCACCAACCTATGCATTAAAGTCTCCCATAATAACAAGTTTGTCTTTATGTGGAACTTTGGAAATGATTGTATGTAGTTGATCATCAATTTTCGCCACAGGGGTATTCATGGTTGGAGCATAACAGCCCACAATAGTGGCAGAAGAATTGTTGTTGAGTTCTAAGACTAGAGTCATAATGTGATCATTTATTCCTTTTGGAAGAGATAACAGGGATTTAGCAATGTTTCAACATGTTTCATTGAATATAACAGACACGGAAAATTTGAGGAATTTCTTTACTCATTCTTTCTAATATTCTTACATTTTTCCATTTGGTGGAGGTAAGGGAGTGTAAAAATTGTTCATAGTGTCTATAGTCCCAATCACTTACAGCCACTTCTTTAGCCATTTTCAATATATATATATATATATATATATATATATATATAAACATATATTGTTATATATATATATATATATTGTTATACATATATAAATATAGTTATGGAAATAAAAAAGTTAAGAACAATTTTACCCTTCATGATTTTTAAAAAAAAATAAAAACAGCTGACCGGTTTCACCCTCACTCAACAGTGCTTGAATTGAGGGAATAGATGTTACAATATAAAATATAAAAGTAATGTATTAAAGGTGGAACAATCAGATTGAAATAACATCCAGCCCTAACAGGTATTCCCTCTGTTTATAGAGGGTGGGCTGTCTGGACCTGACATAGATTGTTTCTAATGCCCTTAAATGTAAGAATGATTGAGCACGACTCAAGATGGTAAAAAAGTTTGTGCAGAAATTGGTGGCACAATTTGGACTATTTATGAAATGCTCCATGATGGCAGAACCATATGTGTTGTTGACCACGTCACCCAATTAGAATGTACCATTTCTAATTTTCTTAGGTACGTGTTGATGCATCCTTGTATCTAGCTGTAGGGTATTTCTACCTATGTAGTCTGCTCCACAACTACATCTGAACTGGCAAATCACACCTGTTAGAAGAGACAATACATATATTAGCTGAAAAATAACAAATTTCAACTGCAGAGCTAATCTGTTTGGCAAATTTTCCATTTAATGTACCCAACCAAGGCAAATGCAAAGAAATAGGGAAGTTAGTAGCTGTACTCAGTTTAAGTTTAGAAAAAATAGAAATTTTCTTACTCATGACCAACTTAATTACATCTAATGGATGTCCATTATTAACTAAAGTTTTGGTAATTGTTTTTAACTCTTCATCTAATTTAGATTTTGAGTAAATCATTAAGGGTAAAATTGGTCTTATCTTTTTTTTTTGCATAATAAAGATATGTACCTCTAAGAAAATTATGAAATATATATTATTTTATATATATATATATATATATATATACATATATATTGTTATACATATATATATATATATATATATTGAGATACATATATTATTATACATCTCTCTATACATATTGTTATACATATTTATATTATTATACATATATATATATTCATACATATATGTTATACATATATATATTGTTATACATACACATATTGTTATACACATATTTATTATATATATATATATTCATATATTCTATATATGTGTGTGTGTGTGTGTGCGTGCGTGCGTGTGTGTGTATGTGGGGGGATCACCCAGCTCTATGTAGTGAGCACTTTTATGACCTAGTAGAAAAATAATGTTATATTATGCAAAACTTAATAAATAAAACTCCACAAATTTTGAATATAATGTTTAATATTACAGAAATCTTGTGCATAAACACTCAGTAACACAAAGTTTTTGATATATTTTTTAGATACAACACAATTGCAAAATTATATTAATATTGACATCATTTTTAACAATTTGTTTAAAGCCAACTTGTCAATATAGAATTTTTATTAATAAAATGGTTAGATTAAAGTTGGAGTGTCTGATAGAAACCCTGCTGGTAAAAATATTACTGAACATTTTTCACTAGAATAGTCCACTAGGTGGAGATGGGTAATTCACCCTACTCTATGTAATGGACTCTTCTAGTGATGTAGCACACTCATCTTGGGACGATGAATTTGGACAAAACTATCTCTAGCATATTCTGTGTTGAATATTCTTCCCTCCTTTACTAAATTTGATATTAGTAAAGAAAAAAATGAAGGCTGACACCTCTCTGAGTTATTCTTTGAACTTCATAAGAATTTTATCAGAGACAATATTTATCAAAGAAATACTTTTTGATTTACTTTGCTTTTATTTAATTTACATTATTTTGTTTCTAGAAAAAGATAACTGTGAACAAAGCAATAATAATTTTATATTTATGTGGTTAATGAAGAAGACTGATTCAATAGAGGAAACCTGTCATTGTTATAAGAAGCAGAAATTATGTCCAATAAATCATTGAGATAAACTTTAGGTTTGTTTAGACACAAATTTAGAAAAAATCAATAATGTTTAGCAGAATGTTTGCATCTTTGTTTATGAAGAAAAAGTAATTAATGACAAAAAAATATCTTACCTTATTTGGAGACACAAAGAGAAAGCTAGAGAAGAGAATAAAATGCTTTTTAGAGACCTTTTTATATATGAACACCATGAGGTTGTGTTTCTCCTAGTGGCAGGAGGAGATAACCACTATCCAATTAACTGTTTATTTTAATTATTTGTCTTTTAATATTGTTTGAACATTGAAAATGAAATATTATTTTGTTGGTTGCCTCCTAGTGGCAAGGGTAGATAACTGAAGTTTTATTGTTATGTTGGTTATTTGTTTTACAGAATATTTTTTTAACTTTTATTTATATTTCTCAACTTCTACATGTTTAGCTAAATAAAGTATGGGCTTAGATTATAACCAAAATATTAACCTTATTCTGTTTAACATTAAAAATAGTTTTTCTCTCCAGGAATATAAATAAACAGATTCATGACTAATTTGATTATTTTTGTGTACAGAATCTGTATATATTTAAGTTCATATAGAAAGCCAAATACACACTTTAATCAATGGAATGGTTGGTGAAGATATATATATCTTTCCATCCAAATATATCTGAAGGTACATTGGGATAGTGAAAGATACCTTCAAAAAGCTAAGCAAAGTATTAGCAAACAAAATTTTTGTTAGAACCAAAGAAAAGTGTACTAAACTGCTACATAATTTTAGTCCTCCTAAATGACTGAATGCTGTACCATCTCCTCACAGACAAGGAAGAGATTGAAGCAACAGAATTATGGTTCTACAAAAAATGCTGAGAAAACCATGGACTGAACATGTGAGCAATGACAAAGTTTTATGGAAAATTGAAACAAAAAGGATATAAATATTTAACATCAGGAAGAGATATTTGAAATTTCTAAGATAAATAATGAGGAAAGAGGACTTGGAAAATTTGATCCTCACAGTTCAGACTGAAGGCAAGAGGAATAGAAAAAAAATGAATAATCTACTTTGTGAACTTGAGTAAATTACTGGTGGAACAAAGAGGCATAAAAAAAGACAAAATTTATTAAGAGCTACAAACGGCAGGAAATGGTGGTGGGCCATGATCGCCAACATCCTGAAAAGACACCGAAGATGTAGTAACACTAATGTTAATGGGTGAATAAAAATAAGGACATCTCTATAACATATGAGAGGAAACGCCTTACATATTTATGAGAAAAGAAAAAGAAAAAGGAAAGATTATAAAGAAGAAAAAAGTAAGAGTATGAAGAAAAGAAAGAAAAGATTATGAAGAAGAGAAAGAAAAGAGAGTAATGAAAAGAGTATGAAGAAGAGAAAGAAAAGAGAGTAAAGAAAAGAGTATGAAGAAGAGAAAGAAAAGAGAGTAAAGAAAAGAGTATGAAGAAGAGAAAGAAAAGAGAGTAAAGAAGAGAAAGAAAATATTATGAAGAAGAGAGAGAAAAGAGAGTGAAGAAGAGAAAGGAAAGTGAGTGAAGAAAAGAAAAAAGGAGTATGAAGAAGAGCAAGAAAAGATTATGAAGAAGAGAAAGAAAAGAGAGTAAAGAAAAAAAAGAAAAGAGTATGAAGAAGAGAAAGAAAAGAGAGTGAAGAAAAGAGTATGAAGAAGAGAAAGAAAAGAGAGTAATGAAAAGAGTATGAAGAAGAGAAAGAAAAGAGCATAAAGAAAATATTATGAAGAAGAGAAAGAAAAGAGAGTGAAGAAGAGAAAGGAAAGTGAGTGAAGAAAAGAAAAAAGGAGTATGAAGAAGAGCAAGAAAAGATTATGAAGAAGAGAAAGAAAAGAGAGTGAAGAAGAGAAAGGAATTAGAGTGAAGAAAAGAAAAAAGCAGTATGAAGAAGAGAAAGAAAAGATTATGAAAAAGAGAAAGGAATGAGTATGAAGAAGAGAAAGGAAAGATTATGAAGAAGCAAAAGAAAGTGTATGAAGAAGAAATAGGAAACTAACCAGGAGAGTAACTCATTGCACCTTCTCAGATTATGTCTTTAGCTGACATGAAGTGGAAAGATTGAATCTAAGTTTGCAGCTAAGAAAGTCAGTTCACTATGTTGTACTAGACAATTTTTTCACTAGAATCTATCTTGCATCTTTTTGTAAGTCTACCTTTTCTTCTTGCTTTGAATATTGCTGCCATATCTGGTCTGGAAGTCCTGCTATATATTTAGAGATTCTTGATAAAATCCAAAGAAGAATTGGCAATGTCAATGGTCCTAACCTGACATCTCAGCTTCAATACCTTTTTCACTGGCATAATGTAGCATCCTTGTTCCATTTTCTATAAATATTTTCATGGTAATTGTTCAGATGAACTTTCCTTTATTATACCTAGATTTTATGAATTTAAGAGCAGTATGAGATTGGTGGTGAGGTCTCATCAATTTACAAATGAAATGGTGAGATGTAACCATAAGTTCTATGTTACCAGTTTCTTCTATTTACAATGAATAAATGAAATGAAATGTATATTTATTATTAATATCAATTATAGTCATTGTGCCTCAAACACTCATATTAGCACCAGTTATCAATGTATAATATTTTATATTCATATATATATATATATATATATATATATATATATATATATATATATATATGTGTGTGTGTGTGTGTGTGTGTGTGTGTGTGTGTGTGTGTGTGCATATGTGTGTAAAAATATATAGAAAATAGGTGCTCGATACAAAAGTAGAGCCTAAATATAATTATTTATTTAAAAATATGATTCCATGATTCCATCGCTACATTCAAAGAGGTCAAGTCAGGGTAAGGTTGGGGTGTCTAAATTTAAAGCAGAGGATGACATCGTCTAGTCTGGTTAAATGTCTATGGAGATTTATTTATTTTTTTATTTTATTTCTTTTCCTGAAAGGGTTTTGTGTATAAAAAAAAAACTGTCACAATTAGCTAACATTTGTTTTTTTTAAAAGTCCTATCCCCCCACGCAAAAAAAAAAACCCTTTATGAAGTCGTCTTTGAATGTAGCTGAGATACTGATACAAATTATTAACCCTTATGCCCCTTTTTTTAAAATAATTTCTCTAGCCGTTACCATAGTAATTTTAATTTTAATAATGAGTATGCTTATAAAAACGCATAAATTTCAAGAATTAGTTATTCCAAAAAATTTGCTTGAAGATGTAACAGAGCTTGGTGCTTTAATTCAATTTAATTCAAATAATTATATTGAAGTTTTTGGCTCTTGTTTTGAAACATGAAAACTCTTATGTAGCAATGGAATCATATTTTTAAATAAATAATTATATATATATATATATATATGTATATATATATATATATATATATATAATAAAAAGGCTTAACTTTTTTATTCAAAATATATACATGTGTGTATATACCTGTGTATTTTGCATATATATGTGCATATTTACCACTAATATTATCTATATATAGATTATCTATATATATATATATATATATATATATATATATATATATATATATATATTAATAAATACAAATATACCTATGTTTGATGTGTGACTCATTGGGCATGAGATATCACTTATTGTTTATTTTAAAAAATATTTAATATCTAATATCTAGTTATTTCATTTACCTAACCATATACATACATACATACATATATATATATATATATATATATATATATATATATATATATGTGTGTGTGTGTGTGTGTGTGTGTGTGTACTTTTGCGATCAACAGCATCACTTGACAAGACACCAAAAGTGTTGAAACAAAATTATTTTTGTAGTGATCTTATAACATTTCTAAATATATATATATATATATATATATATATATATATATATATATAAGATAGATAGATATACTGAGTTTATTTATTTTGACACAAATCCACTAATGTCAGTCTCCCTTTGAGGAACAAACTTATTACAATTTTGCTTAACATTTGGAGACTGATGAAAAAAAACATGTCATTTTCTATTCCAATATATCGTATGTATCTATGAATCCATGTGTGAATCTGCACAAACATGATACATGTGTTTTTTGTATATGCATGCATATGTACTTGTATGTTTGTTTGTGTGTGTGCGACTGATCAAAAAGGGACTTTTTTTCTGTTCCTGGTACTACACAAATGCAGAATAACGAAAAGGATCCTAAGTGGTAAACCAAAGTAAAAAAAAAAATAAAAAGATTTACCTCCTGAACAAGGAATTTATATTTGTTGGATAAAAAGTCTCTGACCTTATGCCCCCAGCCCACCTTTAACTTCCAAAAAGGGGTAACAAAAATTTGTTTTTAAATTTCCCTAATAAATCATTTTTATCACAAGTCATTTACCATCATCTGAGGAAGGACAATCATAGTCTTGAAACATGAAAGCTTTTGTCTAGCAATGTAAAATGTTTTTATTATAATCTATTATAATAAAAATATTGTAATAATCTATATATATATACATATTATAAATTAATTGATATAATTAATATATATATATACATATTATAAATTAATTGATTTAAAATATGTTTTTTTTCGCTACACAGTTCTAACCATATTTCAAGAACTCTGTAGCGAAAAAAAACATATTTTAAATCAATTAATTTATAATATTAATGCTCTGTAAATTTACATTGAGCACTATTTTGTAAAAATAAAAATATCTATAAGAACACCGGATTATATATCTTACTGTTCTTTCTTTTTATTTATATATACATATATATATACATATATATTATTACAATATATATATAAATGCAAGATGGGATCTCCAAACTTACTTGGCCAACTACCCTGAAGAAGAATTTATTATGCATTGTTTGATCCCTGAATATCACTTATATAACATTCACTTTGATGATAAAAATGCCAAAATGTTGTGGGTTGCCTCAGAACAGGTTGTCTTTATGCATCAGAAAAATATCTGTTCATCATAAATCAACAATAGAAACAAAAGAAACCTAACTGGATGTTATTGTTTTGATATATTGATCCGTTTTGGTCAGTCCATCTCGTAGCAATTATCGATACTGTTATGAGGCTTAACTTTGCAAGCAGAGATTTCTTGTATCAAACATGCCATCACTAAATTCTATGATTCTTCACCCAATGTTTTATCAGCAGCTTACTATTTTTTTCTCCTGCA
This sequence comes from Acanthosepion lycidas, assembly GCA_963932145.1. Taxonomy (NCBI): domain Eukaryota; kingdom Metazoa; phylum Mollusca; class Cephalopoda; order Sepiida; family Sepiidae; genus Acanthosepion; species Acanthosepion lycidas. The sequence continues at coordinate 61,220,362 of OZ010580.1, forward strand.
GACAAACCTAATGGTATATTATTGATCTTACATCACCAAATTGCCTGTCCTGATCAGTTTTTTCATGTTTAAACCCCCTTGCCTTTGATCCAGTTCTCTTGTAGGAATCTGTATTCAGTAGACACTGTTTCTAAAATGATTACAAATATAGTGGCTTGTCGTTGGCCTGAAGAACCCTAATTGGACCCATGAATATTCCACTTGGCTTGCTAATGCAATCCACAAGGATGTTTCATTAAATATTGATGCAAGAGTGCTTACAGTCGGAACTGAAGTTTGCATACTCACGCAGCTGAATAGAGAATGCAATTTCCCCATCACATTATGGAAAATGATAGGCATGCACTAACATACACAAATACACCAAATCAATACTTGCTTAATAGCAAACTGTATGATTCTCTGATGAGACAGCTTCAAGATGACAAATTCAATATCAGAAGGATATTATTAATATGAATCCAACACACTACTATTCGTGAGAGTCAAAATTGTCTTATTAACAAACTTGGCCAAAATTAGGTTATCTCCCTTCAACAGAGATCAAGTAATTCTAACCACCTCCAAGCCTGTATACACTTCTTTTCAACCAATGCAAAAGTTTCTAGTGAAAAACGGTTTTCAAAAAAGAATGCTACAAACTTTTGCACAAACATTAGAAATTTTAAAAATTAATTACAAGGTATAAATATAAATTAATTTAATCCATAGAAATAACAAATAAGATTAGCCATTACCTCATGCTTCTGATAATCTTTCACACTTTGCCTGTATCTTCTCATTCTTTGCCTTATCCCTTTCAATACAACTAAGATTGTCCATTATCTCATGCCTTTTCTCTTCCTCTCTCTTATCCCATCCAAAACATCTAAGATTATCCATTGTCACATGCCTTTACTCTTCTCTCACACTTTGCCTGTATCTTCTCATTCACTCCCTTATCCCTTTCAGTACAACTAAGATTATCCATTATCTCATGCCTTTATTCTTCTATTGCCCTTTGCCTGTATCTTCTCATTCTTTCCCTTATCCCTTCCAATACAACTAAGATCATCCATTCTCATGCCTTTTCTCTTCTCATTCTCTCCCTTATCCCATCCAAAACATCTCAGATTATCCATTATCACATACCTTTACTCTTCTCTAACCCTTTGCCTGTATCTTCTCATTCCCTCTCTTCTCCCTTGTAGTACAACAATGATTTGCCCTTACCTCTTTTCTCACCCTTTGCTTGTATCTTCTCATACTCTCCATTACTTTCTTACCTCCCTCCTTCACATACTATTATTCCCTATCCTCCTCTCCTTTGCTTTCTTGCCTCTTTCTTCTTCCTCTTTCATGTCTTCGTAGTCCTTTTCCTCTGCTTCCTCCACTTCCTTGCTGTATTGCCTCCTACCTGTTCACCTTCATTTATGGTTTTGCATGCAAACCAGCAGGATAATGTGTTAGATGGTTTTCCTTTCTTTTCCATGCTTCTTACTGCAAGAAAGGATTTCAGATCAGAAATTCCTCAATATTGGTCAAAGAAATTCCATTGAATGTTCTCTATTATTTGCAGAACCTTACTACCTTACTGGTTCTGTTATGAGTAGAAAGAACAAAGTATTTTCTAAAAAATCTTGTGACATCAACACCTGGAAATATTTCATCCAAAACTATGTATTTCTGTGGAAGATTATCTTTGAGAACACATATGGCATGATTTGGAAATAATTTGAGATTTAGTAGCATGATTAAATTAACTGTTATTAGTAGTAACATTTGTAGTAACCACAGTGTTATCAGCAGTAGTAATCACAACTGGAGAAATACTGTCAACTAAGGTGCATTGCCAATATATTTTTGGCAGGTTATAAAGAAAAATACATTTTCCAGGATTCAACTCCTTAGATTCAATGATGAGACATTCTCCTGTTTGGTTACATGGCAACCCAAATTTTCAGTTAGTTTAATTGGTATCACCACATGCAAGGCAGCAGGACCATTAAGATACAAGGAGTTACAGGTTGTTGAAGAATTAGGAACAGAAACATTAATAATCAGCTGGAAGTGGAAAGAGTAATCAGGAGGACAGTAGGTAGCAACTGACATTGAATTTAAATTTTTGTAGATTAAAGTTGGCTGGAGAGCATGGAGCCAGAAGGAAGTTCCATGAGAAGTGCACCAAAAGAAATTGTTAGCATAGAACTTGTGGTTACATCTAGTGATCTCAACTGTAAATGGAGGAGATCTTGACACCAGTCTAGTACCGTGCTTAAATTCATTAAGTCTAGATATCATAGTGAAGAGCTCAACCCAAACAATTATCATGAAAGTATTTATAGAAAAGACACAGGGAGGCAACCTTATGATAATGGGAAATTTACTGGAGCTGAGCTACCAGATCAGGATTGGTAATATTGCTGATTCTTCTTTGGATTTTATCAATGAGCTCAAGAAAAATAACAGGAACACCGGGCCATATGTGGCAGCAATATTCTAAGCATAGATGAATGGTAGATTTATAGAAATATAAGATAGATTCTATAAACTGTTTAAAATAAAGATAGCATTTTGTTTTGCCAAAATTCGGTGCTTTGGTGGTGAGACTGGAGTGAACTCTCCAGGGTGAAGGCCTGGGCAATGGTATATGGAGGCTGTACACTGCCCAAGCTACATGTCCCCCACCTCTCAGCTGTACTGATTCTCAGTAAATTTCTCAGTAAAAGACAATATTAAAAGAGTGTAGACATCCTTTTGGGCTTCAAGCAACAGATTAAAATAATACAGTTTTTCATTTTGGGACAGACAGAGAATATATTTTAAATTGTTTAATTTCTCAATGAAACTATCGCGTTCACAAACACATAAATAAATAATATAAAAATATAGACACACACACTCACACCAATGTTGTCCTAATTTGAAACATATTTTCTAAAATTCCAAATTGAGACATGATCATTACACTCAGACTTATTAAGAATGATGGTAAAATAAGGCTTGGAGAATTTAACACTCACAGGGCATATCAAAGACGAAAGAAGAAGAGTAAAACAGTGAATGATTGACATGACAAGTTTGAGCAAATGGATAGCAGAAAAGACAAAGAGGGGTCATAATTGAGAAAGTATTGCTAAGAGGAAGCATGGAAAGAAAAGGAGCATGGAAACAAGGATTGGAAAATATAAAACTTGCAGGATACAATGAAGGTGTAAAAGAGAAAATTGCAGAGAATAATGAAAAACAGGAAGCTTAAAAGAAAGCTAGGAGAATATTACACTCACATGACTCAATGAAGTCAGAAGAAAATGAGAGCTTTGAGCAAATGGATGGGAGAACAAGTACTATGAATACAAAGGGGGAATTGTGACAGAGAAAGTAGTGATGAGCATGGAAAGGAGGTTTGGAGAATAAAACACTCACAAGACAATAAACGTAGAAGGAGAAGAGAAAAGAAATGACTAACCAACTTGAGAAGTTTAATCAAATGAATGGAGCAAGAAGTACTAAAAATGACAAAGAGGGGATCATAAAGGAGAAAGTATTACAGAGAGCAACAAAAATCTGGATGTGTGGAAAGAAGGCTTGAAGAATATAACACTCATAGGACATGTTGATGACAAGAGAAACAAAGGGAAGAACTGAGCAACATATTTGAGAAGTTTGATCAAATGGATGGCAGAAGAAGTACTAAAAATGACAAAGAGGGGATCATAAAGGAGAAAGTATTACAGAGAGCAACAAATGTCTGGATGTGTGGAAAGAAGGCTTGAAGAATATAGAACTCTTGGATGTCTTCAGGGAGCCAAATCTAGAATGTAGTGCTGCTGAAAGACACAAGTAATATGATATTTTGTTAAAATATCCTGACTGAGGTATAAAGAATAAAAAGTCCAGATATTTCAAATGGCTGGATCCTTTCCAAACAACCTTATAGAATCTATGGATCTTCTTTGTATTCCCCACTATCCATTGCTGATATTACTTTACTGCAATCCAAATGCTGTCAATATCTTTTGCTTTACACAATGTGAATCACTTTCAATAAATTCCCTGTCAATATGTTTTAAATTAGTCAAACTATTGTTCCCATTTTATTATTATAGATATTGTCCTAGGCATGTGTTGCTGCTATCTAATAACTGTGATTTCATATGTATATATATATATATATATATATATATATATGACGTCACACATTATGAAATGGACAAAGTCCAACAATTATTTTAAGACATTTTTATGTTTATACATTCTTTTTATAGATACAAATATTTAAGTAAATGCTCTGTTTATAATAAAAAATTTGTAATAAATAAATCTTAAAATAATTGTCGGACTTTGTCCATTTCATAATGTGTGATGTCATTTGTTTACATTTGATACGCCATGAGCAGATATGAATGTACATGAGAGATTCATAGAAGATTGAAGTTTAAATACAGTAAATTTGGCCTTGCTAACCAAACGCTCCTTTGTGGCCAAATCGGTAAAGGCACGCCAAGCTAAATGACGGTTCCGTATAGGATACAGGTTTGAATCTTGTCGGAGGACGAATATTTTCTGTGAAAATTTCTTGGACATTCAGGCCGGTAAATGTTGTTTAATACTGTTTATTATAAACAGAGCATTTACTTGAATATTTGTATCTATAAAAAGAATGTATAAACATAAAAATGTCTTAAAATATATATATATATATATATATATATACATATGTACACTGTATATATATATATGCTCTCTATACATATATTATATACAGTATATGTATGTTATATATAGTATACTGTGTATGTACTGTATATACAATAATACAATATACAGCATGATACACAAAGAATAGCATCAATAGCGCTCTCTCTTGAAGGGAATAAATACAATAGCTTATATTTGTTATAAATATTAAAATGTACACTACATCTTGTTAAAGTTTATTTACCTTGTGTATATAGTAGAAATGGAATTTTTTTTTTCCTGCAGTGATCATATAGTTACGACTCAGACTGGTTTATTATTCTAAGAGAGAAACTATGAGGTTCCTCTGACACTTTGGCTTGTACGCTTCCTTTTTACACTTTCCTTCTGCTTTGATGACATGACGAGGGCAGAACAATTGATATATTAAACAAAATAACAAAAATAATAGATTTCTCACAACTAATTTCTCACGCATGCACTAATGTATCATAATTTATATACTGTACACCAGTCTTTGTTTACAATTGAAAGGCCCTCCACTGCTACCAAGCAGTCACTTTTAGAACTAATACAACTTGTTTCACTAAGCCCACAAATTTTGGAATATATCACTGATGATTTGGAAGTTTTTTTTTTTTTTCTTGCAGATTTTTTATTTTATTTTACCTGCAACTTTCGTCTGTTGCATCCAAAGTCCATTGATGGGTGGCCTGTAGACGAGAGGTTTGTCTATATATCAGTTCAGCAAGAATGAATAAGAACTGGTATCATGAGGATAAGATAATGCAATTAACAGATATCCGATATCAGCCAAAAAATAATAGACACCTGAAGATATCCAGAGGATGCTTGGCTGAAATGTGTCTATACTAACATCTATAATAATTAATGTGGAAATAATAGTTTTAATATTATTAAAGTATTTATTTACACTATTTACCTCATTTGGATTGTTGTCCTCATCTTACTGCCACATTCACAATACTTTGGCCATTGTACATTCTGACCTTCTTCAGGTGACATACATTGGAATTTCAAACAATCTACCCCTATTGGTCCAGTTCAAAATTCCAACATATATCACATGAAGAAGACTGAAGTGAACAATGGCCGAAACATCATGAGTAAGGCATTAAAGATGAAGACAACCATCTGAATGATAGAAATAGTGTAAATAGTTACAATACATCATCATAGAAATATAGACAGATCCTGATGTTGGCCAGAATGTACAATGGCTGAAATGATATAAATGTGACATTAAAACTGTGACATTAAAATTGTAGAAATAGTTGAAATACGTCATCTCAGAAATATAATCAGATAATTAAAATATATTTAAAATTCCTCATCTCAAAAACTGAAACACAAACTTCCCAGTCAAATTTGAATTGTCGGCACCAAATCTTATCTGGGTTTCACGTATTGAATCATCCCTTAAAAACTTCTTACTCAAGGGAATAGTTTCAGCAGATGAATGTCTAGATTTGAAGCAAAAATTGATGCCTATTTGCTGAGAATATGATGTCAGAAGACACAAGTTCACTCAATGACTGTGTAACACTATAGGAAAGTATCAATTCAGGCATAAACAAGCTGCAACAAAGCCATGTAACTAGTTTCCAAAATATTCAAAAACGTTGAACACTTTCTGGACGGACCGCATGCTGACTAGAATATTTTCATTTAAACTCACAAGTGCAATACTGATGTTCCCTGCAGGAATTTTTGACACCCGCATCCAACTTGAAGAAAGACATCAGCCAAAATGTTGCAATAAAACCAACAACAATAAAAATGAGAGACTCAGAAATTTATGGTATAAATGTAAACCTTCCCTTTCACCCTCTCTTCCACCATCCACTGATATATATATATGTGTGTATATATATATATATATATATATATATATATATATATATATATATGTGTGTGTGTGTGTGTGTGTGTGTATGTATGTAAATATATTGATAAAATAGGAAAAAACTGTTAGATTGATGATTCAAGTATTTTTGTTTATTTTAAAAAAACCATGCTCGATAAACAAGAAGAGCATAGATTATAATTTTTTTTATTTAAAAATATGATTCCATCGCTACACAGGAATTACCATGTGTAGCGATGGAATCATATTTTTGAATAAAAAAATTATAATATATATATATATATATATATATATATATATATATATATATATATATGTTATAAACTGTTACATTAGAACATGTATTAGGTTGGTGCAAAAATAATGACGTAATAATGTCGTTTTTTGACGTATTTTTAACATCAAAAAATGACATTACTATGTCATTATTTTTGCACCAACCTAATAAATATCCGCTATAAAATTGTACATTTTGTTTCAACATTAAGATCAAAAATTTCTTCAGGTGGATAACTATGATCTTATTCAAAATTGTGATTAATGAAACACTACTTCACTTTCTGTTTTTTGGAAAAAAAAGGATTTATATAAAGAAAAAGCAAAGAAGATAAGAAATCAATAAGAAGAGGAAAGAGGAAAGAAAAAAAAAAGAAAGCCAAGCGAAATTAACTCTACTACCAAGAGAAAAGACAAAAAAGAAAGACAAGAGAAATAGAGAAGTAGTATATTCAAAATTACCCAGATTCTTAAGAAGAGGAAAGTTAAGAAGATAAGAAATAGAAAGATGTTGATACAAATTAAACCAATGAAATTCTATTGAATCAGAGAATATATTTATATGTATGAGCCTGCTTCATGTCTGAGACAGATCTGGAATCAGTTGGAGGCAAGAGATAAGAGCCAAACCATAAAATACTGATTTTCAAGACAAAAAGCTCTTTAGAAAATTGATGTTACAAAAAAATGCAAACTTACATTTTCTCTTATATTGGTTTGTGCCAGATAAAACTAAGAGTTTGGTTAATATCTGCCTATTAGCCTGCATATATATATATATGCGTGTGTGTGTGTGTTCAGACTAAGAGATAAAAAAGAGAGTAGGAAAAGGAATATGGAGAGAGGAAAAGAAAACAAGAAAATGATGATAAAGGGAAATAACCATGATATTTAACACACGCACACGCACACACACACGCCACAGGCACAAAAAGAGGAAAAAAAATCAACCTATCACCAATAACTAGCATATGAATTAATTGTATCAAACTTAGTATAAAGCTAATATAAATATGAGTGAATTGCCAAAACCTCCTGACGAATGGACTGAACAATTCCAAAAAGGTTCGGCTATGAAACTCTGTAATCAAGTTACTGAACAGAACATCCGTCAGCTAAGTGACAAATTTTATATTTGTATTAATCCTATGTATACAGGGTGTGATGAGTAAATTGTCATCTGAATTACACAAAAATGAAAATAACACTGACATCTCCTTTTAACAGATATATTTACCAAAATTACACAAAAAATCTTGAAATACTAAAGAATAAATTTATTCAATAAAATCACCATTGGCTTCAACCGCGGCATTTAGACAACTTTGGAATCTCCTGGATCTCATCTGGACAATCTCCTTGTTTAATTAGTGAATGCTGCCATAATCATTGCCTTCAGTTTATCTTTGGTGTTACAAAGAATTTTCTTGGTCTCTTGCTCAACTGTGCCTCACACATAATAATCAAGGGAGTTTTAGTCTAGGGAATAAAGTAAGGGGTAATGTAGTCACAGAAATTGAATTTGAATTTTCAATTGTAAGATTTTTCTTTGATATTTTTCTTTATTATATATATATATATATTATATATGCTTAGAAATCATCTATGTAAACATTGACAGACTATCACCACTGCCTTGTCCGTATATTGTTTAATATGTTGTAATTGACATCTTTGATAATGGCTTAAGTAAGCCGAAAGCTTAGATTGTATTAAAAAAAATATGGATCACTATTGTGAATTTCTTTCTTCATTCAACGATAATGTTATTAAACTTATCAGATGTTACGAAAAAAATTTACATAAAATAAATAGACAACACTTGTCTATATTATTTAATGAAACGTGTATATATATATATATATATATATATATATATATATATATATATATATATATATATATACACAGGCACACATATACACACAGGTAAAGTTTTTATTCGTAATCAAGCAGAGTAAAAATGTTGTTAGTTTTAGAAAATGTCTAAATCTAAGAAACGTTCATAGATATTTTTCAGGATAACTAAAAGTCAATGCAAACTATGGATGATGCTAAGTGATGTCATTTATTGCATAATAAATGAAAGCGTAATGAAATGCAAATGAAAATGTAAATAAAAGTGTAATAAAGTGTAATGAAATGTAATGAAGTGTAAATGAAAGTGTAATGAAATGTAATGAAGTGTAAATGAAATTGTAATTTAATGCATAATAAATGAAAGTGAAAATGTTTTTATCATTGTTGTTGAATTCTTTTTATAGCATAATTATTATTTATTTTATTTTAGTTTGAGAAATTCATTTATATATTTCAAATAACATAAGCTCGTATATTTTTAGAATTCTGAGAAAGTGGTCCTTTCAAAAATATTTTACCACAAAATTTTTATTTTAGATAAACAGATTATACTCTGTTAAAATATTCTTACAAAGTTCTTGTGAGTACTGTTATCAAATTTCCCTAGTCAACATATATGAGCATAAAAATTTAAAAAAACTTAAAAGAAATGCATACACACACAAACACAAATATATATATATATATATATATATATGAAAACTATTTGCTTCTTTAGGCCTAAATTATTTTTTATTTTGCATTATGAACTGACATAAAAAGTTTCCATTGCAGAATTTTTAATTTTCTCATGTTTATCATCCCAATTTGTTCTTTTCAAATTCTAATTTACTTTAAACTTTAGCAAATGTTAACATTGCCATGAACAGATGTAAACTAATACATATCCATTGAATCTTTGGAAATTCCAATCTACTTATTTCAGAAACTGCATAGATTTGATTTTATTATCTGAACATTTATGGGATAAAATTTTCTTAGTCTGATCATTTTCTGAACAGTTTCTTTCTTAAAAAACTATTTCAGACTGAGTGGCTTTGTTAAAAGTTTGACTTACACAATTTTTTCTAAATATCTTTGGCAGATTTTTCAATGGAATTTTGATTGTAATTCCAGTGGACATTTTTTTGTTTTTCCAGGAAAACAGCCGTTTGTTGATTTAGGGACACAAAGTCGGAAAGGATCCAGTTGCAAGGCACTGACTTTTTAGGTTTTTTTGTTTTTTCACTTCTTTATTTCCATATGAAAAGTGTTGATTCTGCTTACTTTACCCACATTTGAAATCTGCTTTAACATCACTCTTTCATTTTTTTTTATTTTGAGCATTAGCCGTTCATTTTTGTCAGACTTTTATTATTTGTATTCACTGTATCTGTCTATATTTCTGAGATGAGGTATTATGTACACTATTTACATTATTCTGACTATTGTCTTCGCCTTTGTCGCCAAAAGACACATGGCACAGTGAATAAAGGCATTAGTTAGATCCAGTGACAGGACCCAAAAGAGTGTGAGTTCAATACCTGGTTAAGGTAGTGGAGAACTTGGAGAGGGGAATTAACAGGAGATAACTGATAACTGACATCCATTAGACATGCTACATGGAACTAGAACAGTCTACCCCAGTGAGTGAAATAAAGGGTTCAGTTCGACATTCCAACCACCTGAAGAAGGCCGGAGTGTATAACAGCCGAAATGTTGTAATAAATATGGTTAAATATGGTCCGAATAATGTAAATTGTATTCACTGTGTATTCATATCTTAATGACAGCATACAGAGCATTTATCCCTACCACCACTTTTCAAGAATAAATATCAAATTAAATAATGAATTAAATAAATTAATTCCGGTAATTTAACACTTTCACTGCTGCATTGTTATAGCATTGTTGCCTGGTTGTGCTGGCCTGTTTTGGGAAAATAGGAAATTGTCATTTACTGGAAATAAATGGCTATAAAGATAGTAATATATGTTACAGCAATTTTTCGTGGATACTATCATTTTGGTTTCAATAGGATACTCTGTCGTATAGACTGGATGTGCAGGTGGTATAATGGATAACAACTCAAAATAAGAAATTGGAGAGCTGAGTTCAAATTCCAGTTCAGTTTGTTACATTCACTTATGTGCAAATACCTTGGGAAAAGTATGAATCCATCTCATCCCCCATCTATGGGTTACATAGTAGGAATTGTATCTGAAAAAAATCATTGTTATTCTCAAAAAATTTTTAATTCACAAAATGAATTATACTTAAGATCCAAACTATATTTCAGCTTCAAATAAACCACAAAGTGTTGATAAGCCATAAAAAATAAATCAGTCAATCAGTCTTAATTAGAGATAAAACAAAATGACACTCCCAATATGCAATATAATGAAAAACAGGTCATGTTGTATGCTACTATAAGTCTATGTTCATTTGAAAATAGCACTAAGCATCAGTTAGTTTATAATACCTACATTAACTAGTAGATAAGTAAGTTTCATAAATTCATATATGGATGTAGACAGCAGAGAAAGAGTTAAGCAATGTCTAACAAAAACAAAACCCCATCTTTGAACATATGACACAAAAGTACTTCTTTGTGTTTGTCATATCTGGTTTTTGCACATTCGCATGTTGAGAGTGCTCCCTCCAACTGAGAAAAAACTGGTCTGGTCTGGTCTGGCTTGGTTTGGTCATATCTGTTTTCCCGCACATTTAGAGCACTTCTCTTGATTGACAAAAAATTGGTGTTATATAGCTCTCCTACTCCAGACCTATGCTGACTATTGTCTAATACCTACCCAGTATCGTTAATATGCATATAGTCAGCACCACCTACTCTAAATAGAAGGTCTTCTCTCAAGAGCCCACTGTGGAAAGGGGCGCAACTCTTGATGCTTACAGTACCACATACAATCAACTCAGCCTTTTATCCAGCTGATATGATTCTCTGTTAAATTCTTCCACCATTTTGTGTAGCAAAAGTGTCCTACATGCTTCTAAATACAAAAGATTTGGTTTATGGCAGGTGAGGCATCAACAATCACTTAAATCTTTTATTATTGAATATTATTTAAATATAATTGTTTAAGTTTTATTATGAAATCATATTATTAAAATAAAACTCTTAAATCTTGGTCACTTTTATATTGACACATATTATTTAAATATCTTTATTTAACATTATTTTATTTAATATAAGATTGTATTGTATTGTGAAATAGAGAGTCACCATGCAGTGTTGATAACTATGTCTACACTGTCTCTCTCTCTCTCTCTCTTTAACATATATGATTATAATTTTAAGGTATGCTATATCTATGTGTAAAAGTGCTCAATATTATAGATAGAGATTATGTAAATATAAAGGTGGATACTGAGGTCAACACTGAGTGGTGATAGACTGGATCATGCTTCAACACAAACTTCAGGCCATTTATACATTAAAGACAGACAGAAAGAATAAAAGACAGACAACCAGAAAGTGCATAAAGGCAGGCAGTGAACAGCTCAATATACACACACACACACACACACACATATATATATATATATATATATATATATTGCAGACATACCCTGATGAAGGGACAGAGTGATTACTGAAGGGGCTGTCTACAAAACTCTGGAGTCTAGATGCTGAAGGTAACACCAATTAGCTAAGTGACAAACTTCGTATTTTTATTAATTATATATATATATATATATATATATATATATATATATATATATATATATATATATATATACAGAGAGAGAGAGAGAACAATAAATAAAATTGGATGTTCAACTTATCTGTCCCGTCTCAGCATCTTGTCAATATAGTATCTATTTGTCAATTTGTTTGTTTTTATAGCAAAACACAGTCATTGCTATATATATATATATATATATATATATATATATATATATATGTGTGTGTGTGTGTGTGTGTGTGTGTCATTCGTAGAGAGTACTGTTTCACTGTATCACAGTTCTTCAGTGCAACTAGATATCCAAATGCCTCAAGCCATGATCGAAACCCAACTGATTTGGTGTCAGCCAGAACTTCTATATTTGACAGATTGAAACAACTAAATCTAGCATATTGTTTTTACAAATGTAAAAAAATGCCAATCAGTCAGAGTGCTCTATTCATTTTACTGAAGAGCTTTGCATTAATATAGGTGGCTGTTGTTTATAGAATTAACTTGTCACTCAACAGTGCTCAAATGAAATATATTTTCAAGAGCTAAATTATGTCATTTGCAGACAGCACTGTTTCGCTGTATCACAGCTCCTCAGTGTGACTAGACATTCGAATGCCTCAAGCCAGAATAGAAACCCAACCAATTTGGTGTATATATATATATATGCTATATATATCTATATCATGCAAAAGCATGAATCTTAAGTAGCAGCCCAAACATTGTCTCTTTCTAACACTGGTAACCATATTCGCTCAGTCTTGATAACTTAGACATAGAGCACTGTTTATTGTTGTTTTGGTAGACGTCTGTCTTTTGGTCTTTTTTCTTAGCTTATGTTTTATTTTTCCTGTTTTCTTATATCATTTTTTCTTGTTTTTTCTTTGGGGTTTTCTTGTATATATACAGGGTGCGATGGATAAATTGTCCTCTAAATTATGCAAAAATAAAAATACACTTATATCTTATTTTAACAGATATATTTATCAAAATTACACAAAAATATCTTGAAATACCAAAGAGCAAATTTATTTAATAAAATCACCATTGGCTTCAACCACGGCCTCCAGATGACTTTGGAATCTTCTGCATTCCTCCTGGTTGATCCCCTTCTTTAAGTTAGTAAATGCTGGTATAATCTTTGTTTTCAGTTCATTTTGGTATTACAAGGAGTTTTGTTAGTTTCTTGCTCAACTGCACCACACACATAATAATTAAGGGGGTTACAGTCTAGGGTTTCTTACTGGGTTCTCCTGTTTGTGTGGCATGGTGCAGAGTCCTGTTGCCAGACATAGGTTCTTCCAGCAGTCACTCTTGATCCAGGGCAGAACTACCTCCTCAAGGTACTTGATGTAGACCTCTATGTTGAGTTGGCAGCCCTGTGAGAAGATGAATGGATACATAATATTGCCATCACTAGTGGTCACTCCAAACACCTTCGTAATCACCATTAGACTCATCCAACTCTTTTCAAATCTTTTGCATTGTCCTCAGATTGACACTCCAAAACTCTGAAATATACATACTGGAGCTTCTGGTGCAAATGCCAAGCAGTACAGCATGCCATTTCCATATTTCTGGCAGAGTGAATTGCGTCATGGTGTTCTTTTTCTCACAGATGGTGCCCAACTGACCCTACTATACTGTGCAGTTGATAAAATACAAAAACAAACAACATGCAAACACGAAATAAAAAATATAAAATCACGACAATTTACCTATCGCACCTTTGTGTGTATATATATATGTGTATATATATCTCTGTGTGTGTGTGTGTATATATATATATATATATATATATATATGGATACGCACAGTGTTTTATATATGTATATTTATTTATTGCTACCTTTGTTACATGTCCTGCTTTTTTACTTTATCATTTTTCCATTCCCCTCCATTTTGTTTTCAAAGAATACCCTTGCTAAACTTTAACAGAAGAATATTCAAGTGTGTTTAATCTGTAAATAAAATGATTTTCCTTTGCAATCTTCTGAAAAATTAAACAGCCAGTTTTTATTATTTTGCCTGACTGAATTAATATCTCATATCCTTGTCTTTGTTGTTTTTAATTTGACATCATCTCAATCAATAAAGTCTTTTATGAGCCTGTTAATAGTCTATCCCATGAGCCATCTGCATGACTCAGCAGGAAATAAAGTTGAGGTATATTTAACATGAAAGGAAACAGAGAAGGAAGTCATTAGTAGTGTGGCCAAAAGAGAAAAGGATGAAGGCTCTTGGGCAATAATATTTATTGTGTCTGTTAGGAACACTATTGGAAGAATTTGCTTTAGTGAAATAGGTCAGAAGAATATGGTAAAATCTGAAGCGGTTAAGTGCAATGAATAGATATGCAGAGGCACATCCTCCTAAAGTAAGCATTTGATTTGAATTGATTTTACAAAGTGTAGGTTTGAGTTGATTGGAATAGCAAAAGTTGCTTTCCAAAAGCTAAGCAAAGTATTAAGAAACAGGAAAATTTTGTTAGAAATAAGAATGCTGAACTGTTATGTAATTTTGGTCCTTCTATATGGCAACAAATGCTGGACAATCTCCTCTCAGATAAAGGAGAAACTTAAAGCAACAGAAATGTGGTTCTTCAGAAGCATGCTGACAATACCATAGACTGAACATGTGTGTAATGAGGAAGTTCTAAGGCATATGGGAAAAAAAGAACACTTGTGTATAGAATTATAAATTTCTGGGACACATAATGTGGAAAAAGGGCTTGGAGAATTTGACACTCATGGGGCATATTGAAGGCAAGAGCAAAGAGAAACTGTGAGTAACCTATTTAACAAGCATGTGTAAATTGTTTGCAGAGCAGGGCCTGGGAGGGGTGGTGAAAGAACAAACCTTACTAAGAGTTACAAAGGATAGGAAGTTGTGGAGAACCATGATTGCTCATGAAGAAACACGGCATATAGAAGTAGGCTTGCCTTTTTATCCTGAGGAAGAGCATATATCCTGTGGTCTCAAGTACAACAATTTAAATATATGGAAAGTGTTTTAATAGTGGATAGAAAATACAATTCTGAAATCCAAAGGCATATCGGGATAGCAAAAGATGCCTTGCAAAAGCAAAGCAAAATATTAAGAAACCGCAAAATTTCATTAGAAACAAAGAAAAGAGTACTGAACTGTTATATAATATCTGTCCTTTATGAATAAAAATGACAATAGGAAAACTGGTAATTGCTGACGCGTTTCGTCCAATGTGGACTTTATCAAAGCAAAATACGAAAATGAAATTAAATGAACAAAGTAACTAATAAAAACAAAAACAGAATGTACCTAGCAACTGGAATGTAGAGAAATGCTATTTTCATATTTTTAACTGAAAAATAACGTCAGTAATTGTCACGTGTGGAGAATATTGTCATTATAACTGTGTTGATGTATTCAACCATTTTCTTTTGATTTCATGAATCTGTTGTGTATATTTGTTTGTAAGAGCATTAATTTTGTTAAGAAAGGTGAAATAGGGAAAAAACCTGGGCGTAGATTAATATTTGGGTAGTTTACTATGGCGGCACTCTCCAGAATTTTCCTTCTGAGTGAGTTATTTTCTTTTTTTATGAGTGTAGCATTTTTAAAATCAAAATTATGGTTGAATTTATTTCTATGTATGACTAGTGCCTTAGCTAAGTTGTTTTTTGTGAGGTCTCTTTTGTGCTCATAAATGCATTTTTTCAAACTTCTACTTATTTCTCCAATATATTGAGAGGAACAGTTTTGGCAATTTATTCTATAAATGCCTGCTTCAGAAATATCTGTCCTTTGTAGCAGTGAATTTTCTCACAGATGAAGACTTGAAGCACAGAAATGTGGTTTACAGAAGGATGCTGAGAATACCATAGACTGAACATGTGAGCAATGACAAAGTTTTAGAGAAAATGGAAATAAAAATATATATATTTAACATCACAAAGATATAGTTGAAAAGTCTAGGATATATAATGAGGAAACAGGTCCTGGAAAATTTGAGATTCATAAGACAGATTGAATGCAAGAGGAACAGAAGAAAACAATACATATCCTACCTAGCAAGCTTCAGTAAGTAAAGCAAATTTTAGGAGCGATAACAAAAAAAAAACAAAACAATTTTATTAAGAGCTACAAAGGATAGGAAATTGTGGAAAGCCATGATTACCTATATCCTGTCATGACACACAGAAGATGTTAGAAATTTTTTTTTCTTTGAAAGTTCATTCATCTTTGTCAATAAAAATTTGCAATGATTGCCTTATTATATTTTAAGAACTTGTAACAGATAATGATAATTGTACCATCTGAAATGAACACTACATGAATGATGTAATGAATATGCATACACCTGAGTTTCCCCTCACAGGAATATGATTGGCTGGTGTCAGCCATAAATACAGGCTGATGTAGAGGTATAGGGAAGACGCCCATTGGACTATGCTATCCTATTGGTCGGCCCCTATTGCCTACACCTATTGACTGCGACTATGACGAGTACCAGTCGATTACAGCTACCTGCTAGATTGTTCTACTTGGTTACAGTAGCCAAAACCACTTAGCTACTTCAAGGAAATATATCCCTTTCCTGAACATATCAATGAAAAAAATTGCTTTTGTATAAATAACAATAATTTTTTCAGTGCCAATCATAAATATAATCTCCTAACCAATCAGCACAAATGAAATAATATTTTTAACCAATAAAAATAAGTGAACAAAATTGTTTCTGGAGCCTCAAAAAACTATAAAGAACTTTTTTAGTCAGAATTTAAATTTTAACATGACTAGCTACTCACAATATATCATTTTTTTTATTATACAGAAACAGGATATTTCATTCTTGGAAATGTTGTTCCTTGATGAACTTTAAAATGATGTATACAGTGAGTTTATCAAAATCACTTTTTTTTTCCATTTCATATTTCAAACAAGCCTATAAACAAGTAATGTAGCTTCCCTGTTCCTTTTCAATAAATACATTCATGGTAATTATTCAGATAAACACTTTGCTATGGAACCTAGACTTTATGAATTTATGCACAGTACTAGATTAGTGGCAAAGTCTCATCAATTCACAGTTGAATAGGCTAGATATAACCATAATGCTAACCGTTTCTTTTCTCACACTTCTCACTTGTGGAATTCTTTTCTGGCTCCATGCTTCCCATCCAACTTTGATCTTCAAAGATTTAAATGCAATGTCAATCATTATCTGCTGTCGTCTTGATTACTCTTCTTCTATTGTTCTCACTCCTTAATAATGTTTTTCTTTTTCCATATTTTTTTACACTCAGTAACCCTGTGTGTCTTAGTGGCTTACTGCTTTGCATGGGGTGAGATGATAACAAAATAAACTGTACAAAGTACAATGCATTTTTTTCTTTACAAACTTTAAAGGAAAAAACATTCCTGCATATATGCTCTTTTTTTCAAATGTACCAACTTGTGTATATCTTAAAGATAGACATAAATTACACTTATACCCTTGTGCAAATTAATTCAAACAAAATGAAAAAATTCCATTATTATTTACTTTTTTTTCATATTTTTCCAATGAAACATTCTCCAGTTCACATGTTAGTACTTCATATGTCCATTCCACGACATCATACCTTGCAGACTGGCCACAGATTCTCAAATGGATTTAAATCAGGAGAGTTTCCAGGCCAATCTATGGTACTTTGATTTGCTCATTGGTATGGCTTGCCAGTGTGTTCGTGCAGCATTACAATTTTCGTACACTTTCCTGAGGTAACATCCATTGCAGACAATAGCCATGGACAACTAATTGACAGTTGAGACAATAGTGCCTGGTTGTGATAAAATCTGATGCAATCATGGATGACACAATATTTTTCAAGGCCAAACAAATTTTATCATACACCCTGAAAATAGATTCATGTCACTGCACACCACTGAAAATGACCTAATCTGAAGAAAAAATAGAAATCGATTACACACTGTAACTCCACTGGATCTAAAACTGACCATATGGTAAAAGAAAGGAAACTAAAGTAGTCGTTTCAATTAATTTGCATAAGGGTGTATATTATCGTTAAAAATCTGTTGTTCTTTGTAGATGCTTGTAGGCAGTTATTTATCACTTGTCACTTATTACCCATTTTGTTAATTGCTACAATGAGGAGATAAAATCAAAAAGAACAATAAAAACTTCTGACTATTGTCCTTATCTTTGTAGTGATTATCACAAAGTTTTGGCTGCCATATCCATCCAACCTTCTTCAAATGTTTGTTGATCTGAGTAACCTAACTGGATTTCAAACTGAAACCTTTCTTTAACCTATGGAGGTAGAATGTTTTTATTCTGCTGTGCATGTCTGTGGATATCTTGTCTTGTTCTTATTTGATACTACACAGCTATTGCTCACACATTTTACACTGTGTCTAAGTCTGCACAACATTAAATAAAGGGTGTGGCTTGAAATTCTCCAAAGGCTACCTTGGAAAACACCTGAAGAAGGCTGTAGGGTACAAAGACTGAAACATTGTGCTAATAACAACAAAGATGAGGATATTAGTCTGAATGTAAATATTCTAAATAATAACTCCTCATCTCAGAAATTCAGATAGGTTAGTAAACTTGTCTCACTAGATCAACTACAACTCATGAAGTACCCTATAATTTTGGCCTTGTGCCACATCTAAGCTGACTATTGACTGTGCATTCTCTGTGGGTACCTTGGTAAACAAACTCACCATGTCCAGGCTCACCATCTGGTTGGATTGGATGGAAGCATTTTTTATTATTTCCACAAAGTGGGTGAAGTTTCAGACATATGATGGTGACTTTCCTGTTAATGGGTCAACTATATCCACAAGAGGGTGGCACAGAGAGCTTTGGCAGCTAACAATTGGCCTGAGAAGAATATTGTCTTTGTGAATTTTGGGGAGACTGTATATGAGAGGTAGCTTGAAGTAACACTGCGACAACTGCCTGTATGTCTTAGGTGTGAAGTGGTCCTTGTTCTTGATTAGGATCCGCAACAGTTTCCTTTCTGTTTTCATTGTTGGATCTTTTTTTACTTTACTATTGCTACCATTTCTAATGAGGTCTTCCAGTATTCCAACAAATATCTCCTGAAGAAGGCTGGAGTGTACTCCAGCTGAAATGTTATGAATGTGACAGTAAAGATGAAGACAACAGTCCAAACAATGTAAATGGTGTAAACAGTTACAATACCTCATCTCAGAGACAGAAGTTGAGAGTCAGATGTTTTATTAATTTGAACTTTGCCAGAGATTACTATGTATTTCTGTAAAACTATGAATCTAGTATGAAAATAAAACACATAAGTATTTTTATTCTTCTATAAAAAATATCAGATGAGACTAATATCTTCATCTTTGCTGTTTTTATCACAAAAATTTGACTGATATCTTTTTCAGCTATTCCAGAAAATATCAACTGAAATATGATTATAACAAGAGTGATAAGATGAATAGTCAGAATATTTCATAGAACCAAATGCTTTTTTAGTTACTCTTTTAAGGTTAGTCTGGTACAAAACTACAAGAGTAGTGCACACAATTAGGATGAAACTCACTACAGTAGTATTATTAGGTTGTCAAAAAACGACATTATTACGTCATTATTTTTTTCACCAACCTAATATTTTTTAGATGAGGTTGCTAACCATCAGGCCATGATATTTACTAAGTTTATTTTAGAAACAAAACTGTAAATTTAGGGCATTCAGATAATCTTGTTCACCATTGATATTTATAAGGTTAGCTTGTTCTAGGCCAAGGCCAAAAGTATGGAGCATCCAGTCAGACTCAAACTCATAACTTTAATAATAACTTTGGAACGCCATACTGCAGTGATCAACTGATATCAATTTAGCTTTGTACAGTATAAGACCATAAGTATGGAGTACCCTATCAGAATGAACCTCTCTACAGTAGTAATGCACTATGAGTCTAGTTTCTTAACTATTGCTCCATGTTGAGACACCAATGCTATTGACTTAGCATATATGGTACAAGGCTGTAGATCTAACAAGCTTGTCTAGCAGCTTATGACTACTCAAAGAGTAGTCATAAGCTTCTTTAATGTCAGCCACTCGTTAGTTGGTGGCCACAGAATCATGTTATCACTCCACCTGCTTTTTGCTTTCCTCTACCTTCTTTCTTCAGGTACCATATCCTCAAGATATTTCAGTGAACCTTATAACAAGATCTTTTAATGCGTCCTTTATTGTTTTAAGAATTTGCTACGGATGATCAAAAGCAAAATGGTCCCATTTCTAAGACTGGTTATTTTTACTAATTCTATCGATTTTGTGATGATAGTTTTGGAATGTTTCAATTTGAGTTGTAAGTTTTTGAGTCTATGTTGCACAATCTAAACAATTTAAAAACAACTGGAATAATACATATAAGGCATATCTTCATTTTAGTATGGATTGTATTCTCTTGTTGATTTCAGCATACCTTATGTTGTGAACAAAAGTGGTCTACTCAAGACTTATTTGGTATTTTATTGCAACTACTTAGTAGCTTTCATAATTGTTAACCATTAACCATAGTAAAATGTCCAGTTATATATTTAATAAACTTAGCTTAGTCTGGCACAAAATAAAAACACTGACACACAGTGAGGATCAGAGTCATTGTAACAGCAATGTTTTGTGAAACTAGGCTGCTAATCACTACACTATTCCATTTTTTTTTAAGATTATAATTTATTATAAATCTGTAAATTTCCTGAAAAATGCAATTTTACCAGAATATTAAATTATGTTTTGAACTCCTGCATTATCCACTTAATGATTTTTATTGTTGAAAACAAAACAAAACTTAGATGAAAGAAAAACTAGTCAAAAGTTAATCACAGTGACAATGCTGCATCTAAAGTATTCAGACAAATCCAAATTATTACTCCTATGTGTAAAAACAAGAGAAATAAGATCAAAAATTAAAAATAACTGGCAAAGCTTCATCAAAGAAATTCAGACGATTTAGCAATAATATGTCTAATCATGAACAATAAAAATAAGGTTAAAAAAAGAAAATTGGTCAAAAATGAATAATAATTGACAGCCCTTCATTCAAGAAGCCAATTAAGAGCAACTTTAATCTGTCATGTTTCTTTTGTGGTCTATTCATGCGCAGTCAAATTTATACAGTTCGTGACAAAAAATAATTATTTTGTAAATCATTTTCATAATATGTTTCTATGAAATTTGAGTCAGTGGTAATCATATCAATACCAGTCAATCAATAACTCAATCTTATTTTCAACCATGAGATGTCCTACAAGGAAAATAAATCAACTGACGTCTTTATCTTCTGACTGAAATAAGAGTTTATTTCTTCTTTGTCTCGCCTTTTCTTGTGTCTTCTGTTTCTTTTTTTTTCTTCTTTATTACTAGTTGTTGTTCTTCCTATTTACTTCTGCCTTCCCCTGAGGAGTTTCTTCTGTGGTAGCCATTTTCTTCACCTTACAACTTTCTATCTGTTTGTTTATTCTTTCAGCCTAAGGAGAATATTTCAACCCATTTATTATCCTTCAATTTTTAACTCTTTTATGTCTTTTGCCTTTGCTGAAACTAAGTAAAATCCCAAGTTTATTGGTCATTGACAGTCTAACTTAGTCCATATCTTTCATCACCATAAATAAATCTTGAATGATTTCCAAGATGTTTTAACTGATCATAAGACAAACTATTGGTAAGGTAATTGGAGATTTAGAGGCCAGAAGTAAAAATCTGATAAATATCACAGGAAGTCTGTTTATTCTCATGTTATGTATGGAAATAAATATTTCAATTTAAATTTGAAAGAAACAAAAAATAGAAGTTAGTAGGATACATAGCAGAAAGAAAGGATAACAGATGAAGTAAAAGGTTGGTTGATTGGTGCTAAATGGATGGCAAAAGCAGTATGACAAAAAACAAACAAAAGATGAAAAGATCAAATAGAGGGATTCACTAGTAAGACATGGCAGTGGGGCAATTGTCACAAGAGAAGTTGAAAAAGTCCTTAGTCTCTCAGTGAACGCTGAGTAGTTGTTAATGAAATTATTATATACTAGCAGCCATACCCAGCTGGTCAATCAGAAAATCATTCAATTAGAATGGAGCAAAAACAGCATCATGTTTAGATGTAACAGAGTCTATCTTCTTCAATTACTTTAAGGTACTTTCATTAAAAACATTTTGAATAAATGCAGTTACTGATATAACAGAAGTATTCTGTATTTATTCAGTCAAGTTAGCCGAGGACATGAAGGGGTAAAACAGGCAGCATGAAGACTCACTTTAGAACACAATTATTTTGGAGTTTTTGAAATTAAATTTGTCAGTGTGCTACCAGGGATGTAAAAGTGGATACATTTATAAAGCAACTGTTAAGTTAGATGAAAATTGGTTGAAAGATCAACAAAAAACAAGAAAGAAATCAGTAAAAATCGCCATTTTTCACTATCTAAATGGGTTTTCACTGTATGAGTGGACTCATTTATCAAGTTAAATGACTGTTAAGCAATCAACTTATTGTTGGCTACAATTAAGTGAAGTTTGTATTAGATTGCCTGAAAATTGAGGGAGTTTTTAGTTTAGAATTTGAGTTGAAATAAATTTTTCTTTTATCAAAGTTTTTTGCTGAATGTAGTGACATAGAAATAAAAATGAGGTGTCGTTGAGCTTGTCATGATGTAAGTAACATACAGACCAAGTTTGAACGAAATCAGAGGAAAAAAGTTGAATTTATCGATTTTTGATTGGCTTTATCAAACATTGATTTTTTAAAAATCATCAATTTTTTATGCTAAGAACCTATCTCTTACATTGTACAATGTAGATGCCAAGTTTGGTCATAATCAGTTGAATCGATCTCAAGTGAAAGGGTATCACACAGACAGACAGCCAGACACACATGCAGACACACAGACATCCTCTGTTTTATATATATATAGATGATAACACTGACATTAGTTTAATTCATTTTTCAACTGTATTTGTTTGTAGACATAAGTGGAAGGCACTTCATGCATTGTAAGATAAAGTGGGTACTGTATCTCCTCACACACATACTAACACACACACTCGCACACACACACACTCGCACAAACACACACATGCAGTTATTTACTAAGTGCAAGTTTCTTAGCAATTTGGAAAGCGAACCATGGCAACTCAAGTTCAAATTCCACTCAAGTTCATTGCATTCACTTTATAGGTTAAATAGCAGGTCAATCTGGGTTCTTCAGCTTTGGTTGGCAACAAGTCTAGGAGAAGGACAAATCTAAATTCAAAACCAATTGGGCATGGGGCTAGCAACTCCATCCTTGAAAAACCTACTTGTTATGGAAACCCCAGCAGCAACACCTAGTGTATTAAGAGCTGTCATCCCATAGTCCTTGGTGGTGTCTACAGCATTTGAGTGAGTAATATAGTTTTAGCACAAGTTTAGGGCACCAAGTTAGGATCAAACTCACTACTCAGTAGTAAATATCTTCAAGAAGCCTGTTAACCATTATTCTGTAGCAAAGAACCCATAACCCACAAATTTGTATATAATACATCCTTTTTTCATTAAGGATTTTCTTTAAAAATCACTGTGTATATTAAACCATGTAAGTCATGGTTTCTGGTAGGTCACACACCCAAGTTTGTGACAATGGCTCCAAGATAAGTGCACAATTAAATATTTCTTGTACATTATAGTTTTTAAAAATGTTTAGTAAAATATATTGAATTTGATACTAGTGATATATTTTGATTAAAAGGTGAAATAAAAATGAACATTTTTTAAGTGAAAAACCTTTTTCAGTGAATATACAACGCTATATGTATATAAAGGAGGAGGCATGGTAGAGTTTGTTTGTTTTGTTTAACGGCATTCTAACATTAGTGGGTCATTTTATGCTGAAAATGATTTTGGTATAGCTGGCAACATTCTTTTTTTTTCAAAAACGTATAGCTGGCAACATTATTTTTTCAAAAACGTGTAGCTGGCAACATTATTTTTTTTTTTTTAAAAACATCATCCTTTCACAGTGTTTTGACCCCATTTACAATTCCATTGAATAAGATTTTATTAAAAGATATATAGCAGGTAATATTTTTCTTTTTTAAAATGTATAGCTGGGAATATTATTTTTCCAAAAACGTACAGCTGGTAATATTATTTTTCCAAAAACGTATGGCTGGTAATATTATTTTTCCAAAAATGTATGGCTGGTAATATAATTTTTCCAAAAACGTATGGCTGGTAATATCATTTTTCAAAAACACACTGCTGGCAATATTATTCCTTCGAAAACGTATAGCTGGTAATACTACTTTTCCAAAAACATATAGCCGACAACCTTAATTTTTCGAAAACGGCCTTTCTGTTGGATGTAGTTTATCACCATACCCAATACGTGGATGTAGTTTATCGCCATACCCAGGATGTGGATGCAGTTTATCGTCATACCCATGGACTCGGATGTAGTTTATCGTCATACCCAGGATGCAGGCTAGACTGGGAGTTCACTATTTGCCCATAGCTGGGACCCTAACAGGTGCTACCTGGGAACATCAGCAATTAAGAGGTGGTTCCATGCTCCTCAAAACCTCCTGATCAGAGTCCTTGCTGTTGGATGCAGTTTAACGTCATACCCAGGACCATGGTAGAGTAATGGATAGTGGCACAGATTGAAGAATTGGAGAGCAGAGTTCGAATTCCAGACAAATCCATTACATTCACTTACATGCTAATACCCTTGGTAAAGGTATGAATACTCTTCTTCTCCCCCCAGCTATGGGTATATAGCAGGATAGACTGGGTTCTATAACCTTGGATGGCAACTGGTATACAACAGAAAGAAATGGAAACCTACTACGGGAGAAAATCTGCCTCATCAGTCATGTATTGAAAGATACATGATCGCCTAAGCATGTATCATGTATGGTACATAACTGACTGATTGATATGTATATACCAGAAATAAAACTTGTTATTGGAAATTTAATGTGAAATACAGCAGTTCTGTTGTGTTTTGAAGGAAATCTATTTTTGTGTGGTTATTACTTAATAAATTGTTTTTTTTTACCATTAATAAAATTATCTTGTTGAAACCAGGCAATATTTATAAAAACATGTATGCAGCAGAAAAAATGGAATTGATGTCAATTTGGGTTTGTAGCACATTATGGGCAATTTGTAGAAAGAAGCAGTTAGCAATGTTAACTCTACCACTTGTATGCACATGATCAATTTCTGGATAAATGTTATTGTTGTCTATTGCAGAGAATCTGATAATAACAAATTTAAAGGTGACAATCTTTCCTCACTTTCCCTTATATTCCATGATAAAGAATAATCTGTAGGCAATGTTAGTTGCCTCAAAATTCTGAGAGACAAACTCTTTCACTGAATTTACAACCCATATATACAAGAAATACAGCAGTTTTATTACATTTTAAAGGAAATTCTCAGAATCATTTTGTGTGTGTGTGTGTGTGTGTGTGTCACTCAACCATAATACCACATTACAAAACTTGATTCTAATAAATGTTTTATATGTCTTATTGAGACATCCATCTATATAGATGTATCTATAAGACATGTGATGATCTATGAGTTTATAAAACAATAATGCTGCAAAAACATGTCAAAATTTTCATTGTACTTATGGCAGAGATTATTTACATGAAATAACTTGTCAAAGATAGCTTGAAAGATTTAGAAAAAGTGACTTCACCTTAAGTAGCACACTGCAAACAAGTCATCATGTTACACTGAAAAATGGCCAGCTTTTATTGGAACTCAATAGAAATATGGCTGTTAAATGTTGAAGAATTCATTTTGTAAAACTGAATTTAAGCAATTCGTCAGTTTATGGTCAAATTGTAAGAGGGTGAAGATAAACTTCCAGCTACTGAGGCCTATAAAGACCTTCAAACAGCCAGTGAATTAAGTGATAAGTGATGTAAAGTCTTATTTTGGTGCGAGAGGCTCAGAAAACTAAAAGAAAAATTCTTGATTAAATATGAATAGAGTAACTTACCAAAAAAAAAAACTAGTTAAAAATATTAATAATTTATAATAAATGAAATTGGCTAAGAATAGGCTGAGAGCCAGATCAAGGTTTAAACCAGTGGATAATTTAGTAAAATATATTAAACCATTCACAACTAAGTAATCCCTAATTTCACTAGTTTTAACCTTATTTTTTGTCATCATGGTTAACATGGTGAATGGATAATTTGGATAACTTCAATCTTGTTACTAGAATCCAAGAGCCAAAATGGTGCTTATTTAAATATGATTAATCTAAAAATCCTGACCACTATAGATGAAATGCTTATATACTAACAAATAAGGCATCTGATTTTTAAACAAAGAACATAACAGAGAGCTTTTAAAATTTATGAGTAATTTTACTTTATAAAATGATTTTGTCAAAACCAGACAATATCTATAAAAACATGTATGCAGCAGAAAAAATGGGAATTGATGTCAATTTGGGTTTGTAGCACAGTATGTTGAAAAAAGATAACATTTAATGCAAAATTTAAAAAGGTGAAGATTTTAATGATTGGTGAAGCATTCTCTTTCAGTAAAGTAGTGGTTCTTAAGAAGAAGCTATCTGTATGGAACTTCCTCCTTACCAATATTATACAAAGGGAATGAGGACAATTTGGGCTTGTATCTGCGGCATTTGCTGAGAATGTTTGAACTGGTAGAACTGAAGACTATAGCTCATCTGAACATTACCATAGAAATAGAGTTACAACAGGTTTTTGATGTTTTGTCTGTGAGATAAATTTATTTCACCTTAATTTGATATTGGCTAAATTAAAAAGAAAGGTATAAAGATATATTTGATTGGAAAATGGAACCTGAAACCTGAATTCAAATTCTGACCAATTCTGTTGTATTTACTTTGCACTAATGTCCTTGGGAAAGGCAAGAATCCATCTCATCTCTACAGCTGCTCTTGTCAGTGTGGCCTTCTATACACTGACTGCATTCACTCTCCACCAAAAGGTGGATGCTTGCAGGCACAAGTATACTTTGTTTATCTACAGATTCAAGTATGCAACACATACCTAAAGATTAAAGTATACAATGTGTAAGGGGATTAGCAAATCGGATTTTACTTATTTCCATATGTCAGTTATAGGAAAAATAAAGTGTTGCATAATGAGTCAGACACAAAAGTGTTGCCTACTGATTATATGTTGTAGAAAAACACTATACAACACAATATTTGCCTCTAGACACAACTATAATAAAACCAAAACAAATTTCAATATCTGTCTATATTTCTGAGATGAGGTATTGTTATTATTTATATTATTTACATTATCTGGACTGTTATCCTCATCTTTATTGCCATATTCACAACATTTCGGCCATTGTAAACTCTGGCCTTCTTCAGGTGATTGGAATTTTGAACTGAATTCTTTATTTCATCCACCAGGGTAGATTCTTCTAGTTCCACGTGCCATACCTCTTCTGGATGTCTCAGTTATCTCCCCATTTAACTCAACTCCCCAAGTTTTTGTTCACTATTGCAGTAACCAGATATTGAACTCTTTGGGTCAAATCACTGGATTCAACCAATGCTTTTATCCACTGGGCCATGTGGACACATGGCCCAGTGGTTTAAAGTGTTGGTTGGATCCACTTAAAATATCATGAATATGGCAATAAAGATAAGGACAACAGTCCGAACAATGTAAATAATGTAAACAGATTTTAACATTAAATAACACAAGGGTTGATTTGTCATAAGATTTACCAATAATTCTGGTTATGGGTAAATCTCTATCCTTGAATGACAACCATTCTAGAAAAGTAACTTAAATATAATTCAAATCTGTTAAATTTGGGGGCTTGTAACTCCACCCTATAAAATCTACTTGTTACTGAAACTCAGAAATTTAGTGAATATCTATATGGGTGATACAACAGTTTATAGGGGCATCTCCAAAAATCTGGAAGACCAGAACCTAGCAGTTGATATCTTCTCTGACCTCTAATCTATCTCTGTTGATGTAATGGGGGAAGGACTGGCTTGTAAAATTCAATACATCCAAAATCAAACTAGTAATGTTCCACCATCACTGAGAAGACCCCCAAACTTTCACCTATCATGATGGATGAGTATTCTCTCAAATAGGCTACTTGTCTTGAACATCTACTGGGGTTCAATCTCACCCCAGTGAAACTCATATATATGTGGACTCAACCCTATCTGATTGGAACTCATATATACTATCTATTGATAATGATGCTGGAAAAATTCTGTCTTAATTCTTATTCTTTTATTGTCTTCTCTCCTTAATAGTAGTTTTTCTCATATTCTCTAACACTCAGTAACCTCTTGCATCCTAGTGGCTTTATTGCCTTGCTTGGGGTGAAATGATTAAGAAAAAATTGGTCAGTTCCTTGTATAGTACCAGTAAGTATCTGACTCCCTTTACTATACTCTATTTTTACAAGAGTCGGATCAAACCAAAAATGGTGTACTGCTACCATATCTGATCTACTCAGTCTCCACTAGCCTGTCTTGATAGAGTTCTAAAGTATCTACATGTCCTTGTGGGTGATGGGTTATTCTCCATACTACAACCCTTTTCCTCCAGGTGAAATGCCACATGTCTTGCTAATCTATCACTATTTCCATGGACAGTTTTCTGATGCACTATATTCCTTGCTTCCACTTGAAATAAGCATCATGTTACCATAACAATGAAATCTAAAATTTATAAAACAGTAAAACTCTGTAGTTAGGGTAACACAAGGAATACCATTTAGAACCATTTAAAACATACAAGTTTTTCATTTTCATAAGTAAATATAAAAATATCGATGTTATTCATTTTCCTTTCTTTTTAAATATATTTCCCGTAATGCAAAAGAAACAGGCCTTGAATTAAAACCTTAACATGATTGTTTCAATGATGAAAAACAAAACACAGCCACAACTTAAAACCCAAATAAATGGAAGAAAAATTGTATCAAGGGACTGATTTTGTATCTCTTTGTTGCAAGCTATTTTGTAAAAATGACGAAGAAGTTACAATTAAACATCAATTAAGTCTCAAATCAGCAGCATTTGGAAAACATAAAAATGATGCTGAAATCAACAAGTGAACTTAGTCCACACTAAAACAAAACTATACTTTGTCTATGGTTCCTCGTGTTAGGTTTATTATCAAGTAATTTGAGATTAATGATTACTAACTGCATTTTCATCTTAGTGAATCTTGTGCAACACAAGTAGTTCACTGTAATGTGCATCTAACCACAATTTTGACTTAATAAATGCCACTCTGATCAGGGGAGAAAAGGATTCACCAAGAAATCTGACAATACTCGACAATAAACCTAACACCATGACCATAAGTTTTTATAACATTTTCTTTCGGCTGAAGATAGTACCGAAAGAAAAATATTATAATAGATGAGTTTTCGGTAGAGCGAAACTATACTCACACATAGCAGCAAGTGGTTGTCCGCTTTCTTCCTCATGATGGCAAGTGAATGTACGGCTTACCTTAAGTCCAAGCATCGACCTGGTGTAGGGGGGGGGGGTCAACAGCCAATCGTCCACCCTCACCAAATAGTGGGAGGCATGCTTTCAATAAAATTAAGAACAACAGGAGAAAAAAACGGCAAAAACAATTGCAAGTTCAGAATTTATCAAGCAAGAAGATACGACCAACTACATCATGAGAATACTGAACGCTTCAAAAACAAAACGGCTTTCTATTAATCATCACAGAGATCCTTCCCTGCCCTCCATTAGAATGTCTGACGCTCAACTTCTCGAGAGTGGCTGCTCAGTCTCACGTTGACAGCTGACCTGAGATGTAACAAATACATTGAGTCAATTGCTTCGTCCACCGCAAGGAAAGTTGGCTCCCTGTGCTGTGCCAGGAAATTTTTCTCCCCGGAATCGATCCTCCAGATCTACAAATCAACAATTTGCCTTGCATGGAGTATTGCTGCCATATATGGTCTGGTGCCCCTTCTGTTTGCCTCGGGGTTCTTGATAGGCTCCAGAGGCAGATATGCAATGTAGTTGGCCCTGCTCTGGCATCTCGTCTACAGTCACTTTCTCACAGACGCACCGTCGCCTCCCTCTGTCTGTTCTACAAATACTTTCATGGAAATTGCTCCAAGGAGCTGCATTCGCTAGTTCCCAGACTTCATGAGTTCAAGCGCCCTACGAGGCTGGCATCCCGCTCTCACCCCTTCACTGTCGAAACTCCTAAATGTAGTCGTCTCTTCTACTCCAATAGCTTCATGTCTCGCACCTCTCACCTGTGGTACTCCCTTCCCTATTCCAGTTTCCCTGAGAGCTATAATCTCCAGCTATTCAAGTGTAATGTCAATCGACATCTCCAGTTGCCTTGATCTATCCACTACCCTTCTCATCCTTTCTTCTATCACTCCTATCTGATCTTGCTCTAAATTTTCTGTAACCCCTTGCATCCTAGTTGCTTCCTGCCTTGCTTGGGGTGAAATGCTTAAAAAAAAAAAAAAAAAAAAAAAAAAAAAGGTACATCTGCCCACCCCCAATAAAAATAATATAAAATAAAATATATAAATAAAAAACAACAAAGTGAATTATCTGACGACCTTATACCTTTGGTAATTAATGCATCTGCATTACAACTCTCAAGTAAAGAGAAAAGTACAAAAATATTACCTTCTGTGCCAAATCAAAGTAATAGAATGCCTATGGCTCTATGACCTTTACACCCAAAACAAAAGCCAAAAGATATGTAAAGCACATATCTACTATGCAGAACAGGCCAGGACATGTAAATGAAAACAAAAGAAACCGAATGTACAAATATCACAAAATTCTCATCCTGCCTCCTCCTAGCAGCCCTAATGTGTCAGAAAATCTAGTTGGGCTGATAACACTAGGTCCATCAGGTTAGCTGCTTTTAAAAGTCAGCCACTCAAACTCTCTAAAGTCTTCTTCTGATAAAAATACTTCAAATAAACAAAAAGAATTCTCTCAACGAGAGAAGATATCTTCTTCTGCAAATATTCCCTCTTCCTCTCCCACCAATTCAAAGACTTCAAAATCCCAATCCCATACAAGTGTTGCTGATTCATCTGAAATGCATGTTAATAGCTAAACGACACAATTTGCATCTTTGCAATTTTCTAAGTATAAGAACTTGGAAGTTCCAACAAACAACTCTTTATCCAAATCCTTGAAAGATATATCCAGCCTTGGAGAAGATTCTGTCAAGTATCGTTTTGTTCAATACAGTGGATATAAAACAATCGTTACCAAATCACTGAGTTCCTGCAACAACATATGTAATAAGGTTGATCGAACCAGAAAACCTTTAGAAGTACCCTACAGGGCCTTACAAAGTTCTCACATGGTCAACCATAAATTTTATGGTTGATTTGAACAATGGAACCCATGCACAGGTATCAATTGATGACTTAAAAAAACCTTATGTCAGGCTTACTAAAGATAAAATAAATCCCAGTAAAACAGATAAAGCAAACAAAAATGAGCTTAGCACGGAAGTCAGCAAGAATGTTGATAATAATAATAATAATGACAATAATAATAATAATGGTGATAATAATAATGATAATAACTTTGAAGATATTCAAAAAGCTGTCAAAATACAAGGACCTTGAAATAGAGGTCTCGAAAATGTGGCATATGGGAACATCAACGATCCCTGTTGTAGTTGGAGCCCTAGGACTGGTTGGAAAAGATTGCAGTAGACTAATTGCAGGGATTCCTGGAAGCCCATGCCTCAAGGAGATACAAAAAATTGTTCTGACAAGTACAGCCCACACTTTACGAAGGGCTCTATCTATGTAATTTTTTTTTTTTTTTTTGTCAATGAAAAGTGTCATGATGCCATTTCTAACCTTAGGTCCCTGGGTGGGACCCGGAAAGAAATGTGTAAACGCCAGAAAGCAAAGATAATAAAAATAATAATAATAATGATAATAATGGTGATAATAATAATAATAATAATGATGATAATTGTTGTGGTCCAGGTTAGGACCAAGGAAGAACAACACGAACACAAGAGTAGAAATAATGAAGGTATATTACACGAAATAATAATACAACATGTGGAAGGTGTTAGTATGACTGTCAGTCTGGTTGGGAGTGAACTACTATCGGCTCAACTTGATTCAACCCTCTCTCTTGAGAGGCGTAGTATACATAGTGTTAGGAAGAGTTCATTCTGTAGTTATATGACAATAATAATAATGACGATAATAATAATGATAATAATAATGATGATAATAATGATAATAATGATGA
This sequence comes from Acanthosepion lycidas, assembly GCA_963932145.1. NCBI lineage: Eukaryota > Metazoa > Mollusca > Cephalopoda > Sepiida > Sepiidae > Acanthosepion > Acanthosepion lycidas. Next base: position 61,253,024 of record OZ010580.1, read on the forward strand.
TAATGATAATAATAATAATAATGATGATAATAATAATAATGATAATAAGGATAATAATGATGATAATGATAATAATGATGATAATAATAATGATAATAATAATAATGATAATGATAATAATAATACAAGGACCTTGAAATCGAAATCTCAAAAAAATGTGGCATATGAGGACATTAACAATTCCAGTTGGAGCTCTTGGATTGATTAGTAAAGATTCTCTGAAAGACCATTCCTTAAATAAATACAAAAAATTGTTCTCATGAGTACAGCCCACACCTTATAAAGGGCTTTATCTATGTAAAATATGTGCAATTTTTTTTTTTCAAAACTGCTCAGTGGAAAATGTCATTTCTGACCTTAGGTCTTTGGTCGGGACCTGGAAAGAAATGACTATAAACCAGAAACCAAATGAAATAATAATAATCTGGAAGCCCTGAGGCAAAAGAGACTTTTAATGTTAGCCAAAAAAAGGTTCATGCTAGGAGACTGGGAGTCTTGTCAAAAGGATATAAAATGGGAGCCATGAGGCAGATGAGACTTCTGATTTTAGCTGAAACCAAGCTTCATGTCAAGTCAGGGAATCTTCTCAAAAAGATATAAACTAGCAGCCCTGAGGCAAAAGAGATTTTTAATGTTAGCCAAAACCAAGGTTCCAATGTTAGCCGAAACCAAGGTTTGTGCCAGTAGTCTGGGAGTCTTGTCAAATGGATATAAACTGGCAGCTCTGATGCAGAAGAGAACCCCAGTGAAACCTGAACAAAAGAAGGCAGCACCAGAGAAATCAGTCATGTGTGTCACATGAAGAAGTAAGCAGTCATCTACTTAAGACATTTCTCCGCCCTTCTGAGAAAATACATCAGATTAATGCTGCCACCTATTTCTAAGAGGACAACCTGCTCTAACTTCTAAACTATCAGCTACCGAGCTGAAATGCACTTTCACCTGACTGCTCCCAAGATCTGACTTTCAAATGAATATTTGCTATACTGAATATCAAAGGACTCACTCCAATCTCAATCAAATAAATATTGTTTATAGCTCATACCTTTATACCAAGTTCATTTTATTTCTGCATTTTATTATAAAATACTAATAGAGTTCCCTGGTACTCTGCACCACTATCTTAAGGAAAATTAAATTCTATATATATATATATATATATATATATATATATATATATATATACTTTATTTTTCTCACAATAACATTTATTTTATTCATTTTTATTTTCCCACCTCAAATCTCCATATTTACAGTTTATTTTACTATTTTCCTATAAACAAATCACTGTTTTTTTTTGTAGATATTTATTTTTAAATTTTATTAATTATTAATCATTTTCAAATTAACCACTGCATTTCTAAATATCAAATTTGTCATGCTAACAATTTTTTCATTGGATTTTATTCAGTCTTTCTGAGGATGCTCTTACTGAGGTAAATATTGACAAAAAATTAAAAAGAAATTTAAACAACTAATTTAAAGAAAAACAACCAACTGATTTTCACAAATTCCATCACACACACACATATGTGTGTGTGTGTGAAAGAGAGAGAGAGTGTGTGTTTAAAATCAAAATCAAAATCAGGGTGTTTATTTCAAACAAGGATATCCACTGAAAATAATGTTTGAAGTAATAAAAATATATGTACATGTATAAATATAAGAAGTGTGGATACTGATGTCAACACTTGACAAGTGCCTTTTAAGCTTGAACACAATCTTAAGGCCATAGTGGCTGGCTGTTGATGGTAGTCATATTATCTGAGGGGCAGACAGTTCTCTATTATTTTCTATTTTCATGCTTGAAAAATGTCACTATCTGGTGACAACATGGAGATTTATTATTTAGCAGGTTATCAGTAACTAAGAATCCCTAACAAATTGATGACAACAAATAAAAGGTCTTGACATTTCAGGGCAGAAGTTATGTGTTAGATCGTCTTCATTTTGGTGAGAGGCTGCCTGGGACAGTTTTCACACAATAGATGACACCCTTTTCTGCAGATATATCTTGTATCATCAAAGCAATTATCTTGGCCATTAGAGAAAATCTTCAAGTGGTCACATGATAACTTACTCAGAAAAAGGCTAGTGGAAGGGCAGAGAACCAGGCTGTTAGGGCTTAGCTTTGTCAGGAACTGAAATTCTTATTTCTTTTACTCTTCTGATTTTTTTTCCCCCTTTTTGAAGAGGGTTACTTCCCTCCATTGTACAGGGTCAGGAACTTAAAAGTTATCCATGTCCATGCACTAATTAGAGGGACCAAAATGGAGGTGAAAAGAAGAGACAGATAGATGAACAGAGACAGTGATTAAAAGATGGAACAAAAAAAAAAATTCACTCTTTTTTAAATTCCCACCTTTATTTTCTTTTTCTTTACGCTCATAGTCCACTTTGTTTTTCTTTAGCTTCATGATCAACATCTTTTTCTTTTGTTTCTCTTCTTCATCTTCATAAGTATCTTTTCTTTCTTCTTCTTCATAAGTATCTTTTCCTTCTTCTTCTTCTTCATCATCATCATCAGCAGCAGCAGCATCATTTTCTTAAACTTGGAGACTGTCTTCATGATCAACATCTTTTTCTTTTGTTTCTCTTCTTCATCTTCATAAGTATCTTTTCCTTCTTCTTCTTCTTCATAAGTATCTTTTCCTTCTTCTTCTTCTTCATAAGTATCTTTTCCTTCTTCTTCTTCATAAGTATCTTTTCCTTCTTCTTCTTCTTCTTCTTCATCATCATCATCATCAGCAGCAGCATCATTTTCTTAAACTTGGAGACTGTCTTCATGATCAACATCTTTTTCTTTTGTTTCTCTTCTTCATCTTCATAAGTATCTTTTCCTTCTTCTTCTTCTTCATAAGTATCTTTTCCTTCTTTTTCTTCTTCATCATCATCATCATCAGCAGCAGCATCATTTTCTTAAACTTGGAGACTGTCTTCATGATCAACATCTTTTTCCTTAGCATCTGTAGCCCATCACTTTTCTATGATTTCCTATTCTCTCTTTCATATTTTACTTTGTTCTATGATTTTTCAAATTTCTTTTATTTTTCTTACAGTTCTTCTTCCTTGTTTTTCATTTTTGTCATCAGTATTTTCCAGATTTGCTTTTCCCTTTTGTTGATCGCCTTCTCCTCTTTTTTTTTTCTTCCTTCACAGATCTTTTTTCTTTCATCATTCTTTATTTTCCTTGTTTCACAGATTTTCTTTTTTTTGTTTCTTTCATTCATCTGCCTTCCTAGACTTTCTTTTTCTTTCTTCACATATGCTTTTTCTTTTTTTTACAAAATTTCGTTTTCCTTTCTTTCATTCTTCTTCTTTCCTACACTTTCTTTTTCTTTCTTCACATACACTTTTTTCTTTCTTCACAGACTTCCTTTTTTCTTTCTTTCATTCATCACCCTTCCTAGATTTGCTTTTTCTTCCTTCACTGATGATTTTTTTCTTTCTTCACAGACTTCCTTTTTTCTTTCTTTCATTCATCTTCTTTCCTCGACTCTGTTTTTCTTCTTTCACATATTCTTTTTTTCTTTCTTTCTTTCCTTCATCTCCCTTCCTAGACTCACTTTTTCTTCCTTCACAGATGACTTTTCTTCCTTCACAGACATTTTTTTTCTTTCTTTCATTCATCTACCTCCCTAGACTAGCTTTTTCTTCCTTCACAGATGTTTTTCTTTCATCCTTCAGAGACTTATATTTTTCTCTGTTGTTCATCTACTTTCCTTGGCTTTCTTTTTTTTTTTCTTCCATTTATCTCCTTAAACAAATACCTATTTTTTCTTTCATTCATTTTTAAAATTTTCTTCTTTACCTTTTCTGACTTTCATTCATCTTCTTTCCTAAGCTTCCTTATTTCTTTTCTTTTTTCTTTCATTTATCTTACTTTAAAGACTTTCTTTTTTCCTTCATTTTCTTTATTCTATTATTTATCTTTCATTCTTTATTTATCATAGTTATTTAAATTTTACCTTAAAATTCTTTCTTTCATTCTTTCTTTCTATTTCTTCTCATTTTTCTTTACATTTATTCACTTTTTCTTTTTCTAACCTTTCCCCAATAACCTTATCTTTTCATTCCCTTCATTTTCTTCTTCCTCTTCTAATTCTTCATCTATCTTGTCCCACCTCAACTTATCACATTCCCTCTTTTCCATCTTCACTTCGGGGGGGGGGGGGGTGACATACTTTCTTTCCTTAACATAACCTAATTGTCTGCCTTGCTCCCCCAAAAACCTTGTCCATCAGAACTGGTAAGAAGATAACTCAGGAAAATATGCTTGGACTGGAATGTGGATATAAAAATCTTGCATCAGTTTCTATCTTACAAACAATTTATAAATCAACCTCCATCCATTTTTTTAGGCTTTGTATATATCAGTATAATGAAATTAGGAGATCAGTTTTGTCTTATTCACTTGTGATAAACGGATCTAACAATCATTTGATTTTTATCTGTTCTCTTTTAGAGACTGCACACGAATCAAACCTACTGGCAATCAATACTCACATACATAGTGACATATAAAAATTGCTACACAATTGCAGTATATATATGTTTTATTTTTATCCACCTGATGATTGCATTACTTCATGAAACTCTGACTAGTGAATTTTGATTAACATCTTAATATTATTGTGTAAATAATATTATATTATATTATATTATATTATAATATATTATATTATATATTATAATATATATATTTTATTACATTATATAATGTTATAATATATTATAATATTATATTATATTATACTATAATATATTACATAATATTATAATATATTATATTTATGCTCTGTCGACTTTGGCATTGAGCCCTCAGTTTATTTTTATATTTGAAGCTTGTAGCTTATTTTAAGCTTTGTCTTTTATATATATATATATATATATATATAAAACACTGTGAACATAGCAATTAACTCTATGCAGCATTGATTTCTATCAACATACTGTTTATATCTACAAACCATGGCATTCTTTACTAGTAAAGAATGCTATCCTATAAACTTTCTGTCCCCCAAAATGAAACACTCCATATATATATATATATATATATATATATGTGTGTGTGTATGTCTGTCAATTTATTCTTATTTTAATCCTCTCAAGTTCACAGATTAATTTCTTAGTGTTTGTACAAAATTGATCAAGAAAAAATCCATAATTATGTATATGATCTTTAATTTGATGCTATGGTTTCATTATCAGGTTTTTGAGTTATTCAACATTTGGCTTAGTTTGTGAGTTGATTTAATGCTGTATTCATTGGTCATGTATGGTGTAATGAGTTGGATAATAATCTTGGTTAATTGATAAACCGGAGTTGGGATTTGGGTTATAATAGGACGGAGGGAGAAGTTAGGTTTATGTATTTTTATAGTTCCATACATGTATCCTGACTTTATATTCACCAATTATTTTGGGAAATTTTAAGTTGCCTTGTTCTGCATTGTTGGCTGTGATTTACCTAGAAACATCATGGCAAATTTTTTTTAATCATTTCACTCCAAGCAAGGCAGGAATGCCACTAGTATGCAGAAGGAAGGGGTTACAGAGAGTGAAAATGAGAGAAAAGACTGGGTATAGAAGGGGATTGAGGAAAGGATAAAAGATGAATGGGGTTCAAGATGACAGAAGATGGTGATTGATATTGCATTTAAATTTTTAGAGATTGTAGTTTTCAGGGAAGCAAGTAAACAGAAGGGAGTTCCACTGTTGGGAAGTGTGAGAAAAGAAACTGTTGGAATAGAAGTAGTGGTTATGTTTAACTATTTCAACAGTAAAAGGGTGGGGCCTAGATGCTAATCTAATAGCACACTTAAATTCATGTAGTCAGGACACCATGGAAAAAAGCAGAGCAGTTGCCATGAAATTATTTGTAGAAAAAAACAGAGGGAAGTCACATCATGTCTGTGAGAAAGTGACTGGAGTCAAGATGTCAAGTCAGGATTGATTAAATTGCAGATCCTTCTTTGGATTGTGTCAAGAACCTTCAAATGACTACCAGACCATCAATGCACAGCTGATTGGTAAATCTGTAAATTTGCAAGATAGATGCTGACAAGAAAAAACTTCTAGCATGATACAGGGACCCAAATTTCCTTGCAGTAGATGCAGCTATTGATTTGATATAGTTGTTCCTTTTCAAGTTAGTTGAAAACATGAGGCCAAGAAGGCACATTGTGTTGCTCTCCAGCAGTCAACGATCAGCAAAGCTGATGGTGGGCAGGCAAGATTCTCTATGGTAGTTAAATGAGAGCAGTTTAGTTTTGAAGGCATTAAAATTTATGAGCCATTTCCTGTCCAAGTCAACCACTGATTGGAGGTTCTTTTCAAGAGCAATGGCCAGGTTAACTTTTTCAGTTTTGATGGATTTGCTATTGAGACAGGAGTAAATGGTAGTGTCATCTGCATAAAAGAGGAAGATCATTGATGAAGATCAGAAACAGCATAGGATCCAGGAAAGGCAGGTGAAAGGATCTGGAAATGAAGCCCATTCAGAATCACCTTCATTTCACAATTTGATAGGAATGGATTAAATCAAACAATCATCTTGTAATATCATAGCTCTGAAGCTTATGTAGAAGATCAGCATGTCAAATTCTGTCAAATGCTAGAGACACAGCTTGAGCTTTGCTGTAATTATCAAGAGCTTGATATATATATTCAGTTATGGCCGTAAGCATGTCAATGGCAGACCGAGCAAAACAGAATCCATATTATTTGTCAGAGTAGGTCACGAGAAGTAAGATACTTAACCACTTCAGCATTGATTAAAGCCTTGAATACTTTGCTAAAAAGTGGCAGGATGATAGAGGGATCAGAAGGTTCTTCTCCAGAGTTCTTAAGAACATAAACTACAAAGTTGAACTTTCAACAATCTGGAAAGCAGCAAGACAATAGTTGTAAAGTTTGGAAAGAAATGGAGCCAGCTTGGGAGTATATTTCTTTAGGATATACAGCTGGGATCCTGTCACCACCACTTGCCATATGTGAGTCTAAATAAGAAATGATGTCTGAGACCAGTGACAGGATTATGCACATATCAGTTAGTAGAGCCTCAGTTTTAGTGGGGAAATCAAGTGTGGGTACTCCAAATGAATCAAGTGTTGAATTAGAAGAGAATTTCTGAGCAAAGCATTTACCTTATCTGCTCTAGATGTCAGGACTTCAAATTGATTGAATAAGGCAGGGATTGAGAATTTTCTGTTGTTCAGTACATTCTTGTAGAGCTGCCAATTATCTCTAGAACCCAACTTACAAGATGCTATACACCATTTCATTTTATCAACAAACACTTCATTGATGACATGCATGCACATGTTACAAGCAAAGACAAAGAGACGCCTGTTGCAATCAGACATGTTGCTTTGGTACACTCAGAAGAAGTGATTCCTGTGGGCTATAGCATCTGAGCATGCATGTGAGAATGAATGCGGTTTTACTTGGTATTTCCTTGCTGGAATGATTCATTCATGCTGGCTTTCACCCAGGAGGAAACCTAAGATGTGAATTTTTGAACAGGATGATTAAAAACAATCTGCTCAATGATAAATATAAGCTTACAGATTATGTATGATAAATATACCGTGCAAATTTCCCCTTATAAGATCTGTTTTTATTAGAAACTAGCAGGCTTTGCCCACTCACTATAACTTTGCAAAGTAAGATATTTGAAATCTTTGAAACAAAAATTTTGAAAAATTTTTCATTCTTAAATTGGTCGTAAACATGAAAGAAAACATTTGTATTTATTCAGATTCGCTAAACATTAGAATTTTAGCCGTTTTTAAACAAATGAAACATGGTGAAACTGAATAACATTTTATAGATGTTAAAACAGAAATAAAATACGTGTATTTGCATGAATGAAAAATATAACCTGGTAATTTTTCTAGGAAAAATTAGTTATTTTTCTATGGCATTAATGTTCACTATTTATGAAATGTTGAAGCGGTTGTGGGCGTTCAATATATTTGTTCAAAGAATATGACTAAAGACAGGAGAAATTACAAGGTAACCAAAAAAGTGCTGTCCGTTTTTAAAGGAAAAAAAGAAAACACTTCATAGTATGTGTAACTTATATTTAGTCTTCGAAGTAATTGCCATCGGCATCCAGCACCTTCTGCCAATGTGTCTCCAGCTGTTCAATGCCCTTGCAGTAGAACTCAAGGGGTTTTGACGCAAAGTAGTCCGTGAGGGCTTTGCACAAGTTTGCTTCATTGGTGAAGGATTTCCCACGAAGATGATTATCTAGGGAGTGGAAGAGGTGGTAATCGGATGGTGCAAGGTCAGGTGAATAAGGTGGATGGCACAAAGTCTCCCACCCAAGTTGCTATATGGTATCCCTGACCACTTGCGCGACATGCAACCTGGCATTGTCATGGAGGAAAAGCATACCTTTGCAATTCACCAGTGCTGGCTCCTTCTGGCCTGTTGCACATGTTTCAATTGCTGTGAGTATAGGTCTCCAGTGACTGTTTGGCCCATTGGTAGCAGTTCTTAATGAACCACTTGACGACTCGTCCACCAGACACAAAGCATAATCTTGCGTGGGTGCATAGGTGGTCTTGCGGTGTGAGGGACAGCATCCTGTGGAGACAACCAATGTCTAGAATGCTTGGGAGTTTCATACAGAACCCACTTTTCATCACTGGTAAGCACTCGATTGAATAAGGATGTGGTACAGTGGCGAGAAAGCAGCGATACGCAGGCTGCCACTCGTTGTCCCTTGTGGAAACCACTTGCTCAGTTTGTGCATCTTACCTAGGCGGTGCAGGTGAAGTCTAACTGTTTCATCAGAAACGTTGAACTGTCTTGCAAGTTAGACTACTGTCCTCTTCAATGGCCACCTTCAGGACTCTGTCATTCAAGACCTGTTGTCGTCCACTGCGAGGCTCATCATGGAGAGACAAATCTCCCAACTTGAATTTTTGAAACCAATGCTTTGCAGTACGTTCATCCACAGCACTATCCCCAAACCCTTGACATATGCGGCAACTTGATGCAGCTGCTAATCCCACTTTGAAATTGTAAAGCAAACAGCCCTGAACGAGATCTCTAGACACTTCCATCCTTCTCACAGCTGCCTGGATTATAACTGATGGCCGGGCACGCTGCGCATGTTTTTTATAACATCTGATGTTCCTACTTCCGGCTGTCCGAATTTGAAAACAATTGCTACATGCATTTCGTATATATTTCAACTTCATTCAATGACTAATCAAAAAACAGGCAGAACTTTTTTGGTTACCTTGTAATTAGTTGGATGTGGAGGCAGGCTTGTTATAGTTAAGGAAAGTTTTACAAATTATAGATGCCAACTTGTTGAAGGCCAAGTAAAATGTAAATTTCGAACACTTCTCTGCACTATATAAGACAATATTCTTAAACAGAACTATTTATGATATGAAAATCAAAACAATCCTTGAATAAAAGAACAGTATTGAAGGACAGTTAATTAATAAAATATACCTTTTTAAAATAAGTATGCAAATTATTTAAAACTGAAAACTGATATTGCCTAGAAGTTGATAATATATAATGCAGATATTTAACCTTAAGTGTATAGATTACTATAAAGTAGGGCTGGGCTTTTTTTTTTTTTTAGAATTGCAATCGATTTTTACATTTATTTATATAGATATATATTAGCAGTAACTGTTTTGCTTGTGTGGGATTTTATTATGCTATTTGAGATTTTTTGCTTTTGAGAATCAAAATGGAAAAAGTCAAGAACAATATAGTTTCATGAAGGCCACTAGCAAAAGTAAAGGAAAATATATAATCAGAGTGAGCAATACGAATGCAGGAGGACATATACTTATGTTTCAGTGACTATGCAAAAGGATTTGTTAATGTACAATAGAAAGAGCTATTTGAACTGCCAGGAGAACTTGATTTGTTTAGGAAAGACATTAGGTTGATCCAGAAATATACTGGAAGCAAACCTCTTGTACACAGATAGAAAATAAATTGAGTATGTAAACGCAAATAGAAAGGTGTGTAAGACAATGATGATTTATTTAATTTTACAGTGAGATAATTATTAGAAGTCCTATAAGGATTTATTATTGGTAGACAGAATCTGAAGAACATCAGATATGTAGATGACACTATGTTGATGGCAGACATAGAAAAAAAAATTGTAAGAATGAAAAGTTGTAAAGTTCAACCTTGTGTAGCTTTTTGGTATTGTATTGGGAGAACTCTACTAAAAAATGCAGAAAGGAAGGACAAACCATCAGTTGTAACAAGAAAGAATGTAAGATTGTCAGCTGGAGGAACAGCCTAAAATCTGAGCTACATAATAAGGCAAGTACTGAAGTTTAAATATCTGGGATGAGTTCTAACAGAGAACAGAAAATATAACACTATAATCATGAAAGAGTCCTTGCAAAAGCTCAAAAAATGGTTAAAAAATTAGAAATTTTTATAGAAACAAATAAAAGTGTTGAACTGCTATGTAATATCAATCTTCCTATATCCCAGTAAAAGCATGGGGAGTCCTAGATGTAAATGTCTGAACTCATGGAACTAAAAACAAACCTACTTCTGGATCATTATCACCTGTCTCATTACATTCTCCTTAATCTTGTCCACAGTCTGATAGCTCAATGACTTTATGATGCCAGTATTAGATTGGCAGTTAAGTCTCATCATCTTACAGTTGAAATTTCTAAATGAAGCCATAAGTTCCATGCTAACAGTTTCTTCTCTTGCACTTCTTGCTTGTGGAACTCTCTTCTGGCTTTTTGCTTTCCAGTCAACTTTGATCTTCAAATATTTAAATGCAATGTCAATCATTATCTTCTATCTTCTTATCTAAATTCCTGTTCTTTTATTGTTCTTTCTCTTTAATAATGCTTTTTTCTCATATTCTCTAACACTCAGTAACTCCTTACATCTTAGTGGCTATATTGCTTTGCTAGGGGTGAAATGATTAAAAAAATTTTAAATGTCTATTTTTGATAAGAATTTTCAAAATGTTACTTCGTTTTTATGCCACATTTTAACTGTAGATACCTTCTAAACATTAAACAGGCAAATTCTGTTAGAAACAAATAAAAGAGTGCTGAACAGCTATGCTTCAATACTCACTTGGTTCTCCTCTATGACAGTGAACGCTGAACAATCTCTCTACAGTAATGTGGTTTTACAGAAGGATTCTGAGAAATAGAACATGTGAGCAATAAGGAAGTTTTAAGAAAAATGGAAACAAAAAGACCCTTATACTTTGAATTAAAAAGAGCTTTGATCTCCCACATCCTCAAGAGAAACTGCATATAGAAGAATATAGTTACTTATATTTATTTTTACATATGTAATGACTGCCAAGGGTCATGAAAAAGCTATAACGTAAAATGTATGCTTAATCTTCTTATATTCCATCATGGGTTATATATATCATCCTCACAAATGCACGCACACACACACACACACACACACATATATATATATATATATATATTAATAATGGTTGGCTACTCATTTTCTGAGCACACTTGTCCTGACAAGGGTGGTTAGTCAATCTCTGCTGATGCCTGCTCAGGCAAATTTGTGTTTATTCAACACCCACAGAACCCACCTATAGTGAGCAAACCTTAGTTACAGATCATGGATGAGATCTCGTCTGACAAGTTTAACAGTTTGAACAAGACCAGCACACTCACATCCTTGGTCATGATGACTTATGACTTTGTGCTAGCACAATGATCAACTGTTTCCAAACAATTCCATCTACCCAATTTGATCCAGAAAGGCTTGGATCAAACCATGGTAATTTTTCAGAAACTTTCTAAGAGTGATACACATTGGGATTGCCTTCCAGGGCCGATAACATCAAGAAATTACCTTTCTGACAAATCAACCATGGTGAAATTTGAATCCAGGTTTCATGGTCAGATTGTATAATTTTAGGAATTACAGACTTCAATAGAAAATCATACATTACTGGCTTATTCTAATACCAAATATGAGTGACAGTAAGAAGATTTTATTGCACAAATCTTTTAATTGGGAAAAGCAGTTCAATATCTGGCATTTTCTTAAGCTTGAACATTCATAACTGGTATCAGTGGTAAATATGCAACATCTTCTTAGTGAGACTATATATATATATATATATATATATATACATATATATGTACATTTGTTTTGGTTGAGCTCTCTGGGGAGGAAGTGTGGGTTTGTAAACAGTGACTATTACTGCTAATAATGCAAGACTCTTTGGTAAAGCGAATTGAGTTCTCTCAGTCACTGTGTGTTTATCTAAAAATAAATACGCTTAAATTCACCTCCATTCCTGCCATGCATCAACAGCTTAGGGGTAGAATCTCTGACTGATGCTAATTCAGCTAAGTTTTGATCCTAGCTAGAGGCAACTGGACATCTAGCCACACTGATGAGCTGTGATACAGCAAAACAGTTTGTTTGGGGATAGCAATATATATATTTTATATATATTTGTATTTTATATGCACAGTACTTGTTTATATGGATTGTTTATATGGACGTGTTTGTGTGAACTAAAATGTATACAACTGTATGTATGTGTGTCTATTTATGTGATAGTGTCACCTCAAACAGAGAAGCAGATTCTCCCTCCCACCACCAAACATAGTCAAACAAGCATAAATAAATCTGATTTTAAAAGATAAACCAGTTTGTCTGATGATCACAAAAGTATGAAACCCAGGGTCACAAACTCATATCCATACAACTGAATATATACACACACACACACACACGTGCACACACACACACACACATAACATCAGAAGGCATCAGAAGATGTCAATTGACATTACATTTGAATATTTGAAGATTATAGCTATCAGGGAAGCAAGTAAGAAGAAGGGAGATCCACTGTTGGGAAGTGCAAGAAAAGAAGATGTTGGAGTATAAGAGACAACTACATTTAACCATTTCGACAGTGAAAGGGTGGGGCTGAGATGCACTTATCAATAGAAACTTTATTAGAAGAATAAAAAACTGGACAGTATCTGAGAAATAAGGTGGAAAGGAAAGAGGAAAGAAACAGACTTGCGTCAATTCTGATTTTCAGACACTTAGGGACTGTAAAAGGCAATGTAAGGGTAGATGAATTATGATAAATCAAAAATTGCAAAAAGATTGAGAAGTGGTCAAATGGAGTATTGGAAAACCCCCAAAAAATAAGTTTAAAAAGGAAAAAGCAACTACAAGACCATTTCAAGAGACAAAAGGAATTGCAGATGAGATGATCATTGTTGCAAAGAGGACATTTGAAAAGGGAAACTGAATCCTAATAATTGGTAACCATTTATCTTCAGGACAAGATAGACAAAATAAACTGTAAACTACCTATAAATAGAAATTAAACTGATTCATATAAGAAATGAATGCAGCAAGTTGGCTCAAGAAGAGTAGAAAAATAGTCATGATGATGATGTGAAAGGTTAGTCACTAGGAACTGTGCAAGTGGTTGAAATTTGACTACAATCCAGAATCTAGTCTAAGAAAATAAAAATATAAAATTCTCGGCAACTTTGAAATTAAAATAACTCACCTAAGCCAGGTTAGATGATGTTGCCGTTCTTGCCAATCACAAAAAAAAAAACTGAAAGGAGAAAAACTAAACAGATTTCAAAACTTTATAAGAAAACTGAAGAATCATTATATATAAAGGTGGGATTTTTGTCCATCAGCATATGTAACTAGAAGAGAAAATAATGATATATTCCAGATATTAACTTTCCACATGATCAAAAAAAAAAAGTGTGGAAGGAAACTCCCATTATTACTAACAAGAACTCTAACATTTAGTAAACTTGACAATCTTAATTTTCTGAAAAATTGTTTTAAAAAAAGAATTTTATAGATTTAAACAGACAATAACGATAAGTGTTTGGTCAATGAATGCAGAATGTTTATTGAATACAAACGGTTAATTTCACCATTATCATTATTATTGGCATTCTTGGAAAAGCCCTAAAAATCCATGCAAAGAAATTAGAAATACAAAAAGGTAGAATTGAAACAATCTAGATGACAGTATCACTAAAATATATTAGAAAATAAGGAAACTTGAGGAGATTTAGTGTCGCTTAATGTTTGTTAGTGAAAGCTATCAGTTACAACTGGTATGAGGACAACTAGTACAACAACAACAACAAGTAATGCTACTATTACTACTACTCTTCTCCCCCTCCTTCTTCATCTCCTCCTCCTCTTTCTTCATCTCCTCCTTCTCCGTCTTTATCACCTCCTCCTTCTTTTTCTCCTTCATCTCCCTCCTCCTGCTTGTACACTTGTCTCTCTATAAATATTTTTTGTTCTCCTCCCCAACTCCAATATCTCAAGTTCTTTTTTTCCTCCTCCTCCTCCTTCATCTCTTCCTTCTCCATCTTCATTGCCTCCTCTTTCTTCTTCATTATCACATCTTCCTCCTCTTTCTTCTACTCTTCTCTCTCTATAAATATTTCTTGTTCTTCTTCCCCAATTCCAACCTCTCTAGTTCTTCTCTTTATTCTTCTCACCTTCTCCAGGTTCCTTTTCTATTCTTTCTCCCCCAACCCACTCCTTTAGTGACTGTTACTGGTGACCCTTCCCAGACTCATCACTCTCATTTCCCAAATTCCTTAAACTCAAGACATCATCAAAAACAACTGATCCCAATCAGTTACTGGCAGACAAAATGGCAAATAGCTTTATTTTTTGTTTTCTGTCTGATACGTCTTTATTTGTATGAACAAAATTCTTTCAGGGACTCACTTCATCTTTTTTCTTTACCCTTGAAACATTTCTTGACTCTGTTTGAATGGAGCTTAGCAGTGTGTGTTGCGAGGAATGGCATTTACTTAAGTGACAGGGTGTTTAGTGGGGTGCTGGAAGAGAAGACATCATTATTGTGAATGGGAAAAAATATCATGAAGTTACTCAGAACAATTAAAATGGAAAAGTTCTGTTTCAAAAAATAAAAGAAATTCAATAAAATGGTCTGCAAACAAAATCCAATTGTAAGAAACTAAAGATTCTTCCTTTTATTTGTTCAATACATATAATAGCCTTGTCCTGCCATTAACACTTGCATTCATTCTTGCTCAGTAACAATCACTTTCTCTTTGATTTACTATACGTTTCTAAAATCAACATGGCCCTAGTGGATAAAAACATTGGTTGACTGATAAAAAAGTGACTTAACCCAAACAGTTGTCAGTTCAATCCCTGGCCTCAGTGGAGAGACCAAAATCTTGAAGAGTTATAAAGATGAATTAACTAAAATTGAGATATCTAAAGGCATGGCACATGGAATTAGAACAATCTACACCCATGGACTAAATAAAGGGTTTGGTTCAGTGGTAAAACAACCTGATTGCCTCCCCCCCCCTCATCTTATGATTTGTATAAATAAGTCACACTGTCTTAGCAAAAACTGCAAGAATCTTCAGTTATGTTTAGTAAACAGCACCAAAGATCTACAAAAAGTTCATAATGATCCCTGTCATCCAGGCATGACAAGGATGATGCATGTGGTTCAAAACTGGAATTTACCTTTTTCAGTTGAGGATGTGAATCAAATAACAAACGGTTGTCAGATTTGCACTCGAATAAAACCAAGGTTCTACAAACCCAAACTGGGGACCCTAGTAAAAGCTACACAGAAATTTGAGAGACTGTGCATGGATTTTAAGGGCTCTCTTCCATTTAAATCCCAAAACAAATATCTACTGTCATTGATGAGTACACATGATTCTCTTTTGCCTTTCCCTGTCCAGATGTAAGGGCAAAAATGGTCATACACTGTCTTTGCTCCCTGTTCTCAATATTCAGAACACCAGCTTATATTCATACGGATCGCAGGACTTCTTTTACATCTATATGCTGTTTATTGATCCACACACTCTTGAAGGCATATTCATTGTTGCATTTTTCTTTCCTGACCAATGGAAAAACACCAAATGAAACACACATCAATGCTTTACCCTCCATCTTGCTATCTTTTTATTTTTTATTTTGCTTGACATCCTGGGATTAGACACAAAAGAGACTGTCAGTGATTAATTTAATCAATAACCAGTTAAGAGATTTCGCCATTTTTTAGCACCTTGATTATGGCATAAGCCTCCTTTTTGACAGCTGAATGTCAGCGTGCAGATTTTGACAATGTTCTGGAGAAGAATACTAGAGGACACCCAGATTGCCTTAATGTGGGAGTTATGGCATGGTCGGAAATATTGGTCTCTACTTCTAGGGGAATGTCAGGATTTACTGAAGTGATGGTTGAGTTGGTAATATCTCTTTTTAAGCCCTCAAAGGCTATATTAACAGTAAAAATAAATGGGGTAGAAATGAATGCTCTAGTCGACATAAAACTCTCTGTACTTCCTGTGTTGACTAGAGCATTCATTTCTACCCTGTTTATTTTTCTTATTTTGTTTAACATCTTGGGATTAAACATAAAAATGACTGACTTTTGGTCAGTAATTAATTTAAAGCAGTGACCAATTAAGAAATGTTGCCATTTTTTAGCACTTCGACTATCGTATAAGCCTCCTTTTCGATAGCTGAATGTCTGCACTCAGATTTTGACAATGTTCTGGAGAAGAATGCTAGAGGGCACCCAGATTGCCTTAATGCGGCAGTTGTGGCATGGTCGGAAATATTGGTCTCTACTTCTAGGGGAATGTCAGGATTCACTGAAGTAATGACTGAATTGGTAATATCTCTTTTTAAGCCCTCAAAGGCTTTAATGGTAGAAGAAGTAATTTTTGTAATTTTCGTAAGTGGTTGTATTTTATCAGAAAAGGAGGATATCAATTGAGAATGATGTGTAAACATACTCATGGTTTGCCGCAAGGTGGCTATGGTATTGAAAATAGGTAGTTTTAGCAGTGGTTTTTGCCATTCAGGGTCCAGCTTCATGATTCCTTTACCCACACTATATCTAAGTAGTCTGATGGTTGTCAACCAGTAAGAACTCTTGTCATGGTTGATATATTTCTTGACAACCTCCAAAAACTGTTTTACGTTGTGGTTATGGTCCACCCAGTCATGACCGCACACTGTCACATTATCCATATAAGCAAAGGTGCCTTGTCGTTACTTCAAGAATTATTTTATCAAGGACCTTCTGAAAACTGAAAACCCCATTAGTGACCCCAAATAGAATCTGTTTGAACTGATATGTACTCCGCAGGCTTCAACAGCTGTATAAGGCTTATCTTTAGGGTCTATAGCTACTTGGTAGTAAACACTCCTTAGGTCTAATGTGTTAAATATTCTGTATTTGGCAGTTTCGTTTATCATCTCGTCAATATGGGGTATAGGGTATGCATTGAGGAGGATGTAACTATTTATAGTTTGGGAATAGTCTATGACCATCCTTTTTTTATTATCAGAGGACATTATTAATACTTGTGCCCTCCATGGTGATCTGCTTTCTTCGATTATTCCTTCTCTTAACTGCTTGAATAAACATTTTATCTTCAAGAGAATATTTTCGAGATTTGGTGGCCACTGGTTTACAGTTTTTGGTTAAGTTTTCGAAAAGAGAGGGGTATTGTACATTTATAGCAGGCAAGCCATAGATGTTCAATACCAGTTTAGGTCCCCTAAAAGGGAGATTAATACTAGAATGCTTTTTGAGTAAATCCTGGCCCAGCATGACATTGTAGCACAGATCTGGCATCACGGAAAATTTGGTGTTAGTATAGTTAGTTTGATTCAACTCTAGGCTGGCTAAAATGTATCCTCTAACCTGCAAAGAGCATGAAGCATTCGCTATAGCCACCTGACTATTACAATGTATGATTTTAAATCTGTTTGTGCAATATCAGCACTGATAAAACTCTCTGAGCTTCCTGTGTTGACTAGAGCATTCATTTGTAACTTGTTTATTTTTACTGTTAATATAGCCTTTAAAAGATGTTTAGGGTTTGCAGTTGATATGATAGTAATCACAATAGGAGCATTCAAAACAGGTGAAAAAAGCTTGATCTTCAAACCTTAGAGAACTGTCCCTTCTTCCTGCACTTGTGGCATTTAGTTTCCCTGGCTGGGCAACACGACCTGGGGTGTAGTTTGTGACCACAAAAATAACATTTTCATCTAGTTGCGATACTAGCAGTGTATACAGTGTCTTCCAGAAAAAGAAGCTTTTGAACTGGCAGAGAAGGTTTGAAACAAGGAAGTCGGTCATAGAAGGCTGTCTTTTTTTCCCCTGTTTGGGGTGTCTGAACTGGTGGACTAGTAGAAGTGTGAATACTTAGTGCAGCCTGTGCAACACTTGTTTGTATGTATGAACAAGATTGCTCTTCTGTCAACTCCAAGGTAAGTATCTGCTCATGAGAAATAGGTAAATCTAGATGTTTATTTTCCAGCAATGTTTGACAGAGTTCGATTCTAATCCATTTCTAAAGGAGTCACTGATAAATTTGTCCTTTGCCTGATCTGCTGTCATTGCTTGAAAGTCGCAGTTTAAACTTAAGATTTTTAAGCACTGAAGATACTTTTCTAAAACATTTTCTGGGTATTGACTGGTAGTTGCTAATATATGTCAGGCAAAGATTATCCTATGATCGCCTTCTGTCTGAATTTCTGGAATGAGGAGTTATCATTATTTACCTTCAGTCTATTATCTTCATCTTTGTTGTTATTATCCTATGATCGCCTTCTGTCTGAATTTCTGGAATGAGGAGTTATCATTATTTACCTTCAGACTATTATCCTCATCTTTGTTGTTATTATCCCCTGATCACTTTCTGTCTGAATTTCTCGAATGAGAAATTATCATTATTTACATGAAGACTCTTGTCCTCAAAGATGAGGACAACAATCTACATGTAAATAAATTTTTCATTCATTGCCTTTAATTCTAACTACAAAAACTTTCTTTTTCCACCTAAAATCAAAAAATCTTAATAAAATTCTGATGTCTATAGTACTGGAATTAAAATGAAGAAAGCAACCCTAGGGAGAACAGAAGTTATCTCCCTTATTTTGAGAATGTATTACACAGCTTGCTCAATGGCCAAAATTATGTCCTTAATACTTATGCTTCACGCTCACCTATATAAGATACAAAACATGGATGAATGGTTCATTTTTGTTTTGCACCCACCATGACATGGACAGGAAGGTAGTTTAATCTTTAACTGCTAATAAAAGATGTTGCCACACTTGAAGTTAAATCTACAGATGGTGAAAAGGACGCTTATAAGATAAGTCGACAGAGCATTGATGCCTGCAAACCTCTTTCTTTTTATTCCCTTCTTTTATTAAATGCTTATAAAAAATACAATTATTTTCTTTCTCTTTAGACCAGGTTCAAACAGGCAAACTTTGTTGTTCTAATACTACATTAAATCTCCATAATAATAAATATGTACCAAAGGATTTTCATGCAAGTACAGGTCAGTGCCATTAAGCCGTGCACCAATAAACCACAATGTCACTTAAGCCGTACATGCGTGATGGACCCCAAAAGTTTTCGTCATGTTCATATTAGAATTATAATCATCTGTGGATCCCAATTTGAAGCAAATTCAAACTTGATTATGACACTTTTTAAAGTCTGATTTTTTCTGTTTTTATTCTAATAAATTCATTAAATTGAGTTTTAATACCTTCAGTATATCTGTATTTTCCCAGGTATTTACTATTACAAACTTTATTTTTATTTTCCATTATGTACATGTTAATTTATTAAAAATGTTTCATATTAATTTCGTAAAATTGTTATTGTATCATTACATTGCATAGAAACCTGTGCTTGTATGAATATGTTACTACATTGTATCGTGATATTTTTATTAATACATTACAATACAATGTATTGTAATGTTTTTATTCAAAAATGTTAAAATCTTGTGCGTACAAGATTTCCACCATATTTTGCTATCATCGATGATTGATCTATTGACATGGCGCTTTATAATTGGAATCATTTTAGCCCATCATTTTTCAAATTTATTCAGATTGGTGCAGATTTTTAAAATTAAAGGATAGTTTTAATAAATGTTTTTCAAAACTGCCAATATTCAACTCTTAATATTGAATATGCATTTTGCATGCTTTGCCACTGTGTTACCCATTTTTGCGGATAAATCCATCGACTTGACAAGCTGATTTGGTGGTCTAAGCTGGCAATCCTTGCATCTCAGCTCATTTTTGATCTGAACCATGGACCATCTAAACTGCAGGAAGAAATTTTGGACTCCAACTACCACAGTTTATCAGCACTGACCTGTATTTAAAAACTGAATTAGAAAAAATAACCATTTTTCTGCATTGTCTTATATCATTTTAATGGATCAAATCAAATAAGATAAATATTTCTACTTGATAGAAACAACATTTGAATTGCTTGGAAAGCCATGTTACCACAGATTATTTTATTCTAGTGTATCTGGACATTGCAAGACCCTTTTCATATCTGACAAAACTGAATCTCATCTTTTTTGCTTTCACGATTTAGAGAGGTACCTTCATTAAATAGAAATTAGTTTTCGCAAACAATAGAAAACTTGAAAAACTTGGACAACTCAGTTTTATTCATGTTTCAAATTCCTAAATTATCAATGCTACTTAGTTCAAAGTCATTTTTAATTTGCTCCTGTTTCTCAAAGACTTAAAAAATATTAACTTTCCTTACTTGGCACTTAATGGTTCTATTAAAAATCTCATTATTCTGAAAGAGCATTAAATCTATGAAAAGCCTTGATTTGCTTTTTGATTAAATATTTATAGGAATAAAGCAAAAAGTAACATTTTCATTTTCTCTGAAGCAATTATCTTTTCTTGTTCTTTTTGTTGTTTTTTATCTTATACTATTTTGTTTTTTCATTATTTTTTAAACTGATTTTTCATATTTTTCTTTTCATTCAGCATTTTTCTTCGTGTCCTCTGCTATCCTTTTTCTTTCTTTCCATTTTTTCTTTCTCTTTATATGGTTTACTTTTCTTTCTTCTTCTATGTCTTTGTCATCTTGTTCAGCCTTTTTATTCTTTCTCTGCTATCCTTTTGACAGCCTTCCTCATTTTTTACCTCCTCCTTTCTGTCTTCTCATCCTTTTATGCCTCTGTTTCTTTCTACTTCTTCCTTAACTTCTACCTTCTTCCTCTTCTTTATCTTTCCTCCTCCTCCCTCCTTCTCTTACTTCCTCTTCTTTTTCATTCTCTTTCTTCTCTTTTTCTTCTTCTTATTCAACTTCTACTTTCTTTCTCTTCCTCTTCGTTCTTTCCTCCTCCTCCCTCCTTCTCTTACTTCCTCTTATTTTTCATTTCATCCTCTTTCTTCTTCTTCTTCCCTTTTTACCTCCTCTTTCTACTTTTCCTTCTTTCTCCCCCTCTTCCTTTTTCCTTCTTCTTCTCCCACTCCTATTCTTTCTCCTCCTCCTTTGCTTTTTCTTCTGCACCTCACCCTCTTCTATCTCTTCCTCCTCTTCTTTCTCTTCCTTTTCTTTTTCTTCTTCATTTCCACCTCTTCCTTTCTCTTCCTTTTATTACTCCTTTTCATCCTCTTCACCTCTTTTCTTTTTCTTCTTCTCTTCTACTGCTCATCCTCTTCTTCTTCCTCTTCTTCTTTATTTTCCTCCACCTCCTCCCTCTTTCTCTTACTTCCTCTTCTTTTTCATCCTCTTTCATCTTTTCCTTTTCTTGTTCTTCCCACTCCTCCTCTTCTTTTTCTTCTCTCTTCCTCTTCTTTCTCTTCCTCTTCCTCCTCTTCCTATTACTACTTCTTTTTTATTCTCTTTCTTCTCATCTTCTTCTTCACCTATGTCTGTTCAACTTCTTTCTCCTCTTCTTTCTCCTTCTCATTTTCTTTTGCTCCTCTTCTTCTTTCTCCCTCCTCTTCCTTGACATTTCTTCTCACTCTTTCTCTTTTCTTCTATTTTTTTTTTCATTCATTTAGTTTCACGTTTAATTATTCAAAGAAAATACAATCTTTTAATATCCGTCTGATGGAAAGTTTATCTGCAGCTGACCACAATATAAGCTTACCAGTCTAATGACTGACAGAAACTGAATTTATTTCTACATGTCCTTTTATACATTTGACTGGTCAAAAAATAAAAACTTTATAGCCACATTTCATTAGACATTTTGGTTGCATCCCTCTTCCCACCATACACACTGTCTGTCTATAAAGTACCTGGCAATTGTAGATATCTCAAGAACCAGCTGAGCAGCCTTGATGTTACTTGGAAAATAAAGGGGACCTTACTGCACATGTGGGAATAGACACACTGACATGGAAGGTGTCATTAAATGAATCTGTATACAGTGTAACTATCACATACAAAATGACGTGTCTTCCTTCTCTTCACATCACATTTTAAAAAAGAAACATTATATCAGTAAAATCAGTCAGTCTCACTTTTTCTTCTATGTGCTGTGTCTCTTCAGGATGTGGGTGGTCATGGCTCACCACGAAGTCCTGTTCATTGCAGCTCTTAGTAAGGTTTATTTTTTTTGTTATCCCTGTTCTACCAACCATTTGCTAAAGCTTGTTAGGTAGGTTATTCACTTGCTTCCCCTGTCCCTTTTGCTTTCAATATGTCCTGCAAGTGTCAAATTTCTCCAAGCCTTCTTTCCTCATTATGTGTCCGAGGAATTTCAGCTGTTTCTTTCTGATTCTACATTCAAAAGTCTTTTTTTGTTTCCATGTTCTGTAAAGCTTCTACATAGGTCATATGTACTGCCCATGGTATTCTCAACATCCCTCTGTAAACCACATAAGGAGGCCCAATATTACATAACAGTTCAGCACTCTTTTCTTTGTTTCTAACAAAATTTGCTTGTTTAGCCTTTGGAAGACATCTACAATTAAAATTTGTCTTTCTGGTTTTTCTCCAAATCTAAATTTGTCATTGAAAATATGACACCAAAATTGTGAAAGATGTCTTCCAAAAGCTAAGCAAAGAAGTGATAAATTTTTGATAGAAACAAGTAAAAAGTGCTGAACTGCTATGTAATATCAATCTTCCTATATGCCAGTAAAAGCATGGTGAGTCCTAGATGTAATGGTCTGAACTTGTGGAACTAAAAACAAACCTACTTTAGGATTACCATCAGCTGCCTCATTACATTCTCCTTAATCGTGTCCACAGTCTGATAGCTCCCTTTCAAAGACAGTATGATTTCAGTACTAGATTGGCAGTTAAGTCTCATCATTTTACAGTTGAAATTTCTAGATGTATGTGTAAGTTCTATGTTAACACACTTCTCACTTGTGGAACTCTCTTCCAGTTTCTTGCTTTCAATTATGCAATATCAATCGTTACCTTCTATCTTCTTAATTCCTGTCTTTTATTGTTCTCACTCCTTAATAATGCTTTTTTTCTCATATTCTCTCAGTAACCCCTTACATCTTAGTGGCTATATTGCCTTGCTAGGGATGAAATGATTTTAAAAAAAGAAGAAGAAGCTTTCTATCAGAAAAAAATTTTAGAGTATTTATGCCACATGCTCCCTTTTTGACGGAAATTTTCAACATATTCTCTTCTGTTTTATGCATCTTTATGAAAGATTCAGATGGAGTGGGGATTTAACCTTAAAAAAATACTCAACTCAAAGAAGAAAGCAAATAAAGTGTAAAGCCAAAATGTTTATATTCCTGAAATTGTTGGAGGTGTTTTACAAAAATAGTTTCTTTTTTTTAGTCCAATTTCTTCTTTTTGTGCAACAGGAAATAGACTAGACACAGAAGGATTTCTTAATGACTTTTCTTTTACTTGGACTGTTACAACTACTGCTACTCAGACTGCTACTTGGACTGACTACTTCATATGTTTTCCAGATGTAGTAATAAACACATGAATACACATGAATATTCAATAGAAAATTGCTTGCCTCTATTCTAAAGTATGTTACTTGAAGATTATAAAATTTCTAATAACTTAATAACTAAACTAAAAGTTAAAATTTTGTAGGTTAATAATGTGAGAGACGTTTTAAATGCTATGTAAATTTTATCTTTTTCCTTAAAATATTTTTTAATCAGAATCACTCTGTTGTGGCCTTGTCAGGGGCAAGAGATAAAAACATAGAGAGAGGAATTGTGTTAAACAAATATATTAACAGGAACAGTAATACAAACATATACAAATGAGAGTGTGCCAGCAAGAATTTTTGGTCTGACTGTCAGAGCTGTTAGAAACTTTCCTCTCCAAAAGGCAGTACCTGCTCCTCTTTATAGCTGAGAGAGTCCATGTGTGCATGAGTAAATTACCATAACACACTCCAAGGAAGGCAGAAATGCCACTAAAACACAAGGAGTTACAGGGTTTGGAAGAATTAGAGATAGAAAAAATAATGATGAGCAGAAGGAGAAGAGAGTAATCAGGATGACAGTGGATAGCAATTGACATTGCATTTGAACTTTTGCGAATTAAAGTTGGCTGGAAAACATGGAGCCAGAAGGGAGATCTACAAGTGAGAAGTACAAGAAAGAAACTGTTAGCATAGAACTCACAAACACATCTAGCCAGCTTAACTGTAAGTTGATGAGATCTTGATACCAGACTCATGCTGCACTTAAATTTAAAAAAAAAAGTCAAGGTGCCTTAGTGAAAAGGTCATTCAAACAATTACCATGAAAGTATAGAAAAGCCATAGAGAGGCAACCTTACGCTGGTGGGAAAGTGACTGGAGCTGAGCCACCAGATCATGACCAATAATATTGCAGATTCTTCCTTGGATCTTATCAAGGAGCACAAGGTAAATAGCAGAGGCACTGTACCATATGTAGCAGCAATATTCTAAGCATGGACAAATGGTAGATTTATAAGTATTTAAGATAAATTCTAGAGAGAAAAATTATCTCATCTGACATAGTGAACTTTCTTAGCAGCTGACCTAGCAATGGACTCAATATAGTCTTTCCACTTCACATCAGCAGAGAATGTGAGTCTGAGAAGGCGCAGCAAATCACTTTCCTGGAGGTTAGCATCAGCCATGTTGATAGAAGGCAGACAGGGGTCTCAGAAAATTGAGAGTTGGTATCCATTTCGTAAGAATATCATATTTTATTAATAATTTTCAATAAAAAGAATTTTTTATTTTTTCTAAAATTTACTAATTCTAAAAATTCCAATAATGTTCAAATGTGTACACTTTAATTTAAATCTAATTTGTTCATTTTATGAAATATTAATTTAAATAGATTCAAAAAATGTTCTTCATCAACTCTACAGTTTCAGATATTAACCCTTTGATTGTTGAAGCTTTTTTCTTGAATTGAAATATCAAAATGCTTGAAAAGATAATATTCAGCAGGGAAGTTGCTCTAAAATTATCTCAGCTTTGCAACAAGCATTTGCAAAATATGGGGTCTAGTTTGATAATACAAGAAATCTGTTTAACCAAAGCTGTTAAATATGAATATGGAGAAGCTGAAAAATCAACCAAAATCATCTTGAGAAGTTTATGGTGAATGTTTATTGGGACCGGTATTACCAAACAATTAAAGATCAGATAATTAAAGCAGCTTGACATAGTTCAATTAAATTTGAAATAATCTGCATCCAGTTTGTTGAATAAAAATACTATCATTTTACTCTATGATAACATTTATACTCATTCTATAAAAATGATGAGTAATTAATGTGTATGATCACTGAAGTTAAGCAATGTCAAGTTTGGTCAGTACCTAGATGGGTGACTGCTTGAAAATAACATAAGTTTGGATGTGCAGATGATGTAATGGATTATAGTTTCAAAATGTTAATCGGAGAACAGAGTTCCAATTCCAGTCAAGTTCATTATATTCACTTATATACAAATCTCATTGGGAAAGGAATGAATCCACCTCTTCTCCCTTTGCTATGGGTTAATTAGTAAGACTTGTATCACTAAAACCATTATTATTTCCCCCAAAATGTACACCATTTCTTTACAGGTAAAAACCTTTCTATTTGGAATCAGTAGCCGTCAATGAATTTATTGCTTATTTCAATGAAGATTAGGAAAACTGGTGACTACTTGACAATACCAGTTGCTGTAAGCTTGGATCTGCAGATGGTAAAATAGATAATGGCTTGGAATTGGAAGGATCAGGCCAAAAATGGAGCTCTCAATCTTCATTTTCGAGTCTTGATAGTATCCAGGGCTTATTTACATATCATGTTGAAACATTGGTTCCCATATGATCACCAAAGTTAAATAACATCAACCTGGTTAATATTCATGGATGACCACTTGAGAATACCAGGGGCTATAAACTTGGATGTGCAGGTGTCAAAATTAAAAATCAGAGAACTGAGTTTCAATTCCAGTCAGAGTGCTATATTCACTTACATATAAATGCCCTTGGAAAAGGTATGAATCTAACTCATCTCCTCCAGCTATATGTTAATTAGTAATTCTTATATCAGTAAATCATTATTATCTCAAAAAAATTTTTACAATCTAAAAATATTTTCTAGATTTAAATAACCTGCAAAAGGGTTGATGAGCCATAAAAAACAATCAATCAATCAATAGTTTAGGAATAGAAATGATGAATTGTTATCAATGTCGAATAATATTTTGATTAAATAGATCATTTTTATTTCTAAATTTATTTTGTTTAACAAAATGAATAAGTTCATGTTGACACAATTGAGAACATAGTTAAAATTACCAATAACTAAATAAGTAAATAAAAAATAAACAAAAAAATTCAAACCAATTCAAAACAATTCAAATCAAGCAATAAACAAATTAAACTAAAGAAATAATTAAGTTCATGTTGAAAAAACTGAGAATAGAGATAAAATTACCAATTATGAAATAAATAAATAAAACAATAAACAAAACAATTCAAACAAATTCAACCAATTCATAATTCAAATCAAACAATAAACAAATCAAGTTGAAGAAATAATTAAGTTCATGACAAAATTGTGAACAGTTAAAATTGCCAATTACGAAATAAATAAATAAAACAATAAACAAAAATATTCCAACCTATTCAAATCAAACAATAAACAAATTAAACTAAATAAATAAGTTTATGTTGACAAAATTGAGAACAGAGTTAAAATTACCAATTACTAAATAAATAAAACAATAAACAAAACAATGCAAACAAATTCAACCAATCCCAAACAATTCAAAAAATTCAAATCAAAAACTATAAACAAATCCAACTAAATAAGTTCATGTTGACAAAATTGAGAACATACTTAAAATTACCAATTACGAAATAAATAAATAAAACAATAAACAAAACAATTCAAACAAATTCAACCAATTCATAACAATTCAAAACAATTCGAATCAAACAATAAACAAATGAAACTAAATAAATAAATAAGTTCATGTTGACAAAATTGAGAACAGAGTTAAAATTACCAATTACTAAATAAGTAAATAAAACAATAAACAAAACAATTCAAACCAATTCAAAAAATTCAAATCAAAAATAAACAAATCAAACTAAAGAACTAATCAAGTTCATGTTGGCAAAATTGAGAATAGAATTAAAATTACCAATTACTAAGTAAATAAATAAAACAATAAACAAAAACATTCAAACCAATGCAAATTAAACAATAAACAAATCAAACTGAATAAATAAGTTCATTTTGACAAAATTAAGAACAGAGTTAAAATTACCAATTACTAAATAAGTAAATAAAACAATAATCAAAACAATTCAAACAAATTCAACCAATTCATAACAATTCAAATCAAACAATAAACAAATGAAACAAAAGATATGAATAAATTCATGTTGACAAAATTGAGAACAGAGTTAAAATTACCAATTACGAAATAAATAAATAAAACAATAAACAAAACAATTCAACCAATTCATAACAATTCAAAACAATTCAAATCAAACAATAAACAAATGAAACTAAATAAATAAATTCATGTTGACAAAATTGAGAACAGATTTAAAATTACCAATTACGAAATAAATAAATAAAACAATAAACAAAACAATTCAAACAAATTCAACCAATTCATAACAATTCAAAACAATTCAAATCAAACAATAAACAAATGAAACTAAATAAATAAATAAGTTCATGTTGACAAAATTGAGAACAGAGTTAAAATTACCAATTACGAAATAAATAAATAAAACAATAAACAAAACAATTCAACCAAATTCAATCAATTCATAACAATTCAAATCAAACAATAAACAAATGAAACTAAAGATATAAATAAATTCATGTTGATAAAATTGAGAACAGAGTTAAAATTACCAATTACGAAATAAATAAATAAAACAATAAACAAAACAATTCAAACAAATTCAACCAATTCATAACAATTCAAATCAAACAATAAACAAACGAAACTAAATAAATAAATAAATTCATGTTGACAAAATTGAGAACAGAGTTAAAATTACCAATTACGAAATAAATAAATAAAACAATAAACAAAACAATTCAAACAAATTCAACCAATTTATAACAATTCAAAACAATTCAAATCAAACAATAAACAAATGAAACTAAATAAATAAATTCATGTTGACAAAATTGAGAACAGATTTAAAATTACCAATTACGAAATAAATAAATAAAACAATAAACAAAACAATTCAAACAAATTCAACCAATTCATAACAATTCAAAACAATTCAAATCAAACAATAAACAAATGAAACTAAATAAATAAATAAGTTCATGTTGACAAAATTGAGAACAGAGTTAAAATTACCAATTACGAAATAAATAAATAAAACAATAAACAAAACAATTCAACCAAATTCAATCAATTCATAACAATTCAAATCAAACAATAAACAAATGAAACTAAAGATATAAATAAATTCATGTTGATAAAATTGAGAACAGAGTTAAAATTACCAATTACGAAATAAATAAATAAAACAATAAACAAAACAATTCAAACAAATTCAACCAATTCATAATTCAAATCAAACAATAAACAAATCAAGTTGAAGAAATAATTAAGTTCATGACAAAATTGTGAACAGTTAAAATTGCCAATTACGAAATAAATAAATAAAACAATAAACAAAAATATTCCAACCTATTCAAATCAAACAATAAACAAATTAAACTAAATAAATAAGTTTATGTTGACAAAATTGAGAACAGAGTTAAAATTACCAATTACTAAATAAATAAAACAATAAACAAAACAATGCAAACAAATTCAACCAATCCCAAACAATTCAAAAAATTCAAATCAAAAACTATAAACAAATCCAACTAAATAAGTTCATGTTGACAAAATTGAGAACATACTTAAAATTACCAATTACGAAATAAATAAATAAAACAATAAACAAAACAATTCAAACAAATTCAACCAATTCATAACAATTCAAAACAATTCGAATCAAACAATAAACAAATGAAACTAAATAAATAAATAAGTTCATATTGACAAAATTGAGAACAGAGTTAAAATTACCAATTACTAAATAAGTAAATAAAACAATAAACAAAACAATTCAAACCAATTCAAAAAATTCAAATCAAAAATAAACAAATCAAACTAAAGAACTAATCAAGTTCATGTTGGCAAAATTGAGAATAGAATTAAAATTACCAATTACTAAGTAAATAAATAAAACGATAAACAAAAACATTCAAACCAATGCAAATTAAACAATAAACAAATCAAACTGAATAAATAAGTTCATTTTGACAAAATTAAGAACAGAGTTAAAATTACCAATTACTAAATAAGTAAATAAAACAATAAACAAAACAATTCAGAAAATTCAAATCAAACAATAAACAAATCAAACTAAAGAAATAATTAAGTTCATGTTGACAAAATTGAGAACAGATTTAAAATTACCAATTACGAAATAAATAAATAAAACAATAAACAAAACAATTCAAACAAATTCAACCAATTCATAACAATTCAAATCAAACAATAAACAAATGAAACAAAAGATATGAATAAATTCATGTTGACAAAATTGAGAACAGAGTTAAAATTACCAATTACGAAATAAATAAATAAAACAATAAACAAAACAATTCAAACAATTCATAACAATTCAAAACAATTCAAATCAAACAATAAACAAATGAAACTAAATAAATAAATTCATGTTGACAAAATTGAGAACAGATTTAAAATTACCAATTACGAAATAAATAAATAAAACAATAAACAAAACAATTCAAACAAATTCAACCAATTCATAACAATTCAAATCAATTCAAATCAAACAATAAACAAATGAAACTAAATAAATAAATAAGTTCATGTTGACAAAATTGAGAACTGAGTTAAAATTACCAATTACGAAATAAATAAATAAAACAATAAACAAAACAATTCAACCAATTCATAACAATTCAAAACAATTCAAATCAAACAATAAACAAATGAAACTAAATAAATAAATTCATGTTGACAAAATTGAGAACAGATTTAAAATTACCAATTACGAAATAAATAAATAAAACAATAAACAAAACAATTCAAACAAATTCAACCAATTCATAACAATTCAAATCAATTCAAATCAAACAATAAACAAATGAAACTAAATAAATAAATAAGTTCATGTTGACAAAATTGAGAACTGAGTTAAAATTACCAATTACGAAATAAATAAATAAAACAATAAACAAAACAATTCAACCAATTCATAACAATTCAAAACAATTCAAATCAAACAATAAACAAATGAAACTAAATAAATAAATTCATGTTGACAAAATTGAGAACAGATTTAAAATTACCAATTACGAAATAAATAAATAAAACAATAAACAAAACAATTCAAACAAATTCAACCAATTCATAACAATTCAAAACAATTCAAATCAGACAATAAACAAATCAAACTAAACAAATAAGTTCATGTTGACAAAATTGAGAACTGAGTTAAAATTACCAATTACGAAATAAATAAATAAAACAATAAACAAAACAATTCAAACAAATTCAACCAATTCATAACAATCCAAAACAATTCAAATCAAACAATAAACAAATCAAACAAAATAAACAAATAAGTTCATGTTGACAAAATTGAGAACTGAGTTAAAATTACCAATTACGAAATAAATAAATAAAACAATAAACAAAACAATTCAAACAAATTCAACCAATTCATAACAATTCAAAACAATTCAAATCAAATAATAAACAAATCAAACAAAATAAACAAATAAGTTAATGTTGACAAAATTGAGAACTGAGTTAAAATTACCAATTACGAAATAAATAAATAAAACAATAAACAAAACAATTCAACCAATTCATAACAATTCAAAACAATTCAAATCAAACAATAAACAAATGAAACTAAATAAATAAATAAATTCATGTTGACAAAATTGAGAACAGAGTTAAAATTACCAATTACGAAATAAATAAATAAAACAATAAACAAAACAATTCAAACAAATTCAACCAATTCATAACAATTCAAAACAATTCAAATCAAACAATAAACAAATGAAACTAAATAAATAAATAAGTTCATGTTGACAAAATTGAGAACTGAGTTAAAATTACCAATTACGAAATAAATAAATAAAACAATAAACAAAACAATTCAACCAATTCATAACAATTCAAAACAATTCAAATCAAACAATAAACAAATGAAACTACATAAATAAATAAGTTCATGTTGACAAAATTGAGAACAGATTTAAAATTACCAATTACGAAATAAATAAATAAAACAATAAACAAAACAATTCAAACAAATTCAACCAAGTCATAACAATTCAAAACAATTCAAATCAAACAATAAACAAATGAAACTAAATAAATAAATAAGTTCATGTTGACAAAATTGAGAACAGAGTTAAAATTACCAATTACGAAATGAATAAATAAAACAATAAACAAAACAATTCAAACAAATTCAACCAATTTATAACAATTCAAAACAATTCAAATCAAACAATAAACAAATGAAACTAAATAAATAAATTCATGTTGACAAAATTGAGAACAGAGTTAAAATTACCAATTACGAAATAAATAAATAAAACAATAAACAAAACAATTCAAACAAATTCAACCAATTCATAACAATCCAAAACAATTCAAATCAAACAATAAACAAATGAAACTAAATAAATAAATAAATTCATGTTGACAAAATTGAGAACAGATTTAAAATTACCAATTACGAAATAAATAAATAAAACAATAAACAAAACAATTCAAACAAATTCACCCAATTCATAAGAATTCAAATCAAACAATAAACAAACGAAACTAAATAAATAAATAAATTCATGTTGACAAAATTGAGAACAGAGTTAAAATTACCAATTACGAAATAAATAAATAAAACAATAAACAAAACAATTCAAACAAATTCAACCAATTTATAACAATTCAAAACAATTCAAATCAAACAATAAACAAATGAAACTAAATAAATAAATTCATGTTGACAAAATTGAGAAAAGATTTAAAATTACCAATTACGAAATAAATAAACAAAACAATTCAAACAAATTCAACCAATTCATAAGAATTCAAATCAATTCAAATCAAACAATAAACAAATGAAATTAAATAAATAAATAAGTTCATGTTGACAAAATTGAGAACAGAGTTAAAATTACCAATTACGAAATAAATAAATAAAACAATAAACAAAACAATTCAACCAAATTCAATCAATTCATAACAATTCAAATCAAACAATAAACAAATGAAACTAAAGATATAAATAAATTCATGTTGACAAAATTGAGAACAGATTTAAAATTACCAATTACGAAATAAATAAATAAAACAATAAACAAAACAATTCAAACAAATTCAACCAATTCATAACAATTCAAATCAAACAATAAACAAACGAAACTAAATAAATAAATAAATTCATGTTGACAAAATTGAGAACAGAGTTAAAATTACCAATTACGAAATAAATAAATAAAACAATAAACAAAACAATTCAAACAAATTCAACCAATTTATAACAATTCAAAACAATTCAAATCAAACAATAAACAAATGAAACTAAATAAATAAATTCATGTTGACAAAATTGAGAACAGATTTAAAATTACCAATTACGAAATAAATAAATAAAACAATAAACAAAACAATTCAAACAAATTCAACCAATTCATAACAATTCAAAACAATTCAAATCAAACAATAAACAAATGAAACTACATAAATAAATAAGTTCATGTTGACAAAATTGAGAACAGAGTTAAAATTACCAATTACGAAATAAATAAATAAAACAATAAACAAAACAATTCAAACAAATTCAACCAATTCATAACAATTCAAAACAATTCAAATCAAATAATAAACAAATCAAACAAAATAAACAAATAAGTTAATGTTGACAAAATTGAGAACTGAGTTAAAATTACCAATTACGAAATAAATAAATAAAACAATAAACAAAACAATTCAACCAATTCATAACAATTCAAAACAATTCAAATCAAACAATAAACAAATGAAACTAAATAAATAAATAAATTCATGTTGACAAAATTGAGAACAGAGTTAAAATTACCAATTACGAAATAAATAAATAAAACAATAAACAAAACAATTCAAACAAATTCAACCAATTCATAACAATTCAAAACAATTCAAATCAAACAATAAACAAATGAAACTAAATAAATAAATAAGTTCATGTTGACAAAATTGAGAACTGAGTTAAAATTACCAATTACGAAATAAATAAATAAAACAATAAACAAAACAATTCAACCAATTCATAACAATTCAAAACAATTCAAATCAAACAATAAACAAATGAAACTACATAAATAAATAAGTTCATGTTGACAAAATTGAGAACAGATTTAAAATTACCAATTACGAAATAAATAAATAAAACAATAAACAAAACAATTCAAACAAATTCAACCAAGTCATAACAATTCAAAACAATTCAAATCAAACAATAAACAAATGAAACTAAATAAATAAATAAGTTCATGTTGACAAAATTGAGAACAGAGTTAAAATTACCAATTACGAAATGAATAAATAAAACAATAAACAAAACAATTCAAACAAATTCAACCAATTTATAACAATTCAAAACAATTCAAATCAAACAATAAACAAATGAAACTAAATAAATAAATTCATGTTGACAAAATTGAGAACAGAGTTAAAATTACCAATTACGAAATAAATAAATAAAACAATAAACAAAACAATTCAAACAAATTCAACCAATTCATAACAATCCAAAACAATTCAAATCAAACAATAAACAAATGAAACTAAATAAATAAATAAATTCATGTTGACAAAATTGAGAACAGATTTAAAATTACCAATTACGAAATAAATAAATAAAACAATAAACAAAACAATTCAAACAAATTCACCCAATTCATAAGAATTCAAATCAAACAATAAACAAACGAAACTAAATAAATAAATAAATTCATGTTGACAAAATTGAGAACAGAGTTAAAATTACCAATTACGAAATAAATAAATAAAACAATAAACAAAACAATTCAAACAAATTCAACCAATTTATAACAATTCAAAACAATTCAAATCAAACAATAAACAAATGAAACTAAATAAATAAATTCATGTTGACAAAATTGAGAAAAGATTTAAAATTACCAATTACGAAATAAATAAACAAAACAATTCAAACAAATTCAACCAATTCATAAGAATTCAAATCAATTCAAATCAAACAATAAACAAATGAAATTAAATAAATAAATAAGTTCATGTTGACAAAATTGAGAACAGAGTTAAAATTACCAATTACGAAATAAATAAATAAAACAATAAACAAAACAATTCAACCAAATTCAATCAATTCATAACAATTCAAATCAAACAATAAACAAATGAAACTAAAGATATAAATAAATTCATGTTGACAAAATTGAGAACAGATTTAAAATTACCAATTACGAAATAAATAAATAAAACAATAAACAAAACAATTCAAACAAATTCAACCAATTCATAACAATTCAAATCAAACAATAAACAAACGAAACTAAATAAATAAATAAATTCATGTTGACAAAATTGAGAACAGAGTTAAAATTACCAATTACGAAATAAATAAATAAAACAATAAACAAAACAATTCAAACAAATTCAACCAATTTATAACAATTCAAAACAATTCAAATCAAACAATAAACAAATGAAACTAAATAAATAAATTCATGTTGACAAAATTGAGAACAGATTTAAAATTACCAATTACGAAATAAATAAATAAAACAATAAACAAAACAATTCAAACAAATTCAACCAATTCATAACAATTCAAAACAATTCAAATCAAACAATAAACAAATGAAACTACATAAATAAATAAGTTCATGTTGACAAAATTGAGAACAGATTTAAAATTACCAATTACGAAATAAATAAATAAAACAATAAACAAAACAATTCAAACAAATTCAACCAAGTCATAACAATTCAAAACAATTCAAATCAAACAATAAACAAATGAAACTAAATAAATAAATAAGTTCATGTTGACAAAATTGAGAACAGAGTTAAAATTACCAATTACGAAATAAATAAATAAGACATAAACAAAACAATTCAAACAAATTCAACCAATTCATAACAATTCAAAACAATTCAAATGAAATAATAAACAAATCAAACAAAATAAACAAATAAGTTCATGGTGACAAAATTGAGAACTGAGTTAAAATTACCAATTACGAAATAAATAAATAAAACAATAAACAAAACAATTCAACCAAATTCAATCAATTCATAACAATTCAAATCAAACAATAAACAAATGAAACTAAATAAATAAATAAACTCATGTTGACAAAATTGAGAAAAGATTTAAAATTACCAATTACGAAATAAATAAACAAAACAATTCAAACAAATTCAACCAATTCATAAGAATTCAAATCAATTCAAATCAAACAATAAACAAATGAAATTAAATAAATAAATAAGTTCATGTTGACAAAATTGAGAACTGAGTTAAAATTCCCAATTACGAAATAAATAAATAAAACAATAAACAAAACAATTCAACCAAATTCAATCAATTCATAACAATTCAAATCAAACAATAAACAAATGAAACTAAATAAATAAATAAACTCATGTTGACAAAATTGAGAAAAGATTTAAAATTACCAATTACGAAATAAATAAACAAAACAATTCAAACAAATTCAACCAATTCATAAGAATTCAAATCAATTCAAATCAAACAATAAACAAATGAAATTAAATAAATAAATAAGTTCATGTTGACAAAATTGAGAACAGAGTTAAAATTACCAATTACGAAATAAATAAATAAAACAATAAACAAAACAATTCAACCAAATTCAATCAATTCATAACAATTCAAATCAAACAATAAACAAATGAAACTAAAGATATAAATAAATTCATGTTGATAAAATTGAGAACAGAGTTAAAATTACCAATTACGAAATAAATATATAAAACAATAAACAAAACAATTCAAACAAATTCAACCAATTCATAACAATCCAAAACAATTCAAATCAAACAATAAACAAATGAAACTAAATAAATAAATAAATTCATGTTGACAAAATTGAGAACAGATTTAAAATTACCAATTACGAAATAAATAAATAAAACAATAAACAAAACAATTCAAACAAATTCACCCAATTCATAAGAATTCAAATCAAACAATAAACAAACGAAACTAAATAAATAAATAAATTCATGTTGACAAAATTGAGAACAGAGTTAAAATTACCAATTACGAAATAAATAAATAAAACAATAAACAAAACAATTCAAACAAATTCAACCAATTTATAACAATTCAAAACAATTCAAATCAAACAATAAACAAATGAAACTAAATAAATAAATTCATGTTGACAAAATTGAGAACAGAGTTAAAATTACCAATTACGAAATAAATAAATAAAACAATAAACAAAACAATTCAAACAAATTCAACCAATTCATAACAATCCAAAACAATTCAAATCAAACAATAAACAAATGAAACTAAATAAATAAATAAATTCATGTTGACAAAATTGAGAACAGATTTAAAATTACCAATTACGAAATAAATAAATAAAACAATAAACAAAACAATTCAAACAAATTCAACCAATTCATAACAATTAAAAGCAATTCAAATCAGACAATAAACAAATCAAACTAAATAAATAAGTTCATGTTGACAAAATTGAGAACAGAGTTAAAATTACCAATTACGAAATAAATAAATAAAACAATAAACAAAACAATTCAAACAAATTCAACCAATTCTTAACAATTCAAAGCAATTCGAATCAAACAATATACAAATGAAACTAAATAAATAAATAAGTTCATGTTGACAAAATTGAGAACAGAGTTAAAATTACCAATTACGAAATAAATAAATAAAACAATAAACAAAACAATTCAAACAAATTCAACCAATTCATAACAATTCAAAACAATTCAAATCAACCAATAAACAAATGAAACTAAATAAATAAATAAGTTCATGTTGACAAAATTGAGAACCGAATTAAAATTACCAATTCCTGGAGTATGACAACCATTGCCATGAAGAATATCAGCTTAACCCTTGGAAACAATGTTGAGAGGGAATGACTTGTATCAAAAATGTCTGAGTGAAGATTTTTGTTGAGAAGACCCAAAGAAATATCATTCATAATCATCAGTCAATAATTCAGATTTAACAGCTCTGATGAAAAATGATCCAAAACCTCAATGCATCAGTTTTAATCTTTTATCAGGGAACAGCAAGTAATAAAATTGATGAGTTTCATGTGAATAATTTTTTTAAACCTTATGTAAATAAGTCATTTTATGTTGAACAATGTGAAAACAGCGTTATTGGTTGGAGGCTGGGTGGGGGCTTAATTGCCAATCAACCACATTAATTAAAGTTCTTTTTTTTTTTTAAGCAATCAACCCCAAGCAAGGCGGGAGCCACTAGCACACAAAGGGTTTCAGAGTAGGAACGAGAATAAAGATGAGTGAAAGAGGAAAGGATGAAGAGACAGTTAGGGGATAGATCAGGGTATCTGGAGATGTCGATTGACATTACATTTGAATAGTTGGAGATTATAGTTATCAGGAAAACAAGAAACGGGGAGGGAGTTCCACAGGTGAGAAGTGCAAGACATGAAGCTATTGGAGTAGAAGAGACGGCTACATTTAACAGTTTCGACAGTGAAAGGGTGAGAGCGAGATGCCAGCCTGGTTGAGCGCTTAAATTCACAAAGTCTGGGAACCAGCGAAAGCAGCACATTGGAGCAGTTACCGTGAAAGTATTTGCAAAAAAGACAGAGGGAGGCAACGGCACATCTGTGAGAGAGAGGCTGCAGATGAGATGCCAGATCAAGGCCAGTTACATTGCTATAGCGAAGAAAACGGTGACTTACCTCGTCAAACCAAGCGACACGTGTCGCGTGTATTCTATGACGGAAAAAGTGGCGAAAAAGAAAATTACTTACCAAACAGAAGGGCACGTATTCCGCATAACATGCTGAAAATGGAATAATTGAATTAAAGAAAAAACAAGTCAGTCACAGGAGTCGCTATAAAAGTATTTTGATATGCAAATTACGGAACATCCTATCCCAGCTGTCGACAATGAAAAAAATAGGTTTTGCTGATAAAAGCAGTTGGTGTTCCCGATTTGAGAGCGCAAAATTCAGGATTTTTGGCTTCGGCGTTTGTTAGAGAGTGAGTTATTTTTCTGACTGGTTACCCGCATTGTGATTTGAGATAGTACCGGCGAATCGAGTTTTCAGCATTTCTTTCTGACCCCAATATTCGAGTCTGGACTTACAGTGATTTTTCTTTGTGTTGTGGAAGTAATCTGCAACAAATACTTCCTTTGCTTGCTGAAACGCCTACAATTGCATATCCATCTTTGGATTTTATCAAGGACCTTGAGACAATTAGAAGGAGCTCCAGACCATATATGGCAGCAATATTCCATGCAAGGGCGAATGGTTGATTTGTAGATTTGAAGGATCAACTCCGGTGAGAAAAATTTCCTGGTGCAGCAAAGGGTTTCAGAGTAGGAGCGAAAATAAATAAATATATGGCAGCAATATTCCATGCAAGGGTGAATGGTTGATTTGTAGATTTGAAGGATCAACTCCAGTGAGAAAAATTTCCTGGCGCGGCAAAGGGTTTCAGAGTAGGAACGAGAATAAAGATGAGTGACAGAGGAAAGGATGAAGAGACAGTTAGGGGATAGATCGGGGCATCTGGAGATGTCAATTGACATTACATTTGAATAGTTGAAGATTATAGTTATCACGAAAACAAGAAATGGGGAGGGAGTTCCACAGGCGAGAAGTGCAAGACATGAAGCTATTGGAGTAGAAGAGACGGCTACATTTAACAGTTTCGACAGTGAAAGGGTGAGAGCGAGATGCCAGCCTAGTTGAGCACTTAAATTCATGAAGTCTGGGAACCAGCAAAAGCAGCTCATCGGAGCGGTTACCATGAAAGTATTTGTAAAAAAGACAGAAGGAGGCAACGGCACATCTGTGAGAGAGCAGCTGCAAACAAGATGCCAGATCAAGGCCAATTACATTGCATATCCGTCTTTGGATTTTATCAAGGACCTTGAAACAATTAGAAAGAGCTCCAGACCATATATGGCAGCAATACTCCATGCAAGGGCGAATGGTTGATTTGTAGATTTGAAGAATCGACTCTGGTCAGAAAAATTTCCTGGCACGGCATAGGGAGCCAACTTTCCTAGCGGTGGACAAAGCCATTGACTCAATGTATTCGTTCCATCTCAGGTCAGCGAACAATGTGAGATGATTTTATATATTCTTTATTCATCTATTGTTCAACCAGAACAGATACTGAAATTATTTCAAAATTGGATAAAGAATAAATCAAAATCAAAACCAATGTTTAACTCAGAATCAGACAAAAAAACATGGTGTGTAGCAAAAAGAGAGGTTTCTCTTGACACTTTTATTTCTGTATATTCCTTTGGTAATTTTTATTGTTTTAAAAAACTATTTTTAGAATTTTAATAAAGCCATAACATATGAAGCTGAATTAATACATTTTTTGCTCAAGATCAAGAACTAAAAACAAAAATGTTAAACACTTTATTTATTATTTACACTATTCAAACTGTTGTCTTTATCTTTATTGTCAGCGTCCTGGGTATGACAATAAACTGCATCCGCATCCTGGGTATGACGATAAACTATGTCCAACAGCAAAGCTTCAGATAATGTTTTCGGAAAAATAATGTTGCCAGCTATGTGTTTTTTGAAACAATAATGTTGCCAGCTATACATTTTTTGGAAAGAATAATGTTGCCAGCTATACGCTTTTGAAAAAATAATGTTGCCAGCTATATGTTTAGTACTGTATATTTAATATATGTATAGGTATATGTGTATCTATATATATATATATATATATATATATATATATAGATAGATATGTGTGTGTGTGTATATGTGTGTGTGTATATATATATATATATATATATATATATATATATATATATATATATATATATATATACACACCTTAATTTGGCATTAAATGACTCACAGTGGTTGATATGCCATAAAACCCAACCAACCAACTTTATTGTCATATTCACAACATTTCGACCATTGTATGCTCTGACCTTCTTTACAATGGAATTTCAAACCGAATCCCTTATTACATCTACTGGGGTAGATTGTACTAGTTCACCTCTGCTGTGGTCAGGTATTGAACTTACAACTATTTGGATTACTTCACTGGATTACTTCAACAAACACTTTTCGACAACGGCCGAAATGTTGTGAATATGACAACAAAGATGAGGACAGCAGTCCGAACAATGTAAATAGTGTGAATTAATATTACGATTTTGAATAGATGCTTAAAAATACTTTTTTAAAAACTTAATCTATCATTTAAAGCTAAGCTACAGAATTGCAATGGCGCAACAATTGCTACCATGTGCACTTAATGAATTAATATACAGTAACTATTTTTGAGAAATATAAAAAGAAAAGCCTTGTTATTTATTGACACATGGACTGTTTTGAATGCTGAACAGCATACAAATCCAACTTGTGATTTGAGAGTTAAGATTTTAGTAAAAACTTTATCCTGACTTTAGTTTATTCTTATTTACACAAATAATTTCAAGTTTTCTGTTATCTAATCTTGATAGAAGAAAGTCATCAAAAAGACAAGCTGTTGTAATGAATTCAAAAATTAACTTCATTTATTGACAAAGTTCAACTTGTAAAACTTAAAGGATTTATGCTTGATCAATTATGGCTGATGAGAAAATGAAAATGTCTGAATAACGTTCAAACAGAACATTATGAGTTTTGGCTGAACAGATCTTTATTATTTTCTGTTTATATAAATATTTAATAAAGCTTAGTTTAGCACAAAGCCATGATTGTGTAGATATCTAGTGAGGACTGAACGCACTAGATTACATAGTATATGCTACTTGGAGGAAGTGTGTCTATATAAATAGAAAAGGTTTATTTATGGTCATGAGATATATATATATAAAAATTCACAGACAATACTACTTTGCTGTATCACAGCTCCTCATTGTGACTAGACAACTGAATGCCTCAAGCCTAGATTGAAACCCAACCAATTTGGTGTCAGTCAGAGCTTCTACCACTGAGCCATCTTCACTCAACATAGCAAGTCAGCCAAATCTAGTGTATTGTTTTTACAAATGTAAACAAATGCCAACCAGCCAAAGTGCTCCATTCATTTTACTGAAGAGCTTCATATTTACACAGGTGACCGTTCTTTTAGAACTAGCTTGTCGTTCAACAGTGCTCAATTGAAAATGTAATTTCAAGAGCTAAATTATGTATATAAGTGGACATTCATTGTTCAATTTTATATTTACATATGCTCTATCCCTAATATTGAGCACTTTAAGCCATAAATATAGCATACCTTAAAACTATATTTTTTCACACACACACATATATATATATATATATGTGTGTGTGTGTGTATAATTTTATATTTGCATATGCTCTATCTCTGATATTATTTTGTCCACTGATGTTAGATTATTCTAGTTCCTCAGGCCATGCCTTTTCTGGATATCTCAGAATTTCAGTTATTTCCCTTTTAGTAACTCAACTCTTTGTTCACCTCTGCAGTGTCCAGGTATTGAACTCACAACTCTTTGGGTCAAGTCATTAGATTACTTCAACAAACTTTTATCCACTGGACCAGTGTAAACAATATAAATAGTGTAACTAGCTACAATACCACAACTCAGGAAATATAGACATCTTATTCATTCTCTCCTTTATTTACAATTACAATATTTTTACATGAAAACAGGATTTAATTTGTGAACTATAATTTTAACTATTTAATTTGTGAACTATATATCTATTTACAAGATTATTAAAATATATGTGAACAATGTATAATAAAATATTTATTATTTACTATATTATAAAGATGGTGTTATTATGGTTATATTAAAAAAGACAGCTTTTTGATACATGGTTTTTTCATTTTTTTACCTGGTCTTAAGTTTAACTTTACCCAAAAGAATAATGAATATTAAACATGGTTCTTTTAATACAATCCAAAATTTGTATGAAGAGAAAATAAGATAATGATACCAAATTTGATACTCTCAAATATGATGTCTTTTGGTGATGCATATCTACCAAATCTAAGACACTGTTTATATCAGGTTACAAGTCCATGTCTTCTAGTCTTAGAATCAAAGCTGGAAATTCCAAGACTATGGAATTTATTCTTTTTGTTGCATTTTTGTTACTAGAATATTTTGGTAGATCCATTCTGTCTGTTTCTTTGAATGTATAATTTATGTAGAAAGAGTAGCAAGGGGAGCAGTCTCCATTTTTTCAATGGTGCAAACCAGAAAATGTTTAGAACAATTTTTGGAATGCTAATGACTCACCTGAAAATTACAGAATATATATTTGTACACCTGAAGGTAAGCTGTAGAATAGATTAGACAAAATGTTTTTGTACCCTTTGGTGCCTAATAGATGGGGTGGGAATAAAGATCCAGTTTTTTAAGAGGAAATCTTCCGATCACAGCCACAAGGTTATTAAGACCATGCCACTTCATAATTTCACAGATTTTTAAATGATTTTCTGACCTCCACCTATATTAAGCACATCCAATGTTGAGAAAAATTTCTACCCCTACCAATTAGTAAGTCCTTGTATTTGACACCTAAAAGAGTAACAAGGTAGTAGAAATACAAGCCACCCCAGTCAAATTTAAGTTCAAATGATTACTAATAATATTTTTCAGTATATGTTGTAGCATGCCTATGGACAATAATGGGTATGTCCCCATTCACAAAAATACAGTAGTAAATGCTGTATGTTGGTCTGCAGTTGGAGATTTGTCTCCAGCTGTGCTGGTCAGACTTTCTACGTCCGGGCAGAGAGGATCCCCAGATGAGCATGTGTCAAAGGACAGAGTCTCATCTCGGGAAACAGCTACCTGACCCCATTTTATATGGGGTCTATGAGGAATTTTTGGCTGATCCTACGAGCTCGGATACCACACATTAAATTCGGCCTTGTGCCACATCTGACCCCATGGGGTGGTTGGTAGATATCCTGCAGTTGGAGATTCATTGTGGAATTCATTTGACTCACTTCTAACATTTAACTACTTCTACATGCCGCTGGCGAATCTTATGTGTTGTTTGTGTCCTAAGTATTATTGTTTATTACTGGCCTTCATGTGATTATTCTATTCAGTAACCTTCCCTAGGTTACAACAGTATATAAGTTTGCTTTGAATATTGCTGCCACATTTGATCTTGTACTCTTGCTATATATTTAGAGATTCTTGATAAAATCCAAAGAAAAATCTATAATTTTATTGGTCCTGACCTGGCATCCCAGCTTCAGTTACTTTCCCATTGCCATAATGTAGCTTCCCTGTGCCTTTTCTATAAATAGTTTCATGGTACGTAGATTTTATGAATTTAAGTGCAGTACTAGAGTGGCAGCAAGGATCTCATCATTTTACAGTTGAAATGGCAAGATATAACCGTAAGTTGTATGCTAACAGTTTCTTCTATTACACTTCTTGCTTGTGGAACTCTCTTCTAGCTTCCCAGATCTTCAAAAATTTCAATGTAATGACAATCACTATCTTCTGTCTTCTAAATTATTATTCTTTTATTGTCCTCTCTCCTTAATAGTAGTTTTTCTCA
Source organism: Acanthosepion lycidas (assembly GCA_963932145.1). NCBI lineage: Eukaryota > Metazoa > Mollusca > Cephalopoda > Sepiida > Sepiidae > Acanthosepion > Acanthosepion lycidas. The sequence goes on from OZ010580.1 coordinate 61,297,149, forward strand.
TATCCCCTAATATTCAGTAACCCCTTGTGTCCTAGTGGCTTTATTGCCTTGCTAGCAGTGAAATCATTATTATCTTCAAGAAATTTAGGCTAGAGATGGGATCACCTCTTAGTAATGTTTTAGCATGTCTTTTCTTAGTATTTCTAGAAACTGGTATTTCCAAAATATATTCCTAAAAAGCAATGTATTTTGAATATATCAATAATGATTTGCAGAGCAATATTACCTGATGTTTTAAATAAACTAAACAACATTGAACATACAATTGAATTTACATTAGCATTGCTTGATGTCATATTAAACCAGACAGATAAGGATCTAAAGCTAAACATCTAATGAAAATCCACTGACAAAAATAATCTTGTAAATTGGTGAAACAATGTGAGATTCAAGTAAGAGATTTTTTTTTGTGAGTATTTTCCTTTGTTTATTGTGACTAGGTCAGTAGCCATCTGATGGCAAGATGATCAAATTTAAATCGTTTGTCCATTTAAGATACTACATTTATTAGAAAATACATTCTGTTTAAATACACAAGTGGTTATGAAAATTACTTAAAGAGCTGGTTCATACACTTTTCCTGTTACCCAGGGGTTGTTGTCAGACAGGGAAGTTAGCTATATATTTCTTATGAAAAGTTCAATAAAATCTTATAATTATCTGAATTCACATCACATGCTCAAAAAACTGGGTGAGAGCTTTTGAACAACAGCCTATAGTATTTAAATATTTTAGTTTCAAAATAGAAAGAGAAATGAAAAAAAGCAGAGTTTGCAGATTTATCTGAGAAAAGGTATCTGATAATATATATATATATATATATATATATATATATAATTACATATATATAAATATGTTATAAAATCACTATAAAAATAGCCATTTTGTTTCAACACCTCTGGTATCTTATCAAGTGATGATGTTGAATGTAGATTGTAGAATAAAGGTTTTAAAAGATCCAAATTAATTAACCACCCCTCGTAAGGGGAAACACTGTTACATGAGCTGGAATGACCAATCAAAATAATTGGAATTTATTCCGTATACTCCAATCATATACTTGTATATATATATATATATATATATATATATATATATATATATATATATATATATATATATATATACATATATATATATATATATATATATATATATATATATACAGTACAAGGCAAAAATGGATGCCGCCATAGAAAGTTGATTTCATATTTTTATGGAGACAAGTGAGTAATAGAATTCGTTGAATGTTGTGGTATTGATGTTGGTCCATGATTCCCTTGATTTTGTACAAATTGCAAACTGCTGCAGCTGAGAATCCACCCCAAACGTTGATTTCTTTTTGTGTGTTTAACAGTGCCCTTGATAGTCACTGGAGTATTTGTTTCACTGGGTGTACACCCAACAAGTATTTATCCTTCATATCTAAGAGTAAAGGGGATCTCGTCACTCCACATAATAACTTCCCAATTAGTCCAGTGTAAATGAGCTTTGCACCATCAACCATGACCGTCAATTTTTTCCAGATACAAAAAAGTTTCTTCTTTATGTATTTGGAAACAATGCCTTTTGCTTTAAGCCTGCTTCTAACTGTCCTTGAAGAAAGCGCTAAACTAGCTGCTTTGGAAACATCTTGTGCTGTTGTGAATCAATCTTTTTGCATCGAGGAACCAAGTTTCTATCTTCTCTGTTGGTAGTTTTTAGCAGTCAGCCATATCCGCTATGTCTATTATAAGTTCCAGTTTGATTTCTCTTTTTGTTTAACTTGCAGACACATGACTTCAATTAATCTTATCAGCTATCACTCTATTCAACAGCCCAAGATCATGAAAAGTGCTGACTTGGCATTTCTCAAAGTCAGAGCAATGCTTAGGCATGTTAATAAATGTTAATACAAATGTAATAAGATTATATTTTATTCATTATGATTTCAATGGGCATGTCCATTCTTTTTGCCTTGCACTATATATATATATATATATATATATATATACCCAAGTATATGATTGGTGTATATGGAATGAATTCCAATAACCAACAATTACTATTCTTAAAAGAGTGCTCAATACAAAGTAGAGCAGATATAATTATTTATTTAAAAAATTTATAACATAAATATGTTATAAAATCATTACAAAAATAGCCATTTTGTTTCAACACCCTCAGTGTCTTATCAAGTGATGATGTTGAATGTAAAATAAATGGTTTTATTTATTTTATCATATACTTGGATATTAGCTCCTATTACTGTCGAGCACTTTCTATTCTATTCTTATACTATGGATAGAATCAATTTCGGAGTATCACTTAAGAACATTCCCACCATGAACAAAAGGGATTATTTTGTCCATCCAACACAGCAAACGGAAAACCTTATCAGAAGAATGAGATGGAAAGCTTACTTCTTTCTTCTAAACAAAAAACCATTGTGTGAACGCGAAATTTATGGTTTTAAAAGCCTAAAAACTGCACCAATTATTAAGCAATTGTCTGCTTTTGAAAATGAACTATTGGATATCATCAAGGGATTAACCTTCTATAAATACAAAAATGCCTTCCAAAAAAATCTTGATAATATCGTCAAAGACATTAATAAATCTGGTGATATATATAATTTTTATAAGTTATCTCCTAAGGACTATGATACATTAGTTAGGGATAGTCTAACCAGAAACTACAAAAAAATTGATACAAATAACTTCAACCAAATAGATAGCATTAACAGTATCAGTAAATCAATTACTGATAAACTATTGATTAGTGATCGGGTCGGCAAACTACAAACTAAGGAAGCCTATGTCTTGTTAAAAGACCGTAAACCCGAATACAAAACTAAGCCATCTACTAGGCTTATAAACCCTACTAGACCGGAAATCGGTAGAATTAGTAAGACCATCTTAGAAAGAACCAACAAATCCATAAAAAACACCCTTGGACTACTACAGTGGGTTAACATAGCTGATGTTATCAACTGGTTTAATAACATCCAATATAAGGGCAACTGTACTTTCATACAGTTCGATATTATCGATTATTATCCCTCTATATCGAAGGATCTTTTCACTTTGGCCTTGGATTTCGCCCAGGAATACTCTAATATTTCTGAGAGTGAGGTGGACATCATCATGAAATGCCGAAATTCTGTTCTAATCTACAAGGATGAACAGTGGACCAAAAAGTCTTACAACAACAATTTTGACATTTCGATGGGTCCTCTGGATTCTGCTGAAGCTTCTGATCTGGTTGGATTATTTCTGTTGTATAATTTAAGTGCCTTTGATTGTCTAGATTCCGATAGTGTAGGATTGTATAGAGATGATGGTTTATTAGTTGTTAAAAACTCCACTAAAATTAAGGTAGACCGTATGAGGAAAATGATTCATAGGTATTTAAGGATTTAGGTCTTAGGACAATAGTCACTAATGTCAAACAAGTAGATTTTCTAGACGTCACCCTAAACCTTGCTAGCAACTCTTTCCAACCATATGTGAAGGTTAATTCCAACCCGATATATGTTCATCCAAATTCCAACCATCCCCCTTCAGTTATCAAACATATACCCTCTTCCATTGGATTTAGAATTAGCACTAACTCTTCTAACAAAGATGTTTTTAATAAACATAGTGACTTTTACAATTCTGCACTCAAAAATAGTGGATACAAAGATATCACTATTCAATATAAAAACCCTGTTAACTACAACCATAATAAGAAAAGAAGATCTAGAAAGATCATCTGGTTCACTCCCCCTTTCAATATAATGATTAAATCTAAATTAGGACGTATGTTTCTAAACCTCATCAAGAAACATTTCCCTAACCCTGAAACTAACCCACTTAGTAAAATATTTAATCCTAATACCCTTAAATTAAGCTATAGTTGTGCAGATAACCTAGAGAAAATAATTAAAAAACATAACAACATAGTCTTTAACAAGTATAGGGACTAAGGAAAAACCATTTATTTTACATTCAACATCATCACTTGATAAGACACTGAGAGTGTTGAAACAAAATGGCTATTTTTGTAGTGATTTTATAACATATTTATGTTATAAATTTTTTAAATAAATAATTATATATATATATATATATATTGGGAAAACAATATATAAATTTTTATACATCAAGAATGATTTAAGGTAAAACTATGACAGACAGACTAGTAATACAAAAGTGAGTGAAGTGTCCTTCACATGATTTGACTGACCTTTCAACTACCTGATGAATATTCGGGAAGGTTCTCAAATTTAAAAGCTTTGATAAACCACTGACATCATTGGTCTTGTATGCAACAAAATAAATCCTTATATTTGCTTTGATAAAGTCCTTCAGGGGACAAAATGTGTCAACTAAGAATAGTTGTTCCTCTTTTCAAAAGAAACAAACAAATGAGTAGTGACATGCTACATAATATCCTTTCCTCCTATATGGCAGTGAATGCTGGACAATCTCCACACATGAAGAAGAGACTTCAAGCAATGGAAGCAAAGAAAAGTTTACTGAACTGCTACATAATATCCTTTCCTCCTATATGGCAGTGAATGCTGGACAATCCCCTTACATGAAGAAGAGACTTGAAGTGATAGAAACAAAGAAAAGTGTACTTAAATGATACATAATATCAGTACTTATATACAGCAGTGAATGCTAGACAATCTTCTCACAGAAGAAGAGACATAAATTGACAGAAAGAAAGTTTAATGGATTATTAATGCAATGTCATTCCTTTATATGGTAGTGAATGCTGTATAATTGCCACGCAAATGAAGAAGAGACTTGAAGCAACAGAAACAAAGAAAAGTCTACTGAATTGCTATATAATATCCGTCCTCTTATTTGGCTGTGAATGCTGGACAATTTTCTCACAGAAGAAGTGACTTGAAGTGATAGAAACAAAGAAAAGAGTACTGAACAGTTACATTATATCAGTCCTCTTATACAGCAGTCAATGCTGGACAAAACCTCCTCATGGATGAAGATTTGAAGCAACAGAAATGTGGTTTGATGGAAGGTTGCTGAGAGTAGCAAAAATGAAGTTTTAAGAATAACGAAAACAAAAAAGGGTGCTCATACTTAAAATCAGAAAGACATAGATGAAATTTCCAGGGCACATAATGAGGAAAGAGGGCTTGGAAATTTTGTTACTCACAGGACAGATTGATATATTTCACAGAGGAAAACAAGACCTGCTGACCTATATAGAGATTTTGAGTAAATGGATGGCAGAACAAGATTTAGGAGAGATAACAAAAAATAAAATCTATTAAGTGCGACAAAGGACAGGAAATTGTGAAGAGCCATGATCACCAAAGTCCTGAATAGATATGACACATAGTAAAAGAAGAATATTATGAATGTAACTGAAACATTATATGAAAGTACCAAAATTATTTTTATGCCTCATCATGGCCAACTAGTATTATACGACCCCACATGTCACAGCTGAATTCTAATAGGCCAATGTAATGTAAACAAAAAAAAAAAATAAAATGTGAATGGCCCTTTAGAAAATTGCTAATTTAAAAGGGAGGTAACTCTAAAAATTTAATTCTTAGAATGTAAATTAACAACATAGAATTACATAGAATTAATCAGATATTACTTCAACACTAAAATTTACACCCTTGTTTTTACTAATCCATGAATTATAAACGTCTATGAGTTACCTCGCTTTTATGATTTTCAATTTGCATATATGGCTTGTTTTCCAAATTAACACTATCAGGTAAAATTTCTACCTCATAGTCTACTGCAATTAAAGATTAAATTATAAAGTTTGTTGTGATATTATAGTTAACAAATGTGTTGCATTTGGATATTCTAATGGAGATGTTGCTAACAGTGAAAAAGTATTGACATTTTCTTTTCCTCTGGAAAAAATTTGACCTCATAGAAAAATGGATAAAATTTGTTGATCATATTGATTGGTAGCCTATGAAAAAATTTAGTTCTCTGTATGAAACATTTTGAAGAAAAATATATTGGGATTTACATACAATACCAACAATACATTCAGAAAAAATAAGAAAGCCATCTCTTTTGCTGAATACAAGGGAATTCAGAAAGCCTCCAAAGCAATGACTGGTTCAAATTGAGGAATTACATGGTTTTATTTCTGCTGATGCGATAAAGGATTTTACTCAATTGTAAAAAGCAAAGTGTTGTCCTAACAGTTATGAATTTAAAAAAAGGAAGATTATATTCTAATTTATAGAATAGTCTTCCTGAAACACATTTTTCATCTGTAAAAGAATGTATTTGCATTGACCAAAACCTTTACGTTCAGCTCCAGTATGATGGAACCCCTAAACCGCTACCACAGTGGTTTATACCTGGACATAATGCTAAACTCACAAGATTTAGCATGTTACAAAATTTTCCAAATGAAATAATGTTGGAAGAACAATCATACTCAATTTTAAAAGAATTAAAAAAAAGACAACATTACCAACCAAGAGGCTGTTCTTCATTTACTGCAGAACTAACATGTTATTCCTTACTACTGCATTATACATTTCAACAAGCTTACAAATTACTTCTGGAGAAATTTCCATTACCATCTTTTTCTTAGAGAAAATTAATTAAACATTTTCAATGTGAAATGTGTTCCCTGGTCATGGTAGGCAATGATAGAGATGATGCTATAGAGAAGCAGTACTTTGACTTACTTTCTTAAGGAGGTCTTACAGTTCCATCTAGCTAAATGGCAGACATTGTTTGTGCCTGTTTTGCTATACTTGACTATACAGATAAATTTATTGTAAAACATAATGAATCCACTACAAGAGAGTCTGCTGAAAGAATTTTGAAAACTTATTCTCCACAATATATTTTTACTTGTGAAAAACACATTGAAAAAGGAATTCACTTTGCAGCAAAAATTGTTGTGAATATATTTTACAACAACAAATAAAAGATTTCATTGGATGAAGTTTGAAGTAATATTGTAGAATTTTTTAAAAAAGGGCAGAAAAGAAAATTGATTTATAAAGAAGTTTTTTTATTTGTATTTGTTTTGTATTACTGCTTATTTTTTTTAATAACTTTTATTTTTTGTTTACAATCTTTTATTATTACTTTTCCATTTAAAAAGAGAAAAAAAAAACCTGTTTGTATTTTGGTTGGTTTTAACATGTTTTAGATAAAAGAGACATAAATTAACTATAAATCAAATAGACCTGTTAGAAATTAACCTGAGATGTGACATGTGGTTCATATATATTAGTGGATCATGACCCCACCTAATAGTCAATGGCATAGACTTTCTGGTCAGTAATTTTTAGTAAGTGTTTTCTATAGTAACTAATTGACTACAATTTTTTTCAGCATATTGTTCCATTCTTTGAAGGTTAATCACTCTAACTCTGCAAAATCTGAAGGTTGTCTTGAATGAACTCTCTTTAAATTCTCACAGCAAAATTTCTATTAGATTCAGGTTCAGACTCATTAAGGGTAATATAACTGGTACCTTTTTTTAAAAAAATGTATAGCTGTTTGTATTACTGTTAATATTATTTTTTTTAAAGTATTGCTGGTAATAATTTTTTTACAAAGTATTTCTGGTATTTAAACCTATTTTTATACTTTCATAGTATTTTGACCCCAGTTTGGGGATTAACTATTTGCCTATAGCTGGGACCCTAACAGATGCTACCACCCCAGGTCAGATGTAGTTTGTCATCATACCCAAGACGGAGTCTCATTAAGGAATAGAGCTCATGGGACAAGCAATAACTGAGCTGAGCAAATTACTCTAAGTCTATGAAATTGGAAGGTTGTATTGAACCATGACTTTATATTATCACAACAAATTTTCTACTGAATTCAGGCATATTACAGGCCAAGGTAAGACATTGATCATATTGTCTTTAAGCTTATTTTCACCAGTATCCTAGTCAGATTAGGATAATTATCTTGGGAAAATGTGTTGTTGTCTGTAATTTATGCTTACTTCGCATTACCAAAAGGCTGTCAGAGGGCACGGTTATAGCAGTTACTAAAAACGGAACACGTCTGTTTTTCTTCCTCTTTTGTCCCTGGTATGAGGATAGCTTTATAGTGACTGAATTTTCACACGCAGACACACAATTCATAATTGTTAACTTTTAATATCTTCTTTCCTTTAAATGCATACTAGTGTATTTTCTCACTTTTGTTTATAGGGATACAGAAGGTGCTTATCTCCCTTTAAGTCACATGACATGCTACTAGATTGGCAACTAGGTCTCATTGTTTTACTGTTAAACTAGCTAGATGCAGCCACCACTTCTACTCTACCAGTTTCTTTTCTCGCCCTTCTTACCTGTGGAACTCCCTTCCGATTTTTTGCTTCCCTGATGCCTACAGTCTTCACAAATTTAAGTGCAATGTTAACCATCACCAACCATTTACTTAAACCCTGTTCCTTTTGGTTCTTTCCTCATTCCTCAAGATTGTCACCCCCATGTTTTACACTGGGAATTGTGTTTCATACAGTTCACGGCTTCACCTCTTTTCCTCCACACTCACATAGCATGATTCCGACTGAACAATTCAATTTTAGTCTCATTAGTCCATAAAACTGAATTCTATTGTTATATTGTAATTGTTGTCACTGCTGAAACACATTAATCACCACATAACTCTGCTTACATCCACTGTTTGGTCTCTGCAAAGGTTCAGCAAGTATCAATAAATGTCAATAGGAGCAGTTTTTCTGCATTAATAAATTCAGTATGCACATTCGTATCTGATACCATTATGCCAGACTGATACTCAGCTGTAACAAGGTAAAAAAATAGATATGGGTTACTGGTGGAAAGGGTCAAACTCTACTATCATAGCACCAAAATCTGCTTCTGATAATGTGGACTGAAATAGCAAAGTAGGAGGCATTACTTTCAGAGTGACTCTTGGATGATGGATAAAGTATGTTTCGTTTTATGCATATTTAAAATAGGAGTGGCTGAGTGGTTAGAATGCTAGAATTTTGACCCTGAGTCCTACATTCAAATTTCACCCTGGTTAATTTGTCAGGGAAGTGATTTCTTGATAATATTGGCCCAGGGAGATGATCCCAACTTGCAGCACCATTGAGAAAATGATACCATAGGTTGATCAAAGTATTTTGAGTAAAATTAAGTAGACAAAACTGTTTCAAAGCCATTAATGGTTGTGCTAGTACAAAATCACAAGTCATCATGACTGATAGTTTGAGTATACTGGCCTTGTTGAAAAACTGTTGATCATGCTAAATTATGCACTCTCTCCTAGAAACTGAGAACCACTCAGCATAGCTGCAGTATAAACTTCATTTCAGCTATTTGATTCTTGAAAAAACACAAATGTGCCTGAGCAGGTGTCTGCAATTGCTAGTCACTTTCACAGAGCAGACAGTCATACTTCAAAGTCAGCCTTTTTAAAATTTTAATTTACCACAGATCCTTACCAGTACTACAAGAAGCCCCTGTAAACTGTTGTGGTGCCTTGACATAAGAGAGTACTTTTGATTTTTCATAAAGGAACCCTTCAGTTCTACAAGACCTTAATTAATCCCCCCATTGCATATTATGATACTTCCATGAACAAATAGATTATTTAGTTATTTGTTCAAACTCTCTTAGTCTTGGTGTTGATAACAAGTATCAAAGGTCAAAGAACTAGGTAACCAAATTTAGAGGTTTATAATGAGACAGTTTCAAGTGTCTGTGAGTAGACAACTTATGCATTAATTGAAAGTTTCCGGAATTTGAATTTTTTTTTCTTCAGGGATGGAGTCTCACTTAAAGTTTGTCAAGTCACTGTCCCTGACCTCAGATTTGAAAACACTCAAATTTGAGATTAAAATAGAATAAGGCAAGAAATTCAAATGAATTCCATTATCTTTTGTGGCAAAATAGAATGAATTTTGGTCCATCTTAGTTGAGTCAAAAATTTATCTACACTCTTTAATGTAGTGATTTTCCAAGCATAGCTTAGATGTGGCACAAGGTTGAAAGTATAGGGCACCCAGTGAGGATTGAACTCACTACTCAGTCATAAATGTTCTAGTGAGACAAGCTTGCTTAACCATTATGCCGCCTTAAGGTGTCCCTGCACTCTCTAAATGTTGGGCTCATTCAACTAGATGGTAAGTATAATTAAAAAAGAAAAAAATAACATTTCACTCCAAGCAAGGCAATAAAGCCACTAAGATATGAGTGTGAGAGAATATGAGAAAAAACATTATTAATGAGTGAGAAAAATAAAAGAAGAGGAATCAAGAAGACAGTAGATAATGATTGACATTGCATTTAAAGATCAAAGTTGGCTGGATGGGAAGAGGCTGGAAGAAAGTTCCACAAGCGAGAAGTGTGAAAAAAAAAACTGTTAGCAAAGAACTTTACATCTACATTTTTACATCAAGCCAATTCAAACTGTAAAATGATGAGACCTAGCTGCCAATCTAGTACTGAGCTTAAGTTCATAAAGTCTAGGTACCAAAGAGGAAAGTTCATTAGAACAATTACCATGAAAGCATTTATAAAAAATGTACAGAGAGGCTACATTACAGTGATGGGAAAGTAACTGAAACTAGGATGCCAAGTAAAGACCAATAACATTACAGATTCTTCTTTGAGTTTATCAAGAATCTCTAAATATATAGCAAGAGTATCAGACCTCATGTGGTAGCAATATTTTCAAATCATGGGTAAATGGTAGACTTATAAATATGTAAGATAGATTCTAGTGAGAAAAATTATCTTGCACAACACAGTGAGCCAACTTTCCTAGCATCAGACCTAGCAATTGATTCAATATAATCTTTCCACTTCATGTCAGTGGAGAATGTTATTTGAAGAAGGTGCAATGAGTCACTCCTGGAGATTAACAGAATGGAGTCTTTCAGTTTTGTTTAGGAGGTGTTAAGATTAACAAGCCATTCCTTGCCCCAGTTAACAGCAGATTTTATGTCACTTTTGAGATCAGCTGTCAGTTTGACTTAATAAAACTGATCAAACTTGTTTATTGGGATAACCTTCAGAGAATTTCAAACTGAATACTTTATTTAGTCCTAAAGGAGATACAGTGTACTTATTCCACTGACTATGTGGGTAATTTGCAATGTAAGCCCCGTGCTCCAATTCTAATTAAAATTTCCTGAAAATTTCCATTTAGATGTAAATTTACATGCTAATTTGGAAAATGACAGTAAAAGTTTGTGAAAATTTACTGTTTTGGAGTTATTGAGAATAAAAGTTTGGACTCATTCCACTATTACTGGAATTGTTTACATACGCTTGTCTTGAGTAGTTATGTGTGGAAACTTTCTTCATTAACAACCTTCTTACTGACCTTCTTATCGTCTTACTCATCACAATTACTGTGCAAAACCAAAAGAAGTCTTTAGATGCTTTTGAAAATGAAGCTATTATTGAATTTTTTTTTGGTAAATAAGTTATTTAGAAAAGCAATGACAAGTGTTGTTTTTTTATAGTGAAACTTTTTTTGTTTTTTATAGGTAAGCTTTTTATAGTGAAGCTGTAATAATAATGAATTCTTGGTTAAATAATAATTAAGTAAATAATAAAACAAATTGTAATACTAATGAAATCTTACTTTAAGGTACTTGCTTTGGGAGTGAATAGAGCTCTTTGAAATTGTCCTTTTATTTTGTAAATAATCATGTTCTTTTTTTAAAATTTTGTGCAAAGCCTGCGCATTGCATGTGCATTGATCAAGACAAGTGAAACTTTAGCGAATGACTACTCAAGGTAAACATATGTAAACAATGCCAGTAATGGCTGCTGTGCTGTAGCCGTGATACGAGTGAGTCAGAACTTTTATTGTCGATAACTCAAAAAAATGGTAGATTTCTGCAAACTTTTACTATTATCTTCAAATTAAGCATGTAAATTTACACCGAAATGGAAAATTTCAGGAAATTTTAATTAGAATTGGAGCACGGAGCTTCCACTGCAAATTACTCAGCCATATTCTAGGGATATCTCATTCTATTTCTTAAATCTTATTTATTTCGGTCTTTTGTTTAATCCACTCAATTGACATATATAGAAAGTAAAATTTTGGTGATTCCTTGAAGGAAAATTTCTCAAATTTTTTGCATTCTCTTTATAATATTTGCATTTCTTCCAGTGAAAGTTAAATTGACATTAACTCAAAGAAAAGAACTTTCTACAGGGAAACTTGCAGATTTTGTTGGAACTTATTTTTTACATACACTGCCATCACTTGTTAAATATTTCAATAAAAAATATCTTATCCAACAAAGAATAAGAAAAAAATATTATATTAATCATGTCAATCAATAGTTTTGAATACTGTAAATTTTCCCTTGGGTCATCCTCTTCAAAAGACAATACTTGGATGTAAATATTACATCCACTTATATTATTGATGGAAAGTTTCAACCTCTTTTGCTATAACACAAACATTCAGTGCCAGCAACATAGATCAACATATTATGAAATTAATTCTACATCATATGTTAATTGTTCTTTTCTTCTTTAAGTGTAGATGCTGATAAAGCCATTTTCTGATGAAATATTTATATAGATGGGAGAATTCATTCTGCATCAAAATATGATATTAATAAAACATGAGCAGTTCCTGTGGAAATTTTACAGTTTTTCAATTTTTGATTTTATGTTGAATCATAATTCCTGAGTTTATGATTAAATAAGCTCCTTGATAGTTTTTCTACTTAAAATACCCATCAAAATTACCTTATTGCTTCTTTAATAATTCTAGCTTAACAACTTTAAACAAATATTGCAATAACAATCATAAGTATGAACACATGTCATTGTTTAAAGAAGTAAGAGGGTACAAATGAAAAGGTTTAAAACTGACAAGGTTTTCCATTTCACTGAAGCAGACATTAAATGCATAAGAGCATTATCACCACCTTTATATTCCCTTTCTTATTATTATTATATGATTGTTTAAATCCAGTAAAATCCAACAGTGTTTAAATTCAGTAAAATCCAACAGTGTTTCTGATATATCTTTTCCTTCCATCATACCTCACAATCAAAACTGAATGGTCCATTATTTATCTGAGGAAATGGCAAAACATAAATGCACATATTAACTTACTAAGAGAGGAACATGCTAGCCTAATTAAGTCAAAATATAATATGATGATGATTCTTAAAAACGGAGAATGATGATAATTTCCTTATGCAAAATATGACAGCTAAATCCGGACTTGTTAGTTTGTTATCTTAAGAGGCGGGAATTTTTATAAATTTAACAATAATTGAAAATCAATCAATCAATCAACCAACCACAAAATCACTCAATCAGTCAATCAATTAGTCAATCAATCACTAAATCAACCTATCACTCACACACTCAATCAATAAATCAATCACTCAATCAACCAATCACAATCAATAAATCAATCAATCAACCACTCATTCACTCAATCAATCAATCAACCACTCATTCACTCAATCAATCAATTAGCCACTTACTCAATCAATCAACCACTCATTCACTCAATCAATCAACCACTCATTCACTCAATCAATCAACCACTCAATCAATCAATCAATCAATCACTCAACCAAACATTCACTCAATCAATAAATCAATCAACCAAGCAAGCAATCAATAAATCACTCAATCAGTCAATCACTCAATCAATCAACCAACCAACCAATCAATCAACCACTGAACCAATCAATGTTTCTTTCTTTGTATATAACTTTACCAAAACATTGAGATGTGCAGGCAGTGTAATGGTCAGTAACTTTGGAAAAGAAATTGGCTAACCTATTTGAGTTTGATATGTTCCCTTTTGCACAAACACCCTTTAATACGATCTGAATCAATCTCTTTTACCCCTAACTATGGGTTAAATAGCAAGGCTGACCGCTCTCTTAACTTGAGATGACAACCAGCCTGAAGAGGGATGGGATCCATCGAGCTATCTTGCCCTAGACATACTACTGCTGTAATGGCTGCAGTACATGTGGTGCTCCTATACCTTGATGGGTTTCAGGACTTGTGATATGATGCAACATTGCCAAAACATTACAATTTATATTTTAACATTTAAAAGATTACTCTAAGTGGATTCTTTGAATATTGAAATAAAAAATATTCAATTGTCCCTTATTTTTTTTTTAAATAAATCAGTCGTATACATTTTCTATATGACATCTAATGAATACTTCGTCTTTGAATTTGTTATTTTGTTGTGGTGACGAAGAAGAAAACAAAGTCTTATTTCAAAAAAGAATCTGTGTTTTCTGTGCTGTATGTCAAAAAAGAAAATCAGAATCAAGATTGGGTCGACTTTAGTAGACGTTGAAATATGGTAATTGTTTGCACATTCTTACCAATCTAGACAGCCTTTCTTACCTCAAGAGGTGAATGCTACATTGGATGACAGGGGAAACTCTTTGCTCTTCATAAGTCAAGAAAGTATTTGTGCTTTTTATTTGATTTTTACCCCTTTCGATTTAAGCTACTGGCATTTTGGGGGTTCAACTTATGAGACTGATTTATTACCTTTGGAATTATGATCCTGGAGTTTTGATCTTGAACCAGAACCTCCCTATTGTTATTTTCTTACAGTTGTCGATATAGCAGTTTTTATATAGAAAACTGTATAGTTTGTCTTTGCTATTGTTACAGATATAGCAATTTTGCAAAAGCAAAAATTTCAGCAGTTTAAGCAAAAGATACGAAACCTTTTTCATATATCTGGGTGTGATGGAGTTGTTATTTTAGAAGTTTTAAAGACATTTTATCAAAAGAATTTGTCTACGTAAACAGTCAAAGAATACCAGACCCACCCTTCATGTTTGCAGTCAAAAGTAATTTGAAATCACAGAAAAGATATCTGGGAAACAATAACAAATCCATTCTTGTGTTTTAACAGCTGAAATCTGAACTGAAACAAATTGTTGATTCTAAAATTTCCAAATTCTTATCAACTGTCTTCTGTACCAATTTTCTAAGGGAAAATACGTTTTCACAGGGAGGATAAAATATGCTTTATCAAACAAAGCAATCTTTTAAAGAATAAACAATTTAGATTTTGACAAAGTTTATTATCAGATTAATTGTCAATGACAAGTTGGAGAGATTGTGGTAAAGAGAACATTTATAATGTAAACTTCATGTATGGCTGTTAGAGTTAATGCTGACATTCACCTAATAATCCTTATCTATCTCTAGTGAGGATGAGTGTTCCTTTCAAGGAATGTCATGTATAAATAAATTCTTTTAGATATGCACAACTTCTGACCTACCCTCTCAAATTACACACACACACGCACAATACAAATCAATAAAACCTATATGTAAAATTCACTAGAATTTAACATATTTTAAAGCCAGTAAAACTTTTGTTAAGTGCTCAATCGAAAAATTAGACAAACTAATAAATGTTTGAGCAACTTATCTGTTGACCATCTCCAGAGTTTTGTGTAATACTGCTCAAGGTCAGAGGATCTGATAAATCTTTAAATTTAAATGTTTTAAAGTTATTGGAACCTCTGAGGCTGACAATTGGTGAAATATATATATATATATATATATATATATATATATATATAGATAGATAGATAGATAGATAGATAGATATGCCATTTTTATTTTCACTTTAAACATTATTAAGTTTTGTTAGCAAAGTGATTTCATCATTAATCACATTAACATTGCTATTTAATTCTTTGTATCAATTGTTTCTTTATGATATAAAATATAAGCTATACACTCTAATATATATATATATATATATATATATATATATATTACTGATTCTGTTAATATATTTTTGTCTTTATTTCTGGCCCCTAACAATGCCACAACAGGATTCAAATTGTATTTAGTGATGAAACAAAAAATTGAATTGCATTCTAACAAGAGAGAATTTGTTAGAAGACTGAAAAGAAAAAGAAATTATTCCCCAAACCCAACCGCTATACAACACAAACAGTAAAGTTTGGCAGCCAGAGTATCATTGACAACTATTTGAATGGTGACAAAATTTTTCAGCATGATGGATTTCCATGCCATAAATTATGTGCTACTTTACAATATCTGGCTGAGGAAAATGTAAACGTATTAAAAGCTTGGTCAGTACAAAGCTCAGATACAAATATTATAATGGAAATCTAGATAAAATTAAAGTCAAAAGTTCATCTAAAGAATCCTGTAATGTTTGAAGAATTATGAGAGTACAGCCAGAAAGAATGGAATCATATTGAACTGTTACTGTTTCAACTTGAAGTCACAAGTGATTGCTCATCTTCAACATGGGCATTAGTCAAATTGCATTGAATAAAGCTTCACTACAAGCTGAGATATTTGCCTGTTTTTCCTTACGGGTAACTATATCCGGAAGTAAGACCTCTGATAAGGAGAGTGGTGGTTTTGAGGATTGTGGAACCACCTCTTAATAGGTGTTGTTCCCAGGTTTGCTTTGACCCTGTCACTGGTTTGCGCAGAACCACCATACTTTTTGGAAGAGCCAAATACAGAGAACTGATTCACCTCATGCAACAGGGTACCCAAGCAACCCTCTGCACGTTTTGAATTCATAGTTGTCCTTCTAGACTCGATTGTCACCTGAGGATATAGGACACAATCTGTCCTACTATTTACCCATAGCTAGGATATATATATATATATATATATATCCCTATATATATGTGTGTGTGTGTGTGCGTGTATGTGCATGTATGTATTATAAAGAGGTAATCATACAAAACTTAATCAATAAAGTTAATGTAATTAATGGCGAAATCTCTTTGCTAACAAATTTAATAGAGCATTAACTAACCATTCATTGAATGACGTGGTCCTTATGTTTAAAATTGTAAGATGGATTCAATCTTCCTGTGCTGCTAGTTACTTTCAAAAATCATCACATTTTCATTATCAGACTTTAATGTTTTTTTCAATTTCAAGTAACTCAAAGAGGAAAATGTATTGTAAGCCAAAAGATATTTTCTTAAGAGGTTGTTATTTATTAACAGTTACATAATTTTGGAACATGCAGTGTCACAATGCTAGAGCTGTATTTTAAATATTTCAAGTAAGGACATTTTTTTTAATATAGTAATATGTTAAATCTATTGTATCCATTAAAATATCAAATACAATATTTATAAACCCATCACACTCAAGAAAATACTTACATCTTAAAATGCACCAATAAAGTCATAGAATACAAATCAGAAATTTTGTTGTATTAGTCATCATGATTTAGGTAGATACCGCCAAGATATCGTGTGGACATAGTAGAAGACATACCACATGGCTTTTTAGGACCAATTAGAAATAAATAAATAATTTAATTCGAGAGCTGATTTTGTTACGAAAAAGTATATAAAAACATACAAAATCCGGCCCAAACAGGATACGCACAGCTGTCACCAAGTTCCACGCCACTCTCGCTTATGATCTTCATGACCTCATGTTAAAAGTGACAGAGTTGACAAACTTCAGACTACGGCAACACCGCCAACGGTAAGAAACAATTTTTAACTATCTCTTGTATCCTCTTTACTATGGACCATGCAAACACACGTATTGACTTTTTCATACAAACACACAAATAACAGCATTTCATTGTTTCTCACATATGTACACAAAGACAATTTATATTTTATTTCAGAACTTTATCAACCCAAACAAAAAAACATTACTTTCCAATCTATCACTAACTGCTTGTATTCTTGTCGTTATATTAAATTAATGTTTATTTATTGAAGCTACATTGTCTTTTCTACTGAATTTTATTCTTTCAATGAAAATCGTATGATTATTCTAAACAGCCAAATTACGAGCAACCCCGGAACAATATTTTGTTATTGTATCGAATCCCGACACTCCAAATTTTAACATTCAATGGAAAACTAAGTAGAAGGATTCCTACAAAGGGTGACCACGACTCTATTACCTTCTGAAAACATCAAAGTTGGCAAATAGAACACACAAATATACGTATCTTAAAAAAAATTGGAACAACAAAGCACAAATAGTATCGAAGTTTCGTTGACAACACTCACTCTGAATTTACCTGCATATAACCCCAACAACATTAAATGATGGTTTATACAAATGCAGGCCATGTTCAATGCAAAGAAAATTGTTTCACAAAGAGCCCAATACTGTTATATAGTGGAAAAACTTCCAGCAGATGTTGTAGGAGAGGTTATGGACTTACTTGAGACAATGCCAGAAGAAAACCCCTATGATAAATTGAAAACAGCCATTATTAAACGAACTGAGATAATGTTACGTGATTTGTTGACCTGAGTGCAACTAAGTGACCGGACTCCTTCCCAGTTATTTAGACGCATAAAAACTCTGTTAGATACTAATGTCATGGCAGAAAATATTCTACGGAGATTGTGGTTGGACAAACTACCCAGCACAATGACGCAAATATTAGCACCCATGGCAGAGGAAATGGAACTGGAAAAACTTGCAGATTCTGCTGACTGGATTCACGTTGGTTTTAGAGACAGGGTGGTGAACGCGTTGACACCGCAACATACAAAACAACAACAAAACAAGCAAAATGAGAAACTGCAAGCAACGGTTGCAAGTTTAGCTAAACAGATGCAATCCATCTTGAACCTACAATAACAACAATGAACTTCCCGTGAAACTACCAGACCTAAGTACAGACGAAGGAGTAACGGCAGGAGTTTCAGCAATGCGAGAGGAAGACGCAAATTCAACATCTGCTACTATCATTATAGATTTGGAGCAGAGGCAATATGCTGTTTGAAACCTTGTGCCTTTGTAAACACGGCATCGTAAAAATTTAAATTCCAGCCAGTAGAGACAACGACTGTTGCTGGACTCTCATAAAAGGGTCGTCTGTTCTATATCCTTGATAGAAATCACAGATATAATTTTTTAATAGACATCGGAAGTGAAGTGAGTGTTTTACCACTGAATCCAAAGCAAAATTCAAAACCAGAACTTTACAAACTTCAAGTTTCTAACGGTATGAAAATTGATACCTTTGGCGAGAAAGCAGTGACCATCAACCTGGGTATGTGGCGAAATTTTCTGTGGGTTTTTACCCAAGCTAATGTTACCACACCAATATTAGGTGCAGATTTTCTAGCTAAATTTAATTTATCAGTCAACATGGCCGCTCATTCCTTAATTGACAATCTGACAGAACTTTCTGTGAGAGGCATTTGTTCCTGATAACTGTCAACTGGAATTAGTTCTGCCCTCCCACAAGCTGGCGGGTATTAAAGAATTAATACATAGATACGTGGAAATTGCTCAACCTTTTAAAAACACAGACACAATTAAACACAATGCAACACACTACATAAAAACAATAGGACAACCGGTACGCTCTACACCGAGTTGATTAAAACCTGACAAATATAAAATAGCCAAAGCAGAGTTCCAGCAAAGACTACATTTGGGAATCATACATCCTTTCAAGAGTGCATGGTCATCACCATTGCAGATGGTCCAAAAATCCAACACGAGCATGGCATCCATGTGGCGATTTCCGTAGATTGAACGCCAAAAACATCCCTGACAGATACCCAATTCCGCATATACATGATTTTGCAATGGGTCTCCAATGTGTGTGCATTTTCTCAAAGCTAGACCTGGTGAAGGCATATTACCAAGTACCAGTTGCCAAAGAGGACATCCACAAAACTTCTCTGACGACACTATTTGGATTATACGCGTTCGTGAAAATGCCTTTTGGGTTATGTAATGCCACTCAGACCTTCCAGAGACTAACCGACGAGGTATTTAGAGGTTTACCTTTCCTATATGCCTACACAGACGATGTTTTAATTGCCAGCAAAAACTGGGAAGAACATAAACTGCATTTGGAACAAGCTTTCCAAAGACTTTCACATTTTGGACTCAAAACCAATGTCCGCAAGTGTGTTTTTGGAGAACCTAAAATAAATTTCCATGGGCATGAAATTGACCATGAAGGTGTTTCAGGTTTAGCAAACAAATTAGAAGCAATTACCAATTTTCCACAACTGACGTCACTAAGATAGGCCTTATCAATTATTACAGGAGATTTATACCCAATTGTTCAGCGGTACTATCACCTTTAAAGAATCTACTCAAGAAGAACAAAAAGATTATATTAAAGGAAGACACTCTAGAAGCATTTAAGAATGCTAAAACAGTTTTTCCTAACTTTACTAAACTGAATTACTTCAAGGATAACGAGAAAATTAAATTTACCCTCACAACAGTTGCTTCATCAACAGCTGTAGGTGTGGTTTTACACCAAACCTTAAACAAACAAGTCACACCTATATCTTTCTTCTCTGCTGAACTAAATAAGGTACAAACTAAGTACAGCATATTTTCTAGAAAGCTATTAGCAATATATCTTTCCATTAAACATTTCAGCACCTACTGGAGGGCAGAGGTTTCCCCATATATACAAACCATGGACCATTAATATATGCATTACACACACATACTGACAAATATAATCCTCGGGAAATCAGATACTTGGTTTACATTTCCCAGTTCTCTTCAGATATCAGATATGTGACCGGTCAAGAAAATATAGTGGCAGATGCACTGTCACGTGCTACGATTGCTTCTTTAGATTCTAGTTCTTTGAACCCCAAATGAATCGCTAAAGAACAAATCATAGACACTTCACTGCAAGAAGTACAACAAAACACATTAAATTAGTTGAACTAGCTGTTCCATTGAGTGATACAAAATTTTACTCTGACATTTCACAAGTTCAACCACAGCCTTACATACCACCAAATTTGAGACAGCAAGTATTCCAACACTTCCGTACATTGTCTCACCCAGGAAAACGTGCAACTGTGAAGTTAACTACTGAACATTTTGTCTGGCCAAATATGTCAACTGACATAAGAAATTGGACAAAATCTTGTTTATCATGCGAGAAGAACGAGATAAATAAGCACACCAAATCACCCGCAGGCACATTCAGCACACCTGATACAAGATTCACAAACATACACGTTGATATTGTAGGACCTTTACCTTGTTCTCAAGGATATACATATATCCTTACTATCATAGATAGGTTTATTCGCTGACCTGCTGCAATATCAATCAAAGATATCATAGCTACAACAGCATCTAAAACTATCCTTACTGAATGGATTACAATATTTGGTGTACCTTCAGTAAATAGTTTCAGTTCCAGTCTACATTATTTAGAGAGTTCAATCACCTACTTGGAACTTGATACATAAAAACTACAGCCTATCATCCTTGTGTAAATAGGATGGTAGAACATTTCCACAGATACTTGAAGACAGCTCTAGTGACAAAACAAAACAAAACTAATTGGCTAGAAAATTTACCAATCAGAAACATTGTAAAAGAGGATTTGGGTGGTACACCAGCTGAAATTGTTTTCGGTACATCATTGACTCTACCTGATCAATACTGTGATGACAACATGAACATTTTACCAAAAACAACAACGTTTGTACAGGAATTGAAACACAGAATGTCATAATTAACCTTTACACCTACACGGAAAGCAAACAAAAATATATGCATACCAAATGATCTTTACACTTGCATATATATATTTATAAGAAATGACGGTGTAAAACATCCTTTATGTTCAAACTACTCAGGTCCATATCAAGTTATTAACAGAAAGGACAAATATTTCACCATTACGAAAAAGGGAAAACATGACAATATTGCTATCGATCGGATGAAACCGGCTTATGTCGATAACCAATTCTCACAGCAACTACAAAAAGAAAAACATGAGCATCCAAACTTAGATATCACTCAAAAGACGAATGAACAAATATCCAACAAAACAAATGACACTTCACCAAAGACAATAACAGAGAAAGATGTTACAAGATCTGGAAGACATGTGCATTGGCCAAAAAAAAATTCCTGAGATATTAAACTATTATTTCTTACATATCATTAGAAATAAATTTCTAATGATCTGGAAGGGGCCTTTGTCATGTTCACTAAAATATCAAATACAATATTTATAAACCAATCACACTCAAGAAAATACTTACATCTTAGAATGTACCAATAAAATCATAGAATACAAATCAGAAAGTTTGTTGTATTAGTCATCATGATTTAGGTAGATACCGCCAAGATATCGTGCGGACATAGTAGAAGACATACCATGTGGCTTTTGAGGGCCAGTTAGGAAGAAATAAATAATTTAATTCTGGAGCCTATTTTGTTATGAAAAAATATATAAAAACATAGAAAATCCAGCCCCAAACAGGATACACACAGCTGTCACCAAGTTCCACACCACTCTCGCTTATTATCTTCATTATCTCATGCTAAAAGTGACAGCGCTGACAAACTGTAGAGACAACTTCAGATTACAGCAACATCACCAACATTAAGAAACAATTTCTAAGTATCTTCTTTACTATGAACAATGCACACACATGTTGACTTTTTCATACAAACACACATATAACAACATTTCATTGTTTCTCACAAAGACAATTTATATTTTATTTCAAAACTTTATCAACCCAAACAAAAAAGACATTATTTTCCAATCTATCACCAACTGCTTGTATTGTTGCTGTTATATTAATGTTTATTTGTTAAAACTATGTTATCTTTTCTACTGAATTTTATTCTTTCATTGAATATCGTGTGATTATTCTAAACAGCCAAATAATGAACAACCTCACAACGATATTTTGTTCTTGTATTGAATCCCGAGACTCTGAATTTTGACAAGCAACAAAAACCAAGTAGATTCCTACAAATTCACAAATGGTTTTGTTGTAACTGTTTTTCATTTATCATGACATTGAGAAAATAGTCCAATTATTAAATATATTAAATATTAAAGGCTGATGATGAAAATGTGATGATTGTTTAAGGCACTGGAACATCAAATCCATCTTACAATTTTAAACATAAGGATTGCGTCATTCAATGAATGGTTAGTAAGTTAATGCTCTATTAAATTTGTTAGCGAAGAGATTTCGCCATTAATTACACTTTATAATTTTACTGATTAATCCTTTGTATGATTATCCCTTTATAATAATATATACACTGCACCATTTAATATATATATATATATATATATATGTAATGGGCCGAGGGGTTAGAACGTTCGCATTCTGACCATGAGACCTGAGTTCAAATCTCACGATGGTCAATTTGTCAGGAAGGAGACTTCCTGATGTTGTTCGAGGGGTTGATCCCAGAATGCGAAACCTTTGGAAAGTGCCTGAAAACCATACCACGTGTTGACTAAAATTGGGTAGACGAAACACTTGGGGGTCGTCGATAGCTCTGCTAGCACAAAGTCACAAGTCATTGTGGTCGAGGGCTTGAGCGTGCTGGCCTTGTTCAAATTGTTGGTCACACTTGATAACATGCTCTTTCCCAGAAACTGTAACTAAGGTATGCTCAGCATACTTGCAGTATAAGCCACAGGTGGGCTCTGAATAAACACAAAATGTGCCTGAGCAAGCACCTTCTATAGGAGGAGGAGGAGAGGATGGTGGAACCACCTCTTAATTGCTGTTGTTCCCAGGTCCACCCTGATCCAGGGTGGCAACACCTATTAGGTTCCCAGCTATGGGCAAACAGAGAACCACCAAAATAAAGCAAAACACTATGAAAATACATTTTTATATTAAAATGACCAGCAATACATTTTATCTTAGTTGAAGGCATACAATTAAATTCAAAATATTTAGATTTTGGCATTAAATAACCCAAAGAAGGTTGATATGTTGCATAACAAAATCAACCAAATAACCAACATGAAAGAACTCTTTCATGATATTAATCTGTATAATATTATATTCTACAATGTCTTAAAGAAATCAAACTGTGTTCCAAAATATAACTTCAACAGAACTACAACATAAAACATACATATCATTGCCTCTAGTTATCATGTTCATTTGTATATGCACAAAATCCGAGTATCATCTACCATGCATTTAACTATGAAAGCAGAATAACATATATCATACTTTTATTACTTCAAAGCTCCAAAGAAAATTAAATTTTGGCATTAAATGACCCATAAGTAGTTGATGTGCAATTAAATAAACAAATCAAATCTTTACAGGTATGTTTGCAGTTATCTTTAAAAGAGTTAGATCAACCAAATGGTAAACTTCTTTTACCATTCCTGAAAGTACCTGGCCCCCCTCTCGCCATAGAAGCTCTTCCTTTATGAATGACATGAATCTATGTCTGCCTGTACCTGACCCACATCCTGTTCTGGTTGTAGCAGCAGCAAAGATTTGTTAAATTAAATTCATTGTAAACCTTGATGGTATTCACTGAAATTTCTCATTTTTTTTAATGTCTATTGGATCTCAGGTATCAAGTGGAAGAATCCATTGCAGAATATGCTGGAAAAATGGTTGGCTCTTCTATGCTTCAAGAAGTACCTGGCATTCTTTGTCTTTACAAGAATCAGACTAGATAAAAATTAGGTTACACTGGATGTTTTGCTGTCATATCTAGTCTGGCGTTGGTCAAATCTTCACTTTCCAGTTTCAAAAGTATTTATGTAGCCTTCTGGGTGATAAATTATTTTCAGCCTCACAAACCCCTTCCCAAAGTGCAATGTTGCAAGCCTCTTCCTATTTTTTCATGGTAAATGTTCAAATGAGCCCCATTCTTTAATTCTACCAGTTCAAACCTTTACATGCCATGCCACTTTCACAGAGTTGAATCACCTTCATTTCCCCTGTATTCCAGCTGTAAGGGGAAACTTCCACTCAGACAGCTTTTTCCCAAGAACTGTTACTTTTTTAAATATAACTCTAAATGATACTTCCCTGATCACTGCAATCTTAACATCTTTAAGCCATGGGTCAATTATTATCTATCCACCTTATCCTCATAATTTTCACTTGCTACCAGCTCCTCTTTCAGGCATATCACACACCTCATACATCATAACGATTTTTATAGTAACCCTCTACCTTGAGTGGCACTCAAGCCTTGTATTAGATGAATTTTAGTATGAAAAATGTTCATGGCTGATATATTTAATTAAATTGTGTGTATGGACTTAAAGAATTATTTATATAATTAATCATGAATTGATGCAGCTAAAATTATGACTAGATTCTGTGTATGATCAGCATAGCATCTGTATACTCTCCATGTGTTTTTTGCCAAATATCACAGTCTATTATTTGTGCCCTCTTCCCAAGATATGTGTAGTACCTGTGCACTGTGATATATATATATATATATATATATATATATATATATATATATATATATATATATATATATATATATACATACATATATATATATATATATACATGATTTTTTAAAATAACTTAGGATTTCGACCAGTACTTAACTGGTGTTAAATAACCCATAAAAGGTTGATAATCCATAAAAAATACAAATCAATCAATCACTGACCAGTACTTGATTACAATTCAGCTTGTTCAAGATGAAATTCTGCAAAATGCTTACCTAATGTGCAGAGAACATGGAAAAATGGTGGCGCCATCCTACCAGACTTTATATGAAATATGAGCACAAAATGGTACTCACATGACTGGTAACTGTTAAATTTTCTACAAAACATTGATGATTTTAGTAAAAAAAAAACAATTAATATTTGGTTTTAATTGTAATCTTCCCTCATCTTTAGAAAATGAACTTTCTGATATAGAGGTTTCCTTCTGTGACATTATATTCCAGAATATGAATGTTCTACACAGTGCCAGACAAAATTATATTGCAGGAGAGTCAAGTGAAAATATCTGGAGAACTCTCAGGCACAGTTTACACACTTATACATATGTGATATATAGTAAGGGTGATAAAGGATGATTTGTACTTGGGAAAGGTAGGCAATTTGTGTAGGTATGCTAAGGGGGGGGGGACTATCATATTCATTCATAGCACTTGATTAAGTGAAAGTAAGTGATAGATGCCAAAAAACACAAGAATAAGATGAAGACCCAACTATGAACGACATTTGTGAAAGTGCCGAAGATACAAAATCATCTGTCAGAGGGAAGGCTGGTTGCCTGAATGACGACACACTGTGGTAAATGTGAAAATTCTGCTCGGAATGAATAACAATTCTACTAATAAACTGACAAGAAATTCTTTTACCAAGCACAAGATAAAGGAAACAGATGTATAGAAAGAAAATTAAAGTATTGGGTTTGCAGTCAAAACAAAGTGGAATATATAAAAACGATATGATATCCATATTGTAGGGGGTAAAGATCATATGTGTCAGTTCAAATTATGTTGAAGAATTCTAATTTTTTTGTTTCTTTAATCATTTCACCTCAAACAAGGCAATAAAGCCACTAAGATGCAAGTACTGTAAGAATATGAAAAATAGAAAAGCATTATTAAGGAGAAAGAACAATAAAAAAAATGGAATTAAGAAGAGAGAAGATAATGATTGAATTGCATTTAAATTTTTAAAGATCAAAGTTGGCTGGAAATCAAGAAGCCAGAAGAGAGCTCCACATGCCAAAAATGTGCAAGAGAAGAAACTGTTAGCATGGAACTTATGGTTACATCGAGCCATTTCAGTTGTAAAATGATGTGGATCTTGCCGCCAATCTAGTACTGCACTTAAATTCATAGTCTAGGTACCATGAAAATATTAGGTTGGTGCAAAAATAATGTCGTTTTCACATATAGTAACATATGTGAGAAAACGACATTATTTTTGCACCAGCCTAATATTTCTAGAAAAGGCACAGGAAAGTTACATTATAGTGGTGGAAGCCAAGATGCCATGTCAGGACTGATAACATTGCAGATTTTTCTTTGGATTTTATTAAAAATCTCTAAATGCATAGCAGAAGCACCAGACCAGATGTTGCAGCAATATATAATGCATTGATGAATGGTAGACTTATAAATATCTAAGATAGATTTGGGCGAGAAAAATTGTCTAGCATGACCAAATATTCCTAGTAGCAGAACTAGCAATTGATTCAATATAAACTTTCGACTTCAGGTCATTGGGAAATATTAGACTTGGAAGGTGCAACAAGCCACACTTGTAGCATATAAGTAACCACCATATTGGTTGACACCAGCTTTTTGTAAACATCTAACGTGATAGCAGGGCACAAAGAAAAAGGAAACAGATTAACAAAACAAAAAAAAGGAAATGTGTCGCTGACCAAAAAAAAAAGGAAACAGATCACCAAAACAAAAAAAAGAAATGTGTGGCTGACCCAAAAGAAAAAGGAAACAAATCACCAAAACAAAAAAAAAAAGGAAATGTGTGGCTGACACAAAGAAAAAGGAAATAGATCACTAAAATGAAAAAAGGAAATGTCTGGCTAACCCAAAGAAAAAGGAAACAGATCACCAAAACAAAAAAAAGAAATGTGTGGCTGACACAAGAAAAAGGAAATCAATTCCCAAAATGAAAAAAAGGAAATGTGTGGCTGACACAAAGAAAAAGGAAATAGATCACTGAAATGAAAAACGGAAATGTCTGGCTAACCCAAAGAAAAAGGAAACAGATCACCAAAACAAAAAAAAGAAATGTGTGGCTGACACAAAGAAAAAGGAAATCAATTCCCAAAGTGAAAAAAAGGAAATGTGTGGCTGACACTAAGAAAAAGGAAACAAATTACCAAAATGAAAAAAAAGGAAATGTGTGGCTGACACAAAGAAAAAGGAAACAAATTACCAAAATGAAAAAAAAGGAAATGTGTGGCTGACACAAGAAAAAGGAAACAAATTCCCAAAATGAAAAAAAGGAAATGTGTGGCTGACACAAAGAAAAAGGAAATAGATCACTGAAATGAAAAACGGAAATGTCTGGCTAACCCAAAGAAAAAGGAAACAAAAAAAAGAAATGTGTGGCTGACACAAAGAAAAAGGAAATCAATTCCCAAAGTGAAAAAAAGGAAATGTGTGGCTGACACTAAGAAAAAGGAAACAAATTACCAAAATGAAAAAAAAGGAAATGTGTGGCTGACACAAAGAAAAAGGAAACAAATTACCAAAATGAAAAAAAAGGAAATGTGTGGCTGACACAAAGAAAAAGGAAACAAATTACCAAAATGAAAAAAAGGAAATGTGTGGCTGACAGAAAGACAAAGGAAACAGATCACCAAAATGAAAAAAGGAAATGTGTGGCTGACACTAAGAAAAAGGAAACAAATTACCAAAATGAAAAAAAGGAAATGTGTGGCTGACTCCAAGAAAAAGGAAATAGATCACCAAAATGAAAAAAGGAAATGTGTGGCTAACCCAAAGAAAAATGAAACAGATCACCAAAACAAAAAAAAAAGAAATGTGTGGCTGACACTAAGAAAAAGGAAACAAATTCCCAAAATGAAAAAAAGAAAATGTGTGGCTGACCCAAAGAAAAAGGAAACAGATCAACAAAATGTAAAAAGGAAATGTGTGGCTGACACTAAGAAAAAGGAAACAAATTCCCAAAATGAAAAAGGAAATGTGTCGTCACAAAAAAAGGAAACAGATTACCAAAAAGAAAAATAGGAAATGTGTGGTTGACACAAAGTAACAGATAATGTGAAGGCTTTAGAAGTATCCAGAAACAAAGACCTAAACAGGAAACAAGTGATAGATCTTTAATCCCGTTTAAAAAATCAGGGAGGAGTGTTAATTGAGTTAGTGTGAAATTGTCTCATTGCGAAGAATTCAAATCTCAATTCTTTTCTGCTTTATCATTCTAATACACTTCTCTCATTAAATCGTGTAGCATTAAGTGATTTGTTAGCAAAACGGACAGCCAAACATGTAAATTACAAATTGGAGACAGCAAAATCAAGCAAGTACAAAAATTTAAATATCTGGCAAGTGTCTTAACAGAGGACCAAAAGTGCCATGTTGAAATTCAAAGGTGCATTTGGATAGTGAAAAGTGCCTTCCAAAAGCTAAGTGAAGTTTGGTTTGGTTTGGTTTGTTTTACAGTGTATCAACTTCAATGGGCTTAATGCTGACAAGATTTTTTATTGCTGGTAATATATTTTTTCTGTTAAAACTGTATTGTTGGTAATATTTTTTCTAAAAATGTATTGCTAGTAATATTTTTTAAAATGTCTTGCTGGAATATTTTTCTTTTTCAAAAATTAACTGCTGGTGATTTTTTCAAAAAAGTATTGCTGGTAGTAAAACTTATTTTTATACTTACATAGTGTTTTGACCCCTTTTGTGTGTGTGGGGGGGGGAATTAACTATTTGCCCATAGCTGGAACCCTAACAGGTGCTACCACCCCGGGTCAGGGTGAACCTGGGAACAACAGCAATTAAGAGGTGGTTCCACGCTCCTCACAACCTTCTGATCAGAGGCCTCGCTGCTGGATGTAGTTTATCGTCTTGCCCAGGACACTCTAAGCGAAGTATTAAGAATCAGAAAAATTTGTTAGAAACAAAGAAAAGAGTACTGAACTGTTATGTAATATTAGTCCTCCTATATGGCAGTGAATGCTGAACCATCTCCTCACAATTGAAGAAGTGACCTGAAGCAACAGAAATGTGGTTGTACAGAAGGATGCTGAGGATATCATAAATGTGAGCAATGACAAAGTTTTAAAGAAAATGTAAACAGAAGGACACTTACACTTAACAATCAGGAAGAGAGAATTGAAGTTTCAAGGGTACATAATGAAGAAAGCGGGCTTGGAATATTTGATACTCACAGGACAGATTGAAGGCAAGAGGGATAGAGGAAAACAATACATAACCTGTCTAGCAAACTTGAGTAAATGGATGGTGGAAGATGGTATAAGAGAAATATCAAAAATACAAAATTTATTAAGAGCTAGATAGGACATGAAAATGTGGAGGGCTATGACTGGCAACCCCCTGAAGAAACACGGCACATAGAAGATAAAGCATTAAGTGACGGTACTTATATTGTCAAGAGAGATAACTCTAATTTAAGAAACGAAATAGAATGTTATTACTTCCCTTGAGTTAAACAGCTCACTTTTTTCTTTCACTGAAAAAACAGATTTCCTTGAACATATCGATACTAAAACTATCAGAAACAGTGAAACTAATTATATAGAATCTAAAAAAAAGTATAGCAGAAAAGTAAAAATAGTATTTTTATTGCTGGTCACTCATAAAAAAGATTAGTCTTAAAATTAAATTTAGCTAAAAATAAATAAAATTTAGTTCAAAAGTAAAGAAAGGCAACTTCGGAATAAAAAATAAATAAATTCACCAAATGTCTTTTTCTCCATTTGTCTGTCATCGTACGAAAAATTTTTTTAAAAAAAACAAAAAAAACAAACATATAGGAATTAAATCCTATATATATTTTTCGACCAATAAAATCCCATGAAGAGGTTTGTTTGATAAATAACAATATAATTACTAGGTGAAATACTGTAGTGTAAAATAAAATACTTGGTAGACGTAGTTGTAGATCTGCCACGTTTTACAGTAAAACTTTTACTTTTGGACCATTTAAACAATTTCGGAGACCTGTTTGATCTTGAGGGGTGTTGTGGGAAAATTGTCCCAGCTTTCTCACATGAAAGGGTTAAAGGTTCGTCAAATGAAGTGACAGAATCGATAAAAGCAACAACGGTTTGAAAGTTTAGAGCGGACAATTCTCTCTTTTAGGTGGAAGAATAATGACTCAAACTCCTGCTCAGAGTGTAACAATAAAAGAAGAAAATGTATTTACATGCACAAAAAAGGTAAAAGGATGAGAGAAAGAAAGCAAGAAGAAAATTCCTTTAACTTAAAGGAAGAAAAAGAGTTCATGCAAAAACTTGCCCCCAAAATTTTCTCTGAGCACCTAAAAGTTCTTTAAGCAAGTAAATTGTTCTTAAGGGGTTAACACACATATTAAATTTCTTCAGAGCTCTTGTGGCGGGGAAACAATTGAAAAATCCGTAGTTTGTAGTTGAGTAATTTCCCCTACATGTAAACCACTAGTGGCCTCCTAACAGGACGCCGATGACAACGCCAGAGGTCCTTTGGTAGCAGCCACTAATGGGCCCCTGTGCGCTTCTAGCGGTCTGCCAGTGGTAACATTGCCGAGATGAACAGCAGCAGGCCACCAGCGGTAAACACTAGTGGCATAACACCTAGCCGCAAATTGGTGGTTTGCGTGTAGGGTCGAAGGCCGACAACACAAATTTCAAGCTTCTGGGAAGCAGATCTCAAATAGTTTTAGTAGATTGCTGACATTCTGTCTTTAGCGTCCAGCATGTAGATTTCTTCCTTGGAACAGGTTCCGAAGATGACTGGTGTTATCACAGACGATGTCAAATACTCACATAAAGAGACACATATTCTTGGTATTTATTAATATTAGAAGACTCAGAAACATTGGAAATTTTCCCTTCAAAATCGCTTATACACTTTCCCAGCTCTCTCATTCGTTAGAAAATATATTCTTCTCTCTGATAAGGGGGCTGGTTTTGTATGTCTTGGCAAAAATCAGAAAAGCGACTAGAATGCAAACTTGTAAAACATTGTAGTAGTGGTTATCAAATTAAATTCTAATACTTTCCCTCAAAGAAAGCTGCTTCAAACTTCAGTTTGTTGAAGAAACAAAATCCAAATTTGCACCTCTAAATATGCTTGCTTGGAGTAAGATATGGATGAATTAATCCAATTAAAACCCATTAATTTGGAAATACATTTATTTTAGAAATGTTTTAGAAAAGTCTTACAGAAGATGTAAGGTTTAATTTCCCATGAATAAATCTAACCAATCCTGCCTGGGAAAATATAGAAATGATAATGTAATTTTACTACTAAACTTATTTTAAAAGAGCAAATCAAATTAATCACATATTTCAAGTACAAAGTTCTTTGACTTCAAGGAGATAAAATAAGAAGGCAATACCAGACTGAAATTCAATGATTCTGGAGGCTCCAGGACGTATAGAATCCTATGATCAAATTTAATCAAAATTTTTAAACTTACTTTCAACAAGCAAGGACATTTTCCAAATTTTTATAAACAGGAACTTACTGACAACGAATAAGTTTTCAATTTAAGTAATTTAAACTATCCTCCTAAAGAAAAGAATAGATACATTAAAATGTAAGTTTACAATTAAACTTATAATATATTCAGGGCCCAAAGTTCTATGACTTCGTGGGCCGAGAATGGAGGAGATAATACTACAACTAGCCTAAAATTCACTGATTTTGGAGGCCTTGGCATACAAATCCCCCCCAAAATGTCTAGTAAATCGATGTTTATGTTACTATGAGAACAGTTGGAAATCATACCCAAGTCACTGGTGCAGTTTAATATCATGCCTAGGACGAACACTTGGTTGCAATTTAACGTCATGTCCAGGATGAACATTTGGTTGCAGTTTAACGTCATGCTCAGGACGCTGGTGCACTTTAATGTCATGCACCTATAATTAACACTAGGTTGCAGTTTAACATCATGCCCAGGATGCTGCTATCTCCCTGTTGATTTCATCCACTGCGGCTAACCATTGAAAAATATCAACCTTGATTGAATTAAAATAATCCGAACTTAATGGAAACTGAAGCTAGTATGCTGCATTATTGCTCCATGTCTAAAGCGAATGCAAATAAAAGATAAAAGAGAAATTCTTACTTGTTTTGAATGACGGGAGAATTTTTATTATTTTTATTTTAAACAATGTTTTAATGGTGTTTTATTTTATCTATAATATTCATTATTATTATTATTATTGTTATTTCATATTTTATTTTTATTTATTTATTTTTTATTCATTGATAATAATAATATCCCTACAGAAGAATCTTCTAAGTTTAATATACAAATGTCTTTTCTAAAAATAAGACTTTATCTCATTCGAATGTCTTTTTGTGTGTGTGTGTGAATGTTCATCTCATATTTGTGAACACCTATTCCGAAAAGCTGACTATTTTGTGTTAAGAGCCCAGTGGACCAGTTTCACCTGTGAAAGGTTTCTCACCCCCTTCAACCTTCAGCACAGATATGTCATGTGGAAAGTGCAGATAATTTTTGACTTATCCTCATAGCTTATACACTTTTAAGTGACTTGAAATTGATTCCTGCAGGTTAAGAAAGGCCAATTATAATAACACGCAATATAATTTTAAAAAAGACATAACAGTCTTACCTCAGTTCATTTTTTTTTTAACAAGAAGGTATTCCTGTTTGTTTGGGATTGGAATATTCTTCAGAAAATTTCTCTTATTTCTTGACAAATTGGAACGTTAGCAGTGTGGGAAAGGGGTGGTAGGGTGGAAAATAATTCATCACCCACAAGGCCATGTAGACATTTTTAACTGTTGAGGGTAGAAAGTGAGGAATGAGCAACACCAGCCAAGACATGGCAGCAATATTCCATTCTTGGTTTGATCTGGCTCTTGTGAAGAGAAAGAATGGCATGTGGAATCAATTCAAGGAACTGACCATTTTTCTAGACACTTTAGCAATGGGGATTTTCTAAGTATAGCTTAGGTGTGGCATAGGGTCAAAAGTATGAAACATCCTAAATAAAACAACTAAATGCACCAAAAGGAGGTTGCATCTTTGTAGTGAGTAAATTGTTTCTGTCTATATGAAAAAATTATAATAAATAATTATTGCTCTACTATCGGTATCAAGCCCTCTTTTGAGTTAATGCTGTGAACGTTAGAATTTATATATTATTTTTGTTCTCATTGCATTTGTGTGTGTGTGTATATATATATATATATATATATATATATATATATATATATATGACACTACAGTTCAAAAGTTTGAAGCCACTCCTAAAATTAGCATGAGATAAACTTGACAAAAGAGTAAAAAAAATTAAAAAGAGATCTTAGATTCAGTGAAAAAAGAATGAAATCAATTACCAAACTTATACTTTGAGAAACTTTTGCAATGAATGGCAAAATAATAATAATAATAAAAAGTTTTTTCTTTTTGTTATAATAAAATTTCTAATAAAAAATCATGTCTTACTGCTTTTAATAATTTTCTCTTATTTAAAGTACAAAACAACTACTTTTTGGGCCAATTTAAAATATTACCAGGGGTATCCTGAAACTTTTAAACTGTATTGTATACACACACACACATACTGAAGGAGCTGTTTATTATGATTACCTTGAGGCAGAATCTTTCCAATACCCATATCTGGCTAATAACGTTAAGCAAAAGACATAAAAATTGCAACAGTCTACTCTACATTGTTATAAACAACTTTGCATTATCAAAAGTTATTACAGAATTTATTCACTTAAATATTCAAATATTATTTATTCATCTTCTTAGAATTTGTTATATTATTTACATTATTTGGACCTTTATCCTCATCATAGTCACAACATTTCAGCTGTTGTATGCTCCGGTCTTCTTCTGGTGATTGAAATTTCGAACTGAACCCTTTATTTCGTCCATGTGACATGCCTCTTCCTGGTGTCTCAGTTATTTCCCTTTAACTCAACTCTCCAAGCCTTAGTTCACCTCTGCTGTGGCCTGGTATTGAACTCACAACTCTTTGGGTCTAGTCACTGGATGTAAACAATGTCTTTATGCACTGGGCCTTGTGTCCATCTTGTGTTCATCTGTGCATGAATTTTGGGAACTTATAAACCAAATGTCTCAGCAACCTTTTTACCACTGCTCATATTGCAACTTTTCTGTTATTATTACTTCATTTTTTTTCCAGAGCTTATATTGCAATTTTTGTTGTTATTCATTGCTTTTCTCTAGCATTTCTTATTACTGGTTCACATATTGTATTCATTTCTATGCTTGGCTGGCTCAGGAATTTTTTATGGCTTAGCATATGTACTGATTCTTTAGGTTTTTGTATTTTCCAGTTATGCTGTCTATTATTTCAACCTCGTCTCACGGTGGGAGGTGATCACCCTTTTCTCTCCATATGTGGTCAGCTATGCCTGATTTTTCTATTTACCCTTGTGTTACTGTTTTACAATGTTCTTGCAGTCTTACCTTAAAGGGGCTGCCTGTTTCCGCCTTTGTATTTCCTACCACAGCTACATGGGATGGTGTACACAGTCCTTCATAACCCTACAAAGGAATGAAAATCTCATCATACTTCCAGCTGACAAAGGTAATGCAACTGTAGTGATAGACAAATCGGAATATACAGAAAAACTACAAGATCTCATTGTGAATGGTAGCTACAGTAAAGAAAGACTCTACAATGAAAACAGAAAACAATCTGTCATATATCCTAATTAAGAACAGGGACCACTTCACACCTAAGACATACAGGCAGTTGTGACAGCGTTACACCAAGCTACCTCAAATATACCATCTTCCAAAGATTCACAAAGGTGGTATTTTGCTCAGGCCAATTGCTAGCTGCCAAGATCCTGTGTGCCACCCTCTGAGTTGCTTCCTATTAGATATAATCTGTCCATTAATCGGAAAGTCACCATCATATGTTTGGAAATCAGCTCACTTTGTGGAAATAATCAAAGATGCTCCCATCCAATCCAACCAGATAGTGAGCCTGACGTGGTGGGTTTGTTCACTAAGGTAGTCAGGGAGAGACTGAACTTGAACTCCTCCCTAGGAGAACGGACCAGTATACCAATATGGAGATGCTGACTTTCTATACGCAAACAACATACTTCAGAATGGGATCAGGCATATATCGACAGGTTGCAGGCAATGGCGATCACCATTATCACCAACAATGGCAAACCTATATATGGAATACTTTGAGGGAATGGCCTTAGATACATAATGTCCGAGATACATAAATGACACCTTCATACTCTGGCCATACCAGGAAGAGATCCAGCTACTACTGGACCATGTGAACACAATATGATCATTGATACAGTTCACAATGGAGTGAGAAAATGACAACAAACTCGCCTTTCTTGATGTGTAACATCGTATTCTCGCCCAACTGGACCCACAGACTCCACCAAACCGGCCATTGATCCAGTATGATCCAGTATTACAGGTTAGATACAAGTCTCTGGTTCCCAATGTAAATTCGAGTCCACCCTCCAGCTATGTTGCGAGTTTTTGATCCTGGAGAGTGGTCATCAGATCGTAGAAATTCGGAAGCTCCCCGTTGGTTCACCTGCAAGTTCATTGGGTGAGAATCGAGTTAATAGAAAAATAAATAACCAAGTCAATTCGATTTTGAAAGGACAAAAGTTTATATATATATATAAAACAAACACACACAAAAAAATAATTCTTGTTGCACAAGGTTGAATGTTTCTTATATGAGAACAATAACCAAACAAACACAAATATTTCAAATAATTTCGGTAAGGAGAGATGTAGCTTTTGTTTTAACCCTTTTTGGTCTGTTCTTAGCACAACTACTACAATCTTCGATGTTCCTGTTCTCAGTAGTTGTAATAGTAGTAGTAGTAGCAGTACTTAGATGTTAGCGGCAGTATTTCACTCTACGCCCTCCATTCAGCAACACACAGTAGACACTTTCTTTTCAATCTCTGACATCACTCCCCCAGTTTGATTGCATTCGAAGACAGACAAACCCGGTGACGTATATGTTTTTCTAGTGCAAACGTACTCACATACTTTCAAAGTACAATTTCACTCTTCCGAGAGTAAACAGTTTACTTTTTCATTAATTAGTTTCCAAGATCCACAACAAGACTCCATTGTTTATCACTTCGCTATCAACCACTCTGCCACATTTTGTAAACTACAGAGTCTTGTTTCAAAAATGAATTTTAAATCAAAACATTCATTATTTTAACTTCAATTCTCACAGTGTTAAAATCCATTTCTTTTTCTAAAAGTTCCAATTATCATTGTTCGAGTAATTCTCTATTAATAATCTGATATCCTTTGTATATTTACAAAAAGATTGTATTTCATGTTCTAAATTAACTTTCTGTAACATTTACATTTCAAATTCTTTACAGCATTTTTAACATTTTACAGCATATTCTCCTTTATTATTATTTTAGGGGTGATATCACCCCCGCCACAGATGTACTCATATCTCAAACAGAGCAAGGGTTCAAGACATCCGTATACCGCAAACCAACATTCACTGGACTATATCTCAACTTCAACTCTCACCACACATACAGTGTAACAACAGGGATAGTCCCCTGCTTGCAACAATGAGCAAAAGTCATAAGAGTGGCCCAGAAATGTACCAACAAGAAATGGTCAGTATAAGCAGTGTCCTACAACATAACAACTACCCTGGGTACATGGAAGCAGCTCCAACAAACAGAGATAGAAGGGTACAAGTGGATAACAGCACTCAGAAAACAGTCTACCTACCCTATGTGAAGGGATTACCGGAGAAAATACAAAGGATCTATGGTCCATATAACATCAAGACAAACCTCAAAAGTGGTGCAGACATCACGTCTGAGCAAGCCCCAACTCCATAGAGGAGAACATGACTAATTACTGTGTGTACGACATCCTGTGTAGCTGTGGTAAGACTACAAGGACATCATAAAGCAGTAGCACAAGAGGAAATAGAAAAATCAGGAATAGCTGATCACATATGCAGGGAAAAGGGTGATCATTGTCTCCTGTTGGACGAGGTTGAAGTAATAGAGAGCATCACTGGAAAATATGAAAACTTAAGGAATCAACATATATGCTAGGCTACAAAAATCCCCTGAGCCAACCAAGCATAGATATGAATACAATATGGGAACCAGTAATAAAGAGTGCTAGAGAAAAGCAATGAACAACAAAAATTGCAATATAAGCTCTGGTTAAAAAAAAATGCTATAATAATAACAGAAAAATTGCAATATGAGCACTGGTAAAAATGGTAGCTGAGACATTAGGTTCATAAGTCCCAGAAATTCATATACAGATGCCTTCAAGGACACACGGATAAAAATGGTGGTTAGATCCAGTGACTTAGACTCGTACACTGCCATACACTGTATAATAAAAATAATTTGAATTGTAATTGCTTCAGGAAGAGCCAATTACTTTGAGATCTCTTTAGCATCTCTTGCAATGAGCATCATTAATCAGATAATGAAGAAGGAACCTTCAACCTCCTGTCTTTTAGTCCAATATGCTGCTACTACTGTATTTGTACTGCAATTAATATTTCCTTTCCTACTTCTGGTACCATGTAACACAATACTGTATCTCATGTTACTTGAAGCAATGGCACTACTAAGTAAAGATCCCCATCTTGCCTGAAAAATATCATGAATGAAGTCCAATGGTATTCTAAGAATCTCTAAGATCATGGAACCAACCAATGAAATATAATTTTGCACTACTTGTCTTCCATTACTTGATGAGGAGTTGGAGACTACAAAGTAAGCTTCTTAACTTGCTTAGAGATACCATTAAAAACTTAGTATAGTAGACAAACCACGTAAACTACAGCTGTAGGACAAATCTGGCTGGCCAACTGCGATATTTTAGCTTTCCATAATATTCTTAGGGTTTGGTTTGGTTTGTTTTACGGCATATCAACCTCAATTATCAGCCTCAATGGGTTATTTAATGCTGACAAGATTTTTATTGCTGGTAATATTAAAAAAAAAAAAAAAAAAATGTATTGCTAGTAATATTTTTTTCTAAAAATGTATTGCTGGTATTAAAACCTATTTTTACACTTTCACAGTGCTTTGACCCCAGTTTGGCGGTTAACTATTTGCCCACAGCTGGGACTCTAATCCTCGGTCAGGGTGGACCTGGGAACACCAGCAATTCAGAGGTAGTTCTA
This sequence comes from Acanthosepion lycidas, assembly GCA_963932145.1. Taxonomy (NCBI): domain Eukaryota; kingdom Metazoa; phylum Mollusca; class Cephalopoda; order Sepiida; family Sepiidae; genus Acanthosepion; species Acanthosepion lycidas. Next base: position 61,335,763 of record OZ010580.1, read on the forward strand.
CGCTCCTCAAAACCATCAGAGGCCTTGCTGTTGGATGTACTTACTTCATTGTCTTGATTTTTTAAGGAAATTTAAAAACAAAGTGTTTCTTATTTCCCAAAGTTAAAGGGGTGAGGGAGAGAGGTAACACTTTGTTTTTAAATTTCCTTAAAAATCATTTAATCACCAGTTACTTACCATCGCCTGAAGAAGTACACTCATAGTATTGAAACATGAAAGTTTTTGTGTAGCGATTTCAAAATGTTTTTATTATAATCTTTTATAATAAAAATGTAATATTATATATAGGTATATTTTCTCTCTCTCACTGGTAGCACAGCTGAGTTTCATGCACAATGTCAATTTTCAATCAGCACCTGTTGACTACATCATGCATAAAAGTCAGAGTTGTACTACTGGTGAGAAAAATAAGTACATTTATTATTAATTAAAGCTCTGCTATTGTACATCAAACATTATTTTATTAGCACCAGCACTGAATATGTTATATATATATATATATATATATATATATATATATTTTGAACAATAAAAAATATTAAAAAATTGAAATCTTCAGACACACAAGGTTTATATACACATGAATATACACACATCATACTCACTCACTCACTCCCTAATGAGCCAAATAACACACACACTTAACAGAGACACATCCCCTTTCCAGGAACCAATAAAAATGTCAAAATGACCAAGGGAATTCAGAGTAGCATGAATCCATCCAGCTCTTATCTCAAATAACAAGTTAAAAGAGGCTGTTAGACCAACACAAGGACTGACCAAAATTCATGGTTAAAAATAAAATAAAAAACAAATGAAAAATACAGACAAAAGTTGATTTTCTTCATCAAGACATTCGTTTCTGTAGCAAGCAGAAAATTATTTTTTTCCTGATGATAGCCACGTTGGCCGAAACTAGCCGAGGAATCTAAATGAAATAATAATAAAAACAAAGGAATATTATTAGGTTGGTGCAAAAATAATGACGTAATAATGTCGTTTTTTGACGTATTTTTTAACGTCAAAAAACGACATTATTACGTCATTATTTTTGCACCAACCTAATAATATACAACACAGTGTGTCAGAAGATTTTAATACTTTTTATTGTACACTATATATATATATATATATATATATATGTGTGTGCATGTTTCATTAAAAATGACAGACAAGGTACTATGGTTAAGCTTTTTATTTAATTTTTCTTGTGTTCTGACAAGATCTTTCTTTTCTGGACAAAGGGTGTGTAAGAACTGTCCAAATGTTTTATATTTCCGAGCGCTTTCGGCTATACCTTTAGACATTATCAAGGATGATTCGATTTTTCAGTTTAATTGAGTGTGTGCGTTCTGTGTATGTCTTAGTGTGTGGCAGGGATGTTTTTAATCTCCGAATACGGTTAGCACATTGTAGCTTTGTTCGTAGTTAATATTGTTAAGAGTTGGCTTTTTCTTTTTTATTATTAAAGCTTCTGTTATTTTTAGTCTTTTTTTGTAGGTGGATGCAGTTAATATATTTGTTTTCTACTAGTATGTTCCTAATGGAGTCGGGTAAATCTGTGTGTGTGTTTAAATGGGTTCTAATGGAGCTGTGATCAGATAGGTGTAACGTAAGACGTCTGGATAAGCATGTGGTTGTGTAACCGATGTAATTATTTATGAGTCCCGTTTGATCAGGAACACAGTTCCTTAAGGGGCATTTGAACTCATAATGTTTGTTCTTTGTAATTTTGACTTAGCTGGTGTGTTGTTATTTTTGAGGATAAGGTTGGCTGTCTTAAATTTTTTATAATAGATAATTAATTTGATTTTTTTTATTCGGATCAATTGGAGTAGTATATTTCTTTATAATATGCCTTAGAGAAGATTCGTTTTGTTTGTAATTTTAATATGCATTTGCTTTTTGTAATAAATGTGTATGTGATTTTTGGCTGTGTGTTCGCTATTGTTATTACTTGCTTTGGGAAGAAATAGTCTAATTTGGTGGTCTATAAGGTGGTTAGGGAAGCCGTTGTTGATTAGTGTTTGTTTAACATTACTAAGTTCTTTGAGAAAGAGTAGTCGAGAAGATGAGTTCTGGTGTGCTCTATTTAGAAAGTTTTTTATTACTGCTATTCTGTACCTAAGTGGACATTCACTTTTGAAGTTAAGGTGGCACGAGTTTTTTGCTGGTGGGTTTTTATATATATATATATATATATATATACGCGTGTGTGTGTGTGTGGTTTTTATCGTTTATCCGAAAAAACTTTTTCGATTTCATCTTTTAAAATTTGTATATTTCCAGATATGCAGGTCTCTAGTGTAAAATTAAAAAATTGTTTGTTTTCTACAAATAAAATAATGTTTCTATCTAGCGAATATGCCTAAAATTAAATATTAAAAAAATAAAGTAAATTTTAATCTCAGGTTTAAAATGTGTATATTTTCAAAACTAAGTCATTTTTCTTAAACCCAAAGTAAAAATTATTCCTTTTTAGCCATTATAGTTCGGTTGGTGTTCTGCCTATAAAATTCTTCTAAACAAGGAAAATTAATTCATTTTATTTTCATTTTTACAAATATCTTTATGGTTTTAGTGAATACACTTAAGTAGGATTAGATTAAAATGATTAAAATATAGTTTCTAATTTCAGTTTTAAAATGGGTATCTAAAAAGAACAGATTTGGAAATCTACACATTCTAAAAATGAAAAATGCTTTTAATTATTTTTGTATATTCACTAGATAGACACAAATTTATTTATGTGAAAAAATAACTCATTGATTTTCCTTGTTTAGAAGAAATTTATTTGCAAAACCCCAATAACAGTTGGCTGGCATACCAGAAAAGAATTGCCATATTTTTAAAAACATAAGGGGTTTCATTTTTGGGGTTTTTAAAAGCCATATCATAAACTAATTTCTGGAGAGCTATACCATTTTCTCTCTCAAACAAATGTGTTGTCCAAAGACACAAAAATATAAATAGTTTATGCGACGATTATTTCTTTTGTATTTTACCAATTTGTTAATAAATATGGTATTAGGTTGGTGCAAAAATAATGTCGTTTTCTCGCATATGTTGCTATGTGAGAAAACAACATTATTTTTGCACCAACCTAATAGTTATTCATAATTGACAATTTATTCAAAAGTTTAATAAATAAACAAGTTTAATCGAAAACAAGTGTCTCTCGATGTCAGACGCTCTTTTTTTTTTTTTTTTTTAAACTTTATAATTTTTGAAGGATTTTGATTCCATGGGTCAGGGAAGAAATGACCATCTTCTTGGTTGTAGTTTAATGTGTCTTCTTGGGTGTACAATTTCAAGAATATTGATATAGATTGGTCACTTTGTTTTTGCAAATCAAAGTAAGGGTAAAATTTAGTCTCGGGGTGGGGGATATCATATTTTGTATTTTCGGCTGTTCAAAGCAAAATACTGTAAAAAAAAATAATTCAATGAATAAAAGCACATACAAGTTACATATTTAAAAAGATTATTTTTTTTCCAGCCATCAGCCATATGAATGAGCCTGAAAATACACGATAAATTGTGAGTTGAACAGACTAAGTTGTAAATTTACCAATTTCAAACGAAATCAGATATCAACTGGAAATCCTATCATTACACAAGAAAATGAATGGTTTCCTTAAAAAGAAAAAATACTAAATTAAAAACCGAAATGAAAAACGCAGTATCAGGAAGAAAAAAAAAAAAAAAAACAACAGTTACCGATACCGAAACATAAATTGCCAAACCGCCCAACCCTGGTGGTTTGGCTCCCTCTGCCAGTCAAACATGTACTACTGTGTATTGATAGCAACTTTGTCTTGTATACATTATTCAGTGAGTTTGATTTTCATTGGACACCCCCATTAGTGTGAAGATCATGTTGAGTGCATGGTGGGATATTCAAGGAATCATCCATTATGAACTGTTAGACAATAATCAAACAATCAATGCGGATCTCTACTAACAACAACTTTGTAGTTTGAAAGCAGTTTTAAACATCCTTAGTCAACAGAAAGGAAGTAATCCTCTAATACCTGTCCTGTCAATGCACAATTGACTAAAGATCACTTTGAGGAACTCGGGAAAAAATTGCTTCGTTCTTCAGATTTTCCCAACCCTACTTCTTGGTACAATTAGCTCTTGGCATATAAAAATAAAACTTGGCGTGATCTTTTGAATAAATTAAAAATATAGAGATCAAAAACAAATATATGAGTATAAAATCTTTATGCACAAATGTTCCTGTAAAGAAATGTCTAAATTTACTGAAAACACATTTAATTAAAACAAAAACAAAAATCACCTACACATTCCTAGACACAAAAATCATAAAAATGTGTCATTTAATCACCAATTAAATGTTTTCACCTTTGATAACAAATTTTTATAGACAGAAATTTGGTTTTACTGATTGTTGCCTTCTTCTCTCAGTGGGTCTTTTGGTTTTGTCTATTTTGAGAATTTCTGGAAAGTGGTTCTTTTAAAAATATTTTAACACAAAATTCTTCTTATTTCAGATACATAAATGATTTTCTTCTAATATATCCACAAGACATAATTTTACTCAATCTAGTCAATGTCTGTCTTTAGTCAACAGAAAGAGAGTAATCCTTCATCATGATAATCCCTGTCCATAAATTGTATGATTGACTACAGTTCTTTTTAATAAACTTGATTGGGACATATTGCTTCACTCTCCATATTTTCCTGACCTTGTTCCATCTAATTATCACTTGTTTAGAGTTCTGCAGGATTATTTAGATGGCCTCAGGTTAACATCAAGAGAAAAAGTTCAATATATGTTGGACTCAAGGCCTAAAGAATTTCACAAACGTGGCATCTATACACTTGTTGACAGATAGAATGAGGTTCTAAGAAGCAGTGGAGGTTGTATTGATGATTAAATATTTCTATATGCATTAGTATCTTCATTTGTATACTCAATGAGATTAGAACTTTTGTTGAACATGGTAGACTATTTGCTTGTCTCACCTTACTTTTTCAACCATATGAAAAATTCAAAATATATACGCAAAGGCATGCTTAAAAGTTCTTGACGAAGAAGCCTTTCTGGCATCTTATTCTCCTACCACCATAACGTAGCTTGCCTGTGACTTTTCTGTATTTTAATGGCAATTGTCCTGATATGCTTTCCTATTTGGTATCTCATCTTCTTGACTTTAAGCGCAGTATTAGATTGGCAGCTATGTCTCATAATTTTACTGCTGAAATTGTTAGATGATAAATTCTATTCTAATAATTTATCTTATACTTTTCACTCTTCGCGCTTTTTGCTTTTCTGTCAACTACGATCTTCAAAAATGCATATGCAACGTTAATCATAATCCTCTGTCTTCTTGAACTTTTATTGTCCTTTCTCCTCAATAACATTTTCTCAGCTTCCTTCACTCAGTAGCTACTTGCCGTGCTTGGTGTGAATTGATTAGAAAAAGAAAATAAATAACTGATAAGTGACCAGATTATGGGAAGTGAATTGGGTCAAGAACTTTTCAGCACTACCTTCTGTGTGTGTTGATAAAGTTTACATTAATCTGGCACAAGTATTGAGCACCCTGTGATAATCGAACTCACTACACAGAATGAAAGACTAGTTTTTTTTTAATCAGTTTCCTGGTGCCCTTTTGGTTTACATCAGTCATGTCTTGCCTCAACAGACACGTTGTGGGTGAGCAAAAAAAAAAAAAAAAAAAAAAAAATAGATGATTGATTCTACAAGGATGTATGGGCAAAGATATCAGTTTGTAGTAAATCTGCACTATTAGTTTTTTTTGTAATCTGTAAACACAGAAACTTACTGAAAATAAGTAAAAACTTTTCAATCAGCAGAGATTCTCTATAATTCTTTCTATTGAATTATAGAATATTACTAATGATTACATATATAGTCCCCACCCACCAATTTTAACCTTGTTTGAGTAAAGTCTAAGGTCAGTTTTATCATGCTTACCATAGGTAAAATGGTAAGCAAACTAGTCTTATTGTTGCTAAATCGCATGCCTCATTCATGTGTCAGACTAAAGTGAACTTAATACTGATATATACACATTTTAAGTTAATATCATAGATGCAGATGCCAAAACTTATTTTTGTAATGGATTTTGGCAGACACATCTTGAGTTGTTTATATTCTGAGGTCATAGTTTATTTAAGTGTTAGGGGCTTATGGTCACATCATGTTGAAATACTTGTTCCCATACGATCACTGAAGTTAAGCAACATTGAGTCTGGTCAGTACCTAGATGGGTAACCCCTTTGGAATACCAGGTGCTGTAAGCTTGGATGTGCAGGTGGTGTAATAGATAACGACTGAATTGTTAATCAGAGAGCAAAGTTTCAATTCCAGTTAAATTCATTTATGCATAAATGCCCTTAGGAAAGGTACAAATCCACTTTTCTCCATAGCAATGGTTGAATTAGTAAGATTTGCATCACTAAACCATTATTAAAAAAAAAAAAAAAAAAAAAAAAAAAAATATTTCTGGCTTTAAATAATCTGCAAAGGCTTGATAAGCTGTAGAAAACAAATCAATCATATTCTAGTGTTAATTTCATATTAATGTCCTAAGTTACCTGTCACTGCGTTCTAGCGTTGACAAGAAATTAATGAATAGAATTAAAAAAAAAAAAAAAAAAAAAAAAAAAAAAAAGCATGGGTTTCAAGAGAATTATTTTTAAATAGAGAATACAAGAAAATCATGAAGACAAATTGTGAATTTGTTCAATTTTTTTTTTTATGTATATTCAAAAGAAAAGTTTGGAACAACGCTGGTACAAAAACAGAAATAAGTGACCATAACTTATGCCTCAAGCAAAAATAAATATTTTTTAAAGATCACACAAAAGAAATCCTATTTTAGTTAAATTTAATAATAATAATAAAAAAAAAACAAAAAAAAACAAAAAAAAAAAAAAACACCCATCAATAGTTATTTTATCATCCAAGAATGATTTCCTATCTAATTATTGTTTTCAAATAAATCTGTATACAATAGAAGCATGTTCATTACCCTTTGAATAGTATAGATTTGCTGCTGCTATATATTGAGAGAGAGGAGGGGATGTCAGGTGGGGATTGGCTGACAAGAATGCATAATGCAAGAGATGAAGAAAGAAAGAAATTGCAAAATAAATTTTTTTAAATTCAGGTAAGCAATAATAAAAATTGCTCTCTATATTACAAATAATATTTCCCAAAATAAAGGAAAAGTTAATGCCAAAGGAGATGGCAGTATGTTCTCATTTGTTCTAAAGTCTTTTCAACAAAGCATTGCATACACACCCACATGCTCATTCTTTGCATTTTAACATATTGCAGATGCACTTTTTTTTTTTTTTTTTAAATTTTTAGTTGACAGCATAAAGTTTTTGAGGTTATGAAAAATAAAATTATAATAGTATTATATATTCATTCTGTGAGTAATACTTGTTTTAATGCCTGACTGGTGCTAATCTACTTTTTCTCATTAGCCATGCGATATATATAACTGTGTGGGGCACCCCAAGGCGGTGTAATGGTTAACAAGCTTGTCTCGCTAGAACAATTATGACTGAGCAGTGAGTTCGATCCTCACTGGGTGCCCTATACTTTCAGCCTTGTGCCACATCTAAGCTATGCTTAGAAAATCACTATATGTAACTGTGTGAGAAAACAATGTTAAGAACAATTTTAGGGAAATCTATGAAAAAGATTTTGGCAGATCCATTATCACAATGTGGGCTATTTATTAACAAAAGATATAAAAACAAAAAGAATAAGAAACTAAAGAAAAATTGGCTAGACTATATGATATTTGGCAGAGGAGGGGTGTATTAAAAAAAAAAAAAAAAAAAAAAAAAAAAATTGCTTTTTTCACTGCAAATTATTCATTATATCATATCCAAGCACTTTACAAAAATTAGAGATGATTACACAATATTTCAAGATCAATTTAGGTTTATAGTTCATAATCATGCAATGAGATGAGGTGATGGTGAAATCATTAAGGTTTTTTTTGTCAAAAGCATTTTATTTTTGGTCGTATAATAATTTAAAACATTCCTTTTTACAGGATTTATTTTTAAAATGGAATAAGATCATTCTGAATTTCGCTATTGCCTATCAAAATGAATGGAAGAAAGCGATCTAAAAGCAACAATGGAAAAGAGAGGTAACAAAGCGTAAATGAAATAGCTCCAGTTTGTCAAAACTTAAGAAACTTAGCATTGCAGCCAAAGTATTCTAAAATACTGCCAATAACAAAGGTGAAAATGAAAAATACCTAACAACAAATCGAATATAGCATCAAAATTTATATTATTTTTATTTATTTATGTAACTAAATACATAATTGACAACAATGTTTCCATAAAAGTTGATATTTCCTGTAATAAATTCTTAATAGATATTATTATTATTTTACTTAAGTGTAAGGTAGTCCTACATTTACAATTCCTTAGAGGTAATCATGAAAAGAAATGTTGCTCAAAACTGTCTAAAATCGTTAGCACATATTGCTGCAAAATTATCAAATATGCCCTTCCTCTGCCAAATGCATTATATACCAGTTATATATTTGAAAAAAATTAAATTAAAAATTTCAGTCCCCTCTCCTTCATGCACATGTGTAATCACATCAATGTAAAAATCACTTTAGTCTGATGAAGTCCTAAATACCAAAATGCTCTATACAGAAAAAAAAAAAAAAAATTCCACTTTGTCATAGATTTTTCTAAAATATGTAGCTATCTTATTCTGCCAGTAATGCATGCATCAATTCCTGACCACTAACAATCCCTTTCTCCTGATTTTCAATGCATAACATCAAATGAGTACTGCAACAAACTGTAAGTAAAGGATATTATCAGAATGTCATTTTTCATACACAACTGTAACCTTTTGTCTTCAACCTTGCCAATGATTTTCCTGTCAGAGCTTTTTCAGTTTTAAATTTAAAATTGTTCTGTAATGGGGAATGGTTAAAATGTATCATCCAGGCAAACCTGTGAAGCTGATATTTTGTGCACAATTTCTCAAACATTATTAGTATTAAAATAAAAACTAAATGAACTTTCAATATTTAGTTGCATTCTAAATGTACAATGGAAATTTTGACATCTACTTTGAGGCTTTTAGTAACTACTATGCAACTTTATGTGATTATTAAAGTGAACAGAATCATGGAAGCTCCGACATTTAATGAATCCTACCTATGATATCAGACAAGTAAATAAAATTTTTGATTTGATAAGACTGTACATTATGTGTTCAAACTAAAAGTTGCCACAATAGTAAGGTTTAAGATTGGCTTAGTTTGGCCTAAGGCCACAAGTATGGAGCACCAAGTGAGTATCAAACTCGTTTCAGTAGTAATAATTTGTAATAAATTATCAACAATTCCAGAGTGATTTAAAATTATTTATATAATTTAAGATTTGCACAAAGTGTACATCTAGCATAATACTTAAAGTGCTTTATGTGATAAAGAACTTTCAATAGAATTCAAAATCCTTAGTAAATTCTGATCTCTTACACCCCTTATTGTGTGTTAATTGTATGTACACATTAAACTGACAGCTATGGAGAAGAAAGAGATCAAAATTTGCAAAATATATAGAGTGTGTGTATGTGTGTGTATATATATATATTATATATATATATACATCTCAACACTCCCTGAGGTTATAGGTCTGGAGAGGAGGTGATCCCAGCATGCAGCACCTTTGGAAAGTGCCTGAAAACCATACCATGGGTTGACCCAAGCCTATTGAGTGAAATTGGATAGACGGAACATTTGAGGGACTGTCGATAGCTGTGCTAGCACAAAGTCACAAGTCATCGAGACTGAGGGTTTGAGTGTGCTGGCCTTGTTCAGATTGTTCACCACACTAGATAACATGCTCTCCCCGAGAAACTGTAACTATGGTCCACTCAGCATAGTTGCAGCATAAACCACAGGTGGGCCCTGTGGGTATTGAACAAACACAAATGTACCTGAGTGAGTGTCTGAATTAGGGATTGGCTAGTTGCCCTAGTAAACGGGTATCCTCAAATACGAATGGTCAACTGTTATGTTTATATATACACACACTCACACACTACAGGAGATTGCAAATTACTGGCAAGTGAATAATTTATTTAGATTTAAAAGCAAAATACAACCTCTTTTACGAAAAAAGGGGGGGTTATAAGGCCTGTGGGCTTTACTCAGACCAACCAATTGAATATGATCTATGTTAAATTTAAACTAAGCAAAAAAGCAAAAATTAAGAAATTATTTTCCACAAATGGGTTATGACCCATAAATTAGCAGTCAATGGCAGTATAGATGTTAAACAGGAGTGGATGTTAATGAATACATATTTTACACACTAGACAGTGTCATTTCCTAAGCAATCTTATCTTACCTGGATAGAGACAGAATGACACAAGCATTAAGATTGTGAGAAGACTAAAAAAAATAGAACACACTTTTATTTTACTAAATTCAAATATCATTAAAATCCTTGTGACCTGTAAGAGACTGTGAGGATATACCATTCCATGTCCTTCATGACAATGTCCATTCTCTTTTAGAAGAAACTGAATTCCTTTATCTTTAGAATGCTGTCTTATTAATATGATTTTCTTTCTACTGTATTCTTTTTCAAGTCCTCTCAATAACCTTATTGTTAATTTCACTCAAAGTTGTTTTTCTGTCCGCAACACAACTATGAAATTAAAATACACTATTGTTCAGGAATCAGAGTCACCTTCAGTGGCAGGATAAAATTTTTGGTACAGCAAATGGAGTCACATACAGAGTAATAAAGGTTACTATTTAATTGTAGCACTTTGGTCAGAGACATAACAATCAATTGTAAAAATATTTGCCCTTACTTTACAAGTGACAAACAGAAAAAGCATTGCTTGCTTTCATAATGTACACTAGCCTGCATTACAATGTAGATGAAGAGAAACAAATTTAATAGTCATAGTATAAAATCAAGGATGGTTATTTATCAATGACCAAGACATGTATACATTGAGACTTTTTTTTTTTTTTTTTTTTTTTAATCATTTTACTTTAATTTAAGCAGGGTAACTTCTACAGTGACAATTCTGGAATTCCAGGATACACTGCAGATATTTCTTATGATGGCTTTAGTAAGAGAAGAAACAAAGCAATATTAATTAATATTGGTCATTATTTCAGAGACTTAACTATTAGGTTGGTGCAAAAATAATGACGTAAGAATGTCGTTTTCGGACGTATTTTTTAACGTTAAGAAACGACATTATTACGTCATTATTTTTGCACCAACCTAATAATAATAATAGGTAACAAAGGAAAAGCAGAAAATATAATCAAGAAACTTTGCAGACCGCAAAAACTTGATACCGATTTAAAAAAAAAAAAAAAAAAAAAAAAAATTAAAAAGTGAGAGTATCAATAATTAGACAGACTCAACTCAAACATTATTATTGTCATTAGTAGTAGCAGTTGGAGCAGCAATTGTAGTAGTAATGATTAGGAAACAAAAACAAAACAACAAAGCCAATGATGATATAATGGACAGTTTATCTTTCCCCAAATGTGTTATTGCCTACTGACAATTCTATCAGACAACCAATAAAGGCTGTAATATACAAATGAAAAAAAAAAAAAAAAAAAAATTACCTGTTTCTGAGGAAAATAAAGCTCTGTAGACTGACAGAGAAAAGGTGTTCACTAAAGGTGCGCTAAAGAAGTGCCCACCTGTTTTGCTGAAGTGAGGGTGTGTCCATGAATAAAAGAAAAAGAAAAAATAAATCCGGAATGTTTACAGACTAACTGGAAAGAGTTTATCGTTGAGAGAGAAAAAGTCTGCAATCAGAATTTACTTCCGGACAAACGAGAAGGATAAACAGTGTTTTACTATTTTATGTACATGAAGGACAGAAAAAAAAAAAAAAAAAAATTTAGACTTTGAAATAGTAGAATAAAACTAAAACTGTCTATATAGATTTAGATACAGGTGGCTCCAAATAAATCTTTAATTAATTTTTGGGGGTGGGGAGGAGTCAATTTGAATGTAAACCTGTATGTATGCAGCTCAGGATGTAGAAAAGGTTATCATTCCATACTTTAATCAGACTAGCAGTCTTACCACAAGGTTTTATCCAGTGTGTTCTTCAGCCTTCCTCAAGAGAGTGCTGTATTTAGCAACATTTGGATTGCTGGTATATGATTCCTATGGGACAATAAGGAAATTGATCACCTTCTGGATCAATGCAACTTCATAAAAACAAAAAGAAAAGTTGTAAGTTCAATCCCAAGGAAGGATGCTCGACATGACTACATCATTATCCCCTGAGTAAAATTAAGAGTTCAAAACTCCATCAAAGTTACCAGATGTGACACACTTTTGTGGAAGGCTGGGGAGTACACTGGCCATTATGATATAAACAAGAAAATGAGAATACTAGTCTGAAGAACAATACCTGATCTTGTAATTTCAGATAAAATGTCACAATGCTTGTTAACAAGTCTACTTTCCAAAAGAAAGTATCACTTTCATACACTCGGTAAAAAAAAAAAAAAAAAAATACTTGCAGAATGAACTCTGCCCTGTCAATCCACAAATTGGAAGGGTTTAGGGGTTTGTGGTGAGAATTGAAGAAATTTTTTTTTTTTTTTTTACAATACATTTTTTTTTAATACTTATTCAATAATTTTCTAATTAAATTTTTATTAAAAGACTTTTCAATAGTATTCTTAGTTTTATTTCCATATATTTAAATAGCAAAAAAAACAAAACAAAAAAAACAGCTATTTATTTTGCTGTGCATCATCCTGAATGTGTTCAGAGGAAATCAAATGTGAAACTATTTTATTTATTTGTGCTGATGTTGATTCAACAGGTTGGTTCTATAAGTGAAAGCTTTCAAGATGCTTTCATTTTTCAATAATTACGTTAAGGCAAATGTATCTGCTCTCATGCCAGAATTCTTATCCCTTAATCAAAATTATTTAAAATGTCATTTTCAATGGTCTTGAATATTTAATTCCATTTCTTTTCAATAAACACAAATTATTGTCTGTTGATTTTTTGGGGCCATTTCATTTGTCATTTTTACATTATCAGGATTTAAAATGCTCTCAAAATAAATTCATCTATGGAATAAAATCTTTTTTAAAAATCATGACATTAGATATGCGCACAGCATAAACGTTTATAAGAATATTTAAAAGAAATTCATTGTCTATCATTAATCAAATTTTTGTTAATAAAAAAAAAATGGTTTGGAATCTTGGAGGTGATAGATTTAATTTCCATCAAAGGTAATTTCATTGTTCTGTAATGAAAATTTAAAAGGCATAAGTGTGTGTTTGTGTCTGTGTGTGCACATCTACTTGCATAAAGTGTTATCTGTGTACACTAAATTCTGTGATGCAGAAATCTTACATGTGGTCCCAAGGTTTCATTTTTTGACATTATTTGTTAGGTCAGCCATTTTGTCTTTGTAATTATGTAATAAATTTGGGATGCAGTTTTTCAGGAGTGACTGGAGCTGATTAAATTAAAATAGCTTTAAAGTATTTTCACTCTTTTTTTCTTCCACATTCATTGCTATTTTCTTTTCTTATTCACTATTAACTTTTTGGCAACATTAAAAGGATCCTTTGTTTCAAGAAAGTAGGAGTCTTGTATCATTAAAATTTTGTAAGATCACTGTCAGTTTAGAAAATCTATGACTTTTAATGAGAATTTATCAACATTTTAATTTCCTTTGACCTTTCTATTCTGTCATTTGTATAGCCATCCCCTCCCTATCAAAATACCCCCTTCAACAAACACCACAAACTCTAGGGCTAATTTCTTCCAGGTTCATCCAAAAATAAAGTAAAATATAAGATTTGATTGTAGTCACAACATAATAGTAATTTCTTCTTCATTTTTGATCATCCATTGATAAAAATTACATAGCATGACCTTAAGAAGAGAGAAACTGACTCCTCAAAATATTGTGATTAACTTGTTTTTGTATGAAAAATGTGACAAGCGATGAGTATATCACTTCAAAGTAATGTCCTGCTGAATATTTGTTTTCTTTTTGCTTTCATTTAATTTCTTTCTTTTTCTTTTTTAAACATGTTTTTGTTCGTCTTCTCATTCTTGGTCCGTTTCCCCATTGGAAAAATAACAACCAAAGGATGATGGGAAATGCAGACAACAGGCTAGTCTTGAAAGAGTCTGGAATAAATGATTCAAAGTTAACAATGTCTTGCTTTTGCTCGATTGTTGTTGTTGCTGGTGGTGGTTTGCATATTTGTTCAAATGGAACTGACAAGAAGAGGAGGTTTTATAAAGAACAGGATCCAGGTTTTTGGCAGAGTTAAATTGGCTAGGCCAATTTGCAACAATTCAAATAGCTGCAGTCTTTTTTTTCATTTTTCTTTCTTTTTTTTCTTCTCTCCTTAATTCTCCTGTGGTAAGGTGGTCTACGTCAGGTTGAGTTTTCATCTGTTTATTTGAGATGTCCATATGCGTCGCTGGTTGGCACTAAACAAACCTGAAAGATTGTGCAGCCTAACCAAACCTGCCTGACCTGCAGATAGGAGCCAGGAACAACTACCAAAATTTGGGTTGAAATTCACCTGAAGAAATTAAACAAAATTAAGTTGATATAACAATAAAATAAAAACGTTTTTTTATTAATCTATATATCAATGTTGGTTCTCTTTTCTATAAAAAAAAAAAAAAAAAAAATCTTTACCTGTCCAGTGCCAATATTAAACTGTATAACCTAATTTTTGGTTAAATAATTGACACAATAAATTCTTTGCCAAGGCCTAGACTTGTGGTTAACTTCTATACTTGTGTAAGATTTATGAATTTGAAGACCATTATTTAAAAGTTAAATTTTACTAAAGATTTTGATTAAGGAGTTCAGTTATATAAAATAATAGAGTAACTTGCTTAAAAATATTTTGCTTCTTGAATGTTTACAGATTAGAGATTTCAATTCTAATAAACATACATTACAATATATGCTATACATATTTGGCTTTATCAATTTTTCCAACTGCAACCCCCCTCCCTTGCACGCACACACACACACTTTTCCTTTTTACCTAGAATATATATAGCACTTCTGACACTCATTTAAAACAGGCCCTACTGTTAGAAGTTACATTTGTGAATGGGTCATTCTATTAGCATAGAAGAAAGAAAATATAATTCATGGAGAATAGAAAAAGGCCAAAAGCTGGACTTTCTACATGTTTGGTAGACTTCCCTAACCATTTTAAAACCTTTATATGTTAAGTAATCAACAAGAAAAATGACACAACAAAAGGAAAATGTTTCCCGAAGAAAGAAAAAAAGAAAAATGATGTCATTAAATTTTTGAAAATTTTAGATAATGATATTTGTTTTGTCATCAAGATTTGTAAAGCACTAAGTTATCTATGACTTTTCTGTGCCATTTTATTTTTCTTCCAAAGTTATTTTGATGTTATTTTGGAACTGACAAAGATTCTCATAAAATTTGGGAGTTATAAAAATTCTTAAAGAGAGTGCCAAGAAAAATGTTTATATTTTACTAAATGAAATACACAAATATTAGAGAATGCCAAAGTCACATTATGATGTTCAGAAATTCTTTTCTTTCTACATGATATTAGATAGGAAAAAAAGGATGACGTCTGATACACGACTTTTTCAGATTTATTTTTAGTCAAAAAGGAAGAAATTCCTGATTAGTCAACAATTACACTTTATCTAATTTGCATACTGAGAAGTTCAGATTTTATTGAAAACATTTTAAAAATGATATCAGTGTAAAACTAAAAGTGGTAAAAATAAATTACATAGAAATAAAACTTTTTTGTAACAATATGATTTCTCACACATCTTTGAGATAAATAGGTAAATTCTTTTTCATTTTAAGTCAATTTAGTGACCAGAATTTCTTAGGAATCTGGTCTCCAATCTATCTTTGAGTCTATTTAATGACCAATATTTTTCAAGATTCCTGTTTCCAGCCCACCTTTAAATTGGCAAACATAAAATTTTGTTAATGATTTTAGATATCATAAAAGTAGAGTCCTTTGAAAAACTGACCACCCAAAAGCTGAATGGGCGGTCTCTTTCTCTTGAACACAAGTGGACAGATAGAGGTGGTATGACTCCAGCCAGTATTCATATAAGCAGAGTCAAGAGGGGTCAGTGAGGAAGGGACTGGCAGTCAATAGTAAAAAAAAACAGTAAGTGATTCAGAAATGGAAAAGTTCTATAGAGATAAAGGGATGAAAATCCACAATGTTGAATTGGATGAAAGTACATTTCCTTTTGTCTTCAATGTTCTTGAACCAATCAATCACATTAGAAGTACCAGTCCATTGTACAAGATCAAGTTGATTTTTTTATTTGTAGGTTGACGCATTCTAAGATCACTTTACTTATTCTACCAATCTCCGATTTAGTTGGATTAATAATTCTAGTGTGCAATTTATATTGAAATTCAAGTTTGTGATCTTTTAATAACACATAAGCCTCCTTAGTGGTGAGTTTGATAAACCCTATCACTGATTTTCAACTTGTCAGTGATTTGTTTAGATGAAGAGTTGATAGTATTAACACAATTAGAATTGTCAATGTTAACTTTTTTCTTTATATTTTTCTTTATCAAAGCTTTGTACTTCTTAGGATCCAGATTATAGAAATTTGAAGTTTTATCTGATTTTACAAAAATCAGATTTGATTCATTTATATCCTCAATCAACATGTACAAGTGTTTTTGTAATTTATTTTTACGGTTATGAAAGGTGATATTGTTGATAATATCAAATAAATCTCTCAAAGTTGTATAGCTTGTCAATGAGAGGTGCAGTATTCAGTTTTTTAAATCCATACGCATCCTTTGTTTTGGGAACTCCCTGGTCTTTAATGAAAAAAATACACCTTTCAGCTCATCCTTTGTATAAAATCTTCAGTCTTTGAGACTAACTTCTGAAAGTACTCCAATTTTTGAATAGAAATATTTTTCAGCGAAATTCCAAAATCAACTTTATCCATGTTCGCAGTTTAGATTAATACTAAAAGTGCTCAATCTTAATAGGAGCAAACTATCCAAATCTAAAAGAATATAAATTCAAATGTTCATAACATTAATTTAAAAAAAGAGCTCAATACAGAAGTAGAGCAATAAATATTTATTATAAACAGTTACTATGAAAGATGCAAGTTACCACAACAAAAATGCATAAAAATTTTACATTACTGAGCTTTTTTTAAATGAATGTTATGAAGATTTGAATTTATATTCTTTTCATTCTTTTACATTTGGAGGTGTGTGAGAGAGAGAGAGACTCACCTTATAGAGGGCAGGTAGAGGGTAGGATCCAACTCTTTCCCGAGGAAGATTTTTACCAGAACCAAATTTCACATCTGCTTTGATGACATCCTACAAAATAAACATAAAAAAAAAAAAAAAAATGTGTAAATAGGCTCGATTCCAAGTGAGTGGGGTCAAATTCTAGCAATGGCAGGCCACCTTATCAAAAAAGAAGTTTAATTGAGAATATTAATATCGCATAAAATTACACAATAACTCTTGACTAATTTATTTATAGTGCCTCAGTTATTTTAGGAGCAAATGTATTGGGTCAAAACTAAATGGAAAGGTTGTATTGTCTTGTACACTCTGGTTTTCTTCAGATGATATTGGTTGGAATTTTGAACTGAACACTTTATTTAGTTCATGAGACTATACCTTAGCTTTGACTCCTACTACCCATACAGTGTAAAGAAAGGTATCATCTGCTGGCTACAACATTGAGTAAAATCACAAGTGGTGACTGAGAGACATATGAACAAGAAATGATCAATATAAACAGTACTCGACAATGTAATAACAAACATGGGAATAGGACTGCAGTCCCCACAAACTGGAATAGAAAGATGATAACAACACTCACGCAAACTTTCTAACTGCTCAGCCACACACATTATATATTAGTATTATATTACAAAATAGAGAAATCTAAAATTACCCCATGAGAATAGCTATTTCAAGTAGCATTAATATGCCAGCATTTTTCAACTAAAATGGTGTGCAGATACAAAGTCAGAAACTTAAAAAAAGAAAAGGAAGACGACACTGCCACTGACAATAAGATATTGAGTTAACCAAACAAAACCAAAATATAATGGTAAGGAGAGGCGGATATTGTCTGGCTTAAATAGAAAGAGTTAACACAAATTTAACGCAGATTTTAATTCTACAACCCAAAGTTGGGGCAAAGGGAAATCAAATTATGGTAGAAAAAAAAAATTATACCTTACCATTATATGGGTTTATATGCCCCACTTTATCATTATATGGGTTTTGTTTGGTTAAATCAATATCTTATTGTCAACAGCTGCCTAGACTTCTTTTTTTTTTCTTTTTTTTAAATATTTAAGTTTCTAACTTTGTATCTGCACGCCATTTTACTTGAAAAATACTAGTGTACCACTAGTTGAAATAACTTTTCTCGTGAGGAAATCTTGGATTTCTCTATTTTGTTATTTATATGCTCCATTATAATAAATACATTGAGCTCATTTTGTGGATCAGTTTTACTATTTTATATTATTAGGGTCAACTTAAGATTATATACCAACAGATTATTACCTGTATTATATATATATAGATATATATATACACACACACACACACACACACACACACATATATATCATATATGTAAAACGTAATAGTCAATATGATAATTATTCCTATTGTAGAATTTGAATTGTCAGTTACTGGTCTACAAGATCAGTGTCCTGAAATTCTGATGTATTTTAAATAGATATTAATAGCATCAATAACCAGGTGTTTTTTAACAGAGACAGGCAGAGAGAGAGATAGAAAAAAAAAGAAACTTACCATTTTCTTATCTTTATATGTCAACTGACATTTTGAAACAATTTCATCATATGTTCTGGGGTCAAGCAGAGCAGAAACATCAGGTTTTACCCCCTCTGTGACATTTGTGGGGATGACTTCTGTCTCATAGAGAAGCTAAGAAAATAAGTTCAAATTATATGAGAAAACAAATTCCAATTTTCAAGGAGACATTAAATATTAAAAGTGTTTATTTCCTAACTTGTTATATTTGATCAATTCATTTTTATCACTTAAAAGCTTCACTTGTGTAACTAGGGTATTTTAAAACAACAACGCTAACATAAGCAGCTTTTCTGAAGTTTTCTAGTTCATTAATAACAAAGCAAGACATTCATGGCATCAGAATTGATTGTTTTTTATGGCTTAACCCTTCATGGATTATTTAAAGCTGAAACATTTTTGTGTGTAATAATTTTTTATTATTTTTTTTTGCTGAGTGAATATTGTATTAATAATTTTTTAGGTTTGATTTGGTTTGTTTTACGGCATATCAATCTCAATGGGTTATTTAATGATGACAAAATTTTTATTGCTGGTAATATTTTTGTCCAAAAGTTGTACTTATTTTTGCAAAAATGTATTGCTGATTATAATGTCTTGCTGGTAATCATTTTTCCTCAAAAATTCATTGCTAGTAATAATTTTTTACAAAAAATGCATTGCTGGTATTAAAACCTATTTTTAGACTTTCATAGTGTTTTGACTCCAGTTTGGGGTTAACAATTTGCCCATAGCTGGGACCCTAACAGGTGCTACCACCCTGGGTCAGAGTGGACCTGGGAACATCACCAATTAAGAGGTGGTTCCATGCTCCTCAAAACCTCCTGATCAGAGACCTTGCTGTCAAATGTAGTTTATAGTCTTACCCAGGACAAAACAATTTTTTAAAAATTGTGACTTTTTTTTAGATACAAGTCCTACTATTTAACCTACATTTGGGGAGAGAAGATGGATTTCTACCTTCCCTAAGGTTATTTGCGCATAAGTGAATGTAAGTGGAATCAGCGCTCTGATTTCTCATTCAGAGTACAATATCCATTACACCACCCACACATTTACCATAGTAGCAGAAAAGCTCCATTTTTAGTATTTTAAAATAATATTGTTTAAATAGATTGATGAGACAAGTAATACAATCCAGACACAAAATTCCCAGTATTCTGCTTGAATAATGATAATTGTACAATGGAAAAGCATTAAGAATGAGACAACAAAAAACAAAACTCTTGGAAAAGAAAAAACAGGAATTATTAATTTTTTTTTTTTTTTTGAATATTTCTAGTGTGGACAAATTACAGCTTTATTAAATTGCTTTTCTTTTACTTTCAATATTGAAAAATTGTAAAATTACTTTATACAAATTTCTAAAATTAACAGAATTATTAAAACAAATTATATTACAATTTTAACCCAAGTTCAAATCATGGTAGCTAAACTCCTGTGTTCTGTTAATCCCCCTTACAAATAGGGAAGGTCTTGAAAAATCACATTCAATATCATGTCATTTTACCTGAGTTTGAACACTGACCACTTATGTCAGTGAGAAATATGCAAGCAGGAGTGAAAAGTAAAATTGCTGCTATGATAAAATATATCAAAATTACTGAAAATATCCAAATGCTTAATTTCAAATATTACAAGCTTTAGAAATTGCACCCAGCATCTTTATTAATATCGTTTTCCATTTTTAATCTGAACAAAAAGGTAAGGGACTGCTTGTAAATGAAGAAATTTCACACAAAGTAAATTCATTGTTTATTTCCTACCCAAAGAAAAACTTACATGTCTTCGATACATTAGTTTCTTTGACTTGTTTCCTCTCCAAAGGTTCATACATTTGAACAACATTAACGTTCCTGTACTATCACATGTGACTGCCACATTTAACCAGCTTGAATGCGTCACATCCTGTAAATAAACAATTATACATTAATAAATTTCAGGCTAAGATCAAAGATTTTTGTTTCTGAAAATGAAATGAAACTAATGCAATATTTCTTTAAAATTATTTTGATAAGATGTATTTCATTTTTCTAATTTTAGTTACTAAAAGTTGACTAAATTATAGAGAGTTGGAACAGAGAGCTTGGACCTGAATTATGATATCTATGCTAATTTCTGTCGGAGTTATTTACATGAGGACTATTGTCCTCTTCTTTGTCACAAGGTTTTGGCTGTTGTGTCATCAGTTCTTCCGTCAATCTGGACTACCTATCAAGAAATGTTGAACTAAACCCTTTATTTAATCTACAGGTGTAGAATGTTCTCATTCCTCTGTCCATGTTGAGAGATATCTCATCTAGTTCTTATTCTAGAACTGCTCAGTTATTGCTCATCCCCATCTCCACTGAATTTAAGTAAAGACTGCCCAGTCCAGGAATTGAACTCATAATTACTATGATATCAAATTCATGAACTGATGATTTAACCTACTAGGCTACTGCCACAGTGGAAATCGGGCAGGCAATAACTAAGCAATACTAAAATAAGAACTAGATGTGATATCCCTAAATGTGGGCAGTGTTATGCGGTGGTAATTTAATATATATATATATAAAAAAAAAAAAAAAAAAAAGACAGACAGACAATATGTGGTGATGACCTGTAAGGTTTTTGAGAGTCACCAGAGGTCATTTCAAAAGAGAAAAATTTCTGTTTTCTACTTAACCTTTGACTGATTTAAAAAAAAAAAAAAAAAAAAAAAAATTTTTATTTGTAGCCAACAGCATAATTATTGAAAAAAAGACAAATGATTTTTGTCTGAATTCATTCACTTAAAGATCTTGCATGTATGGTTTTAAATATAGTATATAATATGTATAGTGTATCATTCATTTACCCAAATGCCATATCTGAATCTATTCACTTAAAGAACTTGTGTCTCATTTTACTAGATAAAGTTGACCAGAGATTTATCAGTTTTACGAATTCACTCACCCAAATGCATGCATTATGCCACATAACAGAACGTCGTCCATATAAATCAGGCAAACAGTAACCAGCATCTTGATAATAAGCACAACAATGATCGAAGCTGAAATCAAAGAAAAAAAACTTATTTGCTAAAAGGAATAATTATTATTATTATCAGAAGATTTTTTCCTGTAATAAATATTGTTATAGATTTGTTGTCTTAAAATGACTTAGATACAAACAAGATTATTTTTTAAACAAATCTGACATTTCTCATCTGATATTGTTAAGAATTAAAGTTTATTTAGTAAAGTCTATAAAAATAAATTGTTAAGGTAAATTGTGATTTATGCCATTTGTAAGGTAAATTTAATCAAATTAAGAACGATATTTTCTCCAGCTTCAAGAATACCCACCAACCACATAAAAAAAAAAAAAAAAAAAAAAGATTCTTAGGTATGTAGGTAAATTTTTAAGATTAATTTCAGTCTGTGATACTTAGAAATTTGGTAAAAAAATAGAAAAAAAATCTTTTAAATGTTTTAAAATTAGGAACTATAGAAATTTGTCTATGTACTAAAACGTATTAAGGATAGCTTTATATCTGTGGGTGTTACTTCATTTAGTCGCCAAATGATGTAGGGAGAATGTAATGATCTGTTCTCAATATGGAATCAATATTACTTGTTTTTTGTGACATTTATTTTGACTGCATTGATCAGTTACTTGAACTCTAACTTTACAAATTAACCAATTTGTGTACTTAGGCATCTAGCCTAACCAAAATGACAGATGACATCACAGGAGTAGTGAGACTAATCATTCAACTTACTTTCAAACAGGTACAGAAATCTCTTGATTCAGTGATCAGCTACAGTTTAAATTAGTTAAAAAAAACTACAAATTAAGCAATTAAAAAAAAAAAAAAGGAGGTGGGGGAACCCTATGTAAATTAAAAAAAAAAAAAAAAAAAAAAAAAAAAAATGATACCAATTTATAAATTAGCAAATTTTAATTCATTTTGTTTAAAGTCAATTCTCCCCAGTGTCCAAGAGTAAAACACTCAATTGCAAGAATATTTAATGAAGACTTGTTATTTCATTATCATTCCGATATAAGAGATCAAAAAAAAAAAAAAAAAAAAAAAAAAATTAAAAGTTAGTCTAGGAAGAAAACAAATATAATACAGAGTTAGTAAAAAGTGACTGGATTTAGACAGCAGAATGCACATACCAAAAGGCATCGTCCTGTGCCACAACAACACCATTCCATGGCTGAACCCATCTAGCATTCATACATTGGCAGAATTTTTCACAGCAGAATGGGAAGCTAGTATCAGAACTCTTCCAGAATTTCACATCACGATCAGCTCCACAAGTTGCAAATGTATCATGGACAGTCTGCGACCAACATACAGCTCGTACCTCACTTAAGTGACTCTTAAAACAACGGATTGGGTAGAGGAACACATCAGACATGTCCATGCTTATGCTCGTTCTCAGCAGTGGAGATTGTGTTTTTAAATCCCAAAGTCTTGTAGCTCCTGTCAAACAGATAATATATGGCATGAAACAAAATTAGATGATTTAGATCAGTGGTACCCAACTGATTTTGGGGACACACCCCTCTTTGTTATTTCTAAAATTCTGGTGCCCCTCCACTGTAATATTTACATATCTTACATGTATGCCAATTACACATGTACGTACATACATGCAAAATATTTTTTATGTATTCATACTGCATATGCATCTTATGTATTAACATGCATTAACATTAACACTATCACTCAAACTCACTAGAAAACAATTCACTGTTAATAACTCATTCTCAAATTGCCCCCTTATTCTGTTGGCATAGTAAGCTGAAGGGTGCACATCCTATGTATGCCCCACCAAAATAATTCCATGCCCCCACAGGTGGGGCATGTGCCTCACATTGGGAATCATTGATTTAGACTGACTGTATTTATTACAGTCAATATAATTAGCAGCACATGTCCATTCTATAATGTACATGGTTTACCAAATGAGATTTCCCTTTTAGTATTTAAGAAGGATTTTAAGAATCACAGGGCTTATTTAATTATATTAGAAAGAATTCAGGCCAGTTTATAGGAAAATCCAGAGTGTTTTTGTTTTTTGTTTTTTAAATCTACAACAAAACCTCCCAAAATTAGGGCAGCACTTTTTATAAACTGAATATTTATTTCTATAATTTTATGATACAGAGCAGCAGGTAATTTCAGTCAATATTTGTTTTTGAATTTGTTTCTTACTTCAGGTGTTTGGACAATTGGTTTTAGCTGATTTTGTTGGTTCAATATAGCCACTTACAATCTCAATATTTCAGAGAAAGGAAAAAAGTTATAGATAAATTAATTTAAATGTAACAATGACTATGTCATTCTTTCAGAGTATAATCATATTTATGGTTTTTATCCTAGCTAGGAACCCACACTCTTTACTATATTGTTACTAACTTTTGTTTTTGCCACACCCAGCCACTGGGCTTTAAACACAGATCTAGTGATAATTTGGGCAATGAAACTTTTTAAAGTGAGAAAAAAAAACCATACATGGGACCAATCCTAATCTCTGAATAATGATAACATTTATCTAAAAGGAAGTATTAGTCTAAATTCTTGGATGCAATTCAAGTCACAGGGTTTATATCAGAGGGATTTCTTCTAGAAGGGTAACTTAAAGGCTTCATCTTTCCCTTTATATATATATATATATATATATATATATATATATATATATATATATATAGATATATAGGTCAGTTTTAAGGTATGCTATATTTATGAGTTAAAGTGCTTGATATCAGGGAATGAGCATATGTAAATATAATGTAGGAAAAATATTCATTAAACTCATACACACCTCCATCAAGCACTGTTCACAAGATATTCAACAAAAACACAGTAAAAATCCCCCTACTGTTGCACAAAGAACAGGACGTGAATAAAAACAAACAAAAAAAAAAAAAAACCCAACAAACAAACTATCTGCACAAATCAAACCCACATGTAACTGCAAAGCAAAGAACAAATTGAAATTGATTACAGAACAAAGTAATAAATCAAGCCACTGTAAAATCAGCAGATAACAAAGAGAAGATATACAAAGGAATTAACTGAAGGACTGGAAACAAAACAAAAAAAAAAAAAAAAAAAAAAAAAAACTATGTGCACAAAACATCCTTTACAAACAGTAAATACGTGAACAGAACAATACTCATATATATATATATATATATATATATATATATATATATATATATTATATATATATATATTATATATATACCTCCATTCAATTTTTCTATACCTAAAGTTTAAAATGAATTTCTAAAGATGAAAAAGCATTCTTAAAGATTTTATTTCCAGTAACTAAAATATTCTGGTGCATTTCAGATAGAAATTATATAGATTGGAATGTCAAATCTATGCTCAATTTTTAAAAAAAATTTCTTAAAAGCGGCCATTTTCTTAAATTTTAAGAAATTTGTAAATAAAAAAAATTTTTAATTTTAAACTTCTTCCTAAAATAAATTATATATTTCTGACGTGTTATTTGAGTAAAATTAGAAAATTTAAAGTTAAATTAATCAGATTTGAAACAAACATTGCTTATAACATAAAAAAATTGTATCCTAACATTCCTTAACGATGTGTCTGAATTTTCTCATGACTTTATTCATGTTATCGATGTTATTGAGATGTTACGAAGTGACGACAGCTACTATGGATGACCAAAATTTATATAATTTTAGGAAATGTAAGTGAACAAATTTTTTGGTTTTTAACTAGTAATTTTTAAAATATTAACATTTTTCAGTATTTATGTAATATTTATTTTTTATTTAATACTTTTTTTTTTTAGTCTGGGTTTCATTTCTTAGGTTCTTAATCTTCTTATCTTATTTAATAACTTACTCACTTAAATAAAAAAATTACTTCAATGAAATATGACCCAAACTAAAATAAATACCTAAAATAAAAATATTTAGTAAAAAAAGTAATTAACAAAAATTAAAACTAACTTAGAAATTTTGAAAGGACTTTTTGCAAACACGTTAATGATGTGAAACAGAACGGGATATTGAAGGTAAATAATTACAGTGCCTCAGATGATAATCAAATCACGTGATCTTTTTAAGGATTATATTATGTATAGATTCCCCATAGATAGAAATTAGGAACGTTTTTTTCACTAAAAATTATTTTTAAAATATTCGGGTACAAAAGACTGTTATGAGCTTTACAAATTTCGATTCGTAAATTTACTTTTCACTTAACCATATCACCAAATTGCATGTTTAAAAGCAATGAAGAATTTTAATAAACGATTTTTGAAGTATTAATATTATAAATAAATTTTTTAAAAAGTGAAAAAAAAATTCTTGTAAAAATACATTATCCATCAAAAAAGTTTTATTTCTTCAGACAATAATGTCCTTAATATAACTTATTTACAAAAGCAAGTAAAAGCTTTTCTAATTAAATAATGTCATAGTTATTTTCATTTTTTTTTTTTTTTTAAAATTCAGAGTAGATTTTCAATGAAACCGGAAACTTTTACGAAAAAAACAAAAAAAACAAACAAACAAAAAACTGATGATTTACTTTCTCTGAAGAGTCCTGTTTAACTAATAAAAAAAAACCCACTCTTAAAAATTTAATTTCTTGAAATTTCATGAAAATATGTAAGGAGGTGGAAACAAAAAAAAAAAAAATTTTTTAACCAAGATTTTCTAAAAAATAATTTCATTCATTTCTGAATATTTCCTGAAAGTTTCATTAAAATCCAACAATTATTTGAATTTTGCAAGAATTTCCAAATCAACGTGTGTTTTCCTCGGGGAAAAGCACAAAATAAAATAAACCTTTCTCTTTTCGAACGCAGTCATAAAAAAAAAAAAAAAAAAAAAAAAAAAAAAAAATAAAAATATTTTTAACCAAAATTTTCAACATACTAAAGTTTCAAAAAATAAAAAATACTTTACTCTTTCCTCTTAATAATAACAAATATTTTGATGACAAAACTTTGTTTTCGTTGAGTTATGGGCCTTTTTTCCTCATGCTATGCTGCTTTTTTACACAACCTAGTGGAGGTTCCTATATATTAAAAACAAACCAAATCACACCAAAAATATCATGGAAAACAGGGAAAATAGCATCAGCCTACAACAATAAATCCAAACTGTAAACATTTTCTGGAGAAGAAAACTGCTATAATTACCTTCCCAGACCAAAACAAATTACTAATGAACAATCAGAACTCATCTCAAAATGCAAAGACTAAAACAAATTTTGACTAGATTACTAAATAAAATCGAAAACTAAAAAATAGATAAAAAAAAAAAAAAAATTAAATTAAAAAAAATTCAATAAATTATGAATTAATCCAAATCAATAAAGTAAATTAAACTATGAATACATGCATAAACAAATGTAATACTAACAAATAACAAAGCAATCAATTATAAAGTCAACACTATAAAATAGCCATAAAACGCAATTGGATTCACAATTATTCCCACCTGCTAAAATAATTTGAAACTACCATTACAGCCCACCCAATAACTGTTAGAATAAGAGTTACCAATAATGCGTTACTGACCAACATATTATATAACAAACACACACATGTAAGTAAAACATGCTTATATCTACAAATATATTGTGAATATGAAAACAAAAAGTTAGTTACAAAGAGCTGAACAAGATTGGATGACATAATCAGGTTTCAGCAATGGCAGAAAAAAAATACACACATATGAACAAACATATAAAAATTGTAACATGTTTTGAAGTTTTATTATTTTGATATCTAGTGTATTTGAATATAATAAAATTATAAAAAATTCAGATTTTAATTTTTTTTTTCTTTATTTGTCATGGTGATAAATTTTCCAATTGAAAAATTGCCTGGGTGCTGCCTTGTTAGTGCCCACTCGCATAAGGGAGATTGAACAATACTATTTGTATGGAGTTTAAAAAAAAAAAAAAAAAAAAAAAAATTGATGAAAATTTTCTTTGACGTTATTACCCAAATTAAAATGAATAAATTGTACAGAAAACAAACAAAAGTAAACTAAATTATAATAAAGATTCTATGATTTATTATATTTAATGTTTATTTCTATAATTTATAAATGTTTATTCCTATAATCAGTATCTACAAAAAGGGAATATGTAAATAAGGAGAATACTTACCATCTGCATAACCAGCCACAATGTATCTACGTTCCTCTCCATGCTGCCAGTCAACGCACAAGCAACAACTGCCAGCACTTCCTACAATAAAAAAAAAAAAAAAGAAAAAAAAGAAAAAAAGTGTTAAATATTTATTAAAAGACAACAAAGGGATGTAAAAAGTCAAATTGTCAATGATGATCCTGGGAGTTAAGAATATTTTAGAAATATTTAAATATTTTACAAAGATTTTACAAGTATCTTAATATGTTCATTAACTCAAATTTATTGCATCATAACAGAAACATTTTCTTTTATTGGAATTTATAATACCGACAACATTTGTATTGATGAAAGGTGAACGTTTTTCTTTTTTACATAATTTTTAAGTACTCAATAATCTTAAAAATGTTGTAAATATTTTCTGTAATTTAATTTTAGGAATGTTGACTTTAAACTTACTACAGTCAACATCTGATAAAGTTATGTATGGTAACCCATACTTTCAAAATAGGCACATTCACACACACACAAGAAAATTACTTTTAAAATCTTAGTGTGTGATGATTTGTATTAAGCTTTTCAATTTTAGCTTAGTAAATATAGTCTTCACTTAATAACGTAATGAAGTTGAAGTTTTGAAGAATTTTTAAAAGAGTTTTGAAACTTTATAAATTATAAAAAAAAAAAACAAAAAACATGAAAACAATCCTTATAAAAAAAAATTTTTTTTCTTCAGACTATAATGTCCTTAATGTATATTATTTATAAAAGTAATTAAAAGCTTATCTAATTAAATAGTTTTACTGCAGTTTTTATTTTAATATTTGGAGTAGATTTTTGGCAAAGCAATAACTGTTATATATATCCCAATGATGGCCATTTTGGTCGAAACTCGTCGAGGAATCTAAATGGAATAATAATAAAAAAAAAAAACGAAAGAATATTAATCTACAACCCAGTGTGTCTAAAGATTTTTATTTTTTTATTGTTCAATATATATATATAAGATTTACCTTCTCCAAGGAGTTCTTCATTTAACTAACAAAACAAATATCTGTCTTTATTTCTGAAATGAGGTATTGTAATTATTTACACCAGTTAAATTGTTCAGACTGTTGTCCTAATCTTTGTTGCCATATTCACAATAAAAGAATGCAGTAAAACTGTTGGATAGAACAAAAATTGTAATCTGATATCTCCCAGAGGCTCAAGGCCATCTTCAACAGAATTACCAACGAAGATGACCTGGATAAATCCTTCAGACATGAATTTGATGCAGTCACGGCCCACCAAGCACAAAAATTAATCAGATTGAAAGATCAGAAGGTGACTCACAAGGTCGATTACTCCCCAGTGAAGGCAATAATCAACATTAGTCAACACTAGCCTTTGAGGAGTCAGTACTAAACAAAGGTTTCAACTTTGCCATGACCATCATGCAGATACCATACTTGAACATCATTACTGAATTGAGGAAATTGCCTTGAACATTCCTCAGGCTTGGGCGGATGAGCTAAGATGGAAAGTGAGACAGATTCTGGAGAAAGCCAAGCCACCTAAATCAAACATCACAAAACTGGAGAGGCTGGCAATCAGAACACTACAGAGGAATGAAAACATGATACTGCTAGCTAGCTGACAAAGGCAGTGTAACTATAGTGATAGACAAAGAAAACTGGAAGACCTCATTAGAAAATGGTAGCCATAGTAAAGGAAAGGATCCAACAATGAAAACAGAAAGAAAACTGTTGTGGATCCTAATCGAGAACAGGGACCACTTCACACCTCGGACATATAGGCAGTTGTTGCAGCACTACTTCAAGCTACCTCACATATAAAGTCTCCCCTAAAGAATTACAAAGACGGTATTCCTCTCAGGCCAACTGTTAGCTGCCAAGTCTGTGTGCCACCCTCTGCATCACTTCATCGTGGATCCATTAATAGGAAAGTTACCCTATGTTCAAGACTTTGCCCATTTTGTGGAAATAAAAAATGCTCCCATCCAATCCAACCAGATGGTGAGCCTGGACATGGTAAGTTTGTTCATCAAGGTACCCACAGAGGAGGCACTATCAGAAATCAAGGACAGACTGGCCTCGGAACATCTCTAAAAAC
This sequence comes from Acanthosepion lycidas, assembly GCA_963932145.1. Classification (NCBI taxonomy): domain Eukaryota; kingdom Metazoa; phylum Mollusca; class Cephalopoda; order Sepiida; family Sepiidae; genus Acanthosepion; species Acanthosepion lycidas. Next base: position 61,365,915 of record OZ010580.1, read on the forward strand.
GTACCAGTATATGAATAGATAACTTTTGGAGATGCTGATTTTCTGTACACATACTTTAGAATGGAATCAAACATATCGGCAGGATGAAGGCTTGGCAATGGGCTCACCATTATCACTAATATATACATGGAATACTTTCAGGAAATGGCATTAGAATCAACATCACTAAAGTCAAATCTATGGCCAAGATATATAGATGATACCTTCATACTCTGAAGTTACACTAAGCAACCTTACATATACAGTTGGCCCAAAATTCACATAGACAGTATTCTGTTCAGGCCAACTGTTAGCTGCCAAGGCTCTATGTGCCACCCTCCAAGCTTCTTCCTTGTAGATATAATTGACCCATTAATAGGAAATTCATCTTCATATGTCCAAAACTCTGCCTACTTTGTGGAAATAATCAAAGATGCTCCTATCCAATCCAACCAGATGGTGAGTGTGGACATCGTGAGTTTGTTCACAAAAGGTACCCATGAAGGAGGCACTATCAGTAGTTAAGGACAGACTGGCCTCAGTTTCATCCCTTAGAGGATGGACCATTATACCAATAGATAACCTAATAGAGATGCCGACTTTCTGTACACAAACAACACACTTTGGAATGGGATCAGACATATTTCAATAGGAAGAAGGCTCAGCAATGGACTCGCTCTTATCACTAGCAATGGCAACATATGCATGGAATACGTCAAAGAAATGGCATTAGAATCCACATCACTAAAGCCAACCCTATGGCTGAGATACGTAGATGACAGCTTCATGCTCTGGCCACACCAGGAAGAGATCCAGCTACTAGTGGACCATGTGAACTAAATAAGATCATCAATACAGTTCACAATGGAGATAGAAAACAACAAACTTGCATTCCTGGAGATATATATCTTGAACAGGGCATGGGTTCAAGACATGCATATACCCCAAGCTAACATTCACCAGACAATACCTCAACTTCAACTCCCACCACCCATACAGTGTAAAGAAAGGGATCATCCACTGCTTACAACATCAAGCAAAAGGCATAAACTGGGATAGAAGGATACAAGAGGATAACAGCACTTGGAAAACTGCTTTGGTCTGCCTATGGGAAGAGATTATCAGAAAAATACAAAAGAGCTGTGGTCCATATAACAAACAATGTTCAAAAGTGGTTCAACATTTCACAGACACCTCTTCCGAGTAAGACCCCCACCATAGAGGAGAAAATGATTAAGGACTGTGTGTATGCCATACCATACAGCTGTGGTAAGAAATATAAAGGGGAAACAAGCCTCCCCCTTAATGTAAGACTGCAAGAACATTGTAATTCTGTAACATGAGGGGAAATATAAAAATCAGGCATAGCTGACCACATATGGAAGGAAAAGAGAAATCACTGACACCTGTGGGATGAGGTTGAAATAATAGAGAACATCACTGGAAAAGACAAAAGTTAAAGAATCAGCACATATGCTTGGCCACAAAAATCTCCTAAGTTGGCCAAGCATAGAAACAAATACAGTATGGGAACCAGAGAGTTACAGAAAAGCAATAATAACAAAAATTGCAATATGAGCTCTGAAAAAAAAAAAAAAAAAAAAAAAAAAAAGATTACCAAGACATTAAGTTTATAAATCCCTAAAAATTCATCCACTGATGTCCTCAAGGACACATGGACTAGTAGATAAAAGCATTGGTTGGATCTAGTGACTTGACCCTGCATTGGGGAGTTAAAGGGATATAACTGATACATCTAGAACTGGCATGACATGTGAAACTAGTACAATCTGTCATAATGGACAAAAAGGGTTCAGTTTGAAATTCCAATCACCTGAAGGCAGAAACATTGTGAATATGGCAATAAGAAAGATGGGGACAACAGTAAATAAAACAAATTTGGAGGATGGCATTTAATTTCTAAAAATTTCATGAATTATTATTTGATTTTTCAAGAATTTCCAAATCAAGGCACTAAAATTCCCAGTCAACTCTTTTACACAGTTGATGCATAAAAAAAAAACGAATTTTAACCAGATGTTGAATGAAAAAGAGTAAATAGAATTTCTTAAAATAATAAAAATACTTTATCCTCAATAATAAACATTTTGACGGCAAAACTTTGTTTTTATTAAGTTTGGTGCCTTTTTTCATCCAGCTATGCTACTTTTAACGCAATAGTGGAGGTGCCTATTTTATCGTAAATCACTCAATGGCAAAACGTTACAAACTACTTAAGTGTGTGGGGGGGGGGTGCAAGGGAAGTAATTGAAATGATGACACGGTAATGTAAGGGAGATAATTATGAAGCATCATAAATTACCTAAAATGTGGATAGATTATTTGCTAATATTTGAGATATACTTTCTTTAACGTAGTTTCGAAGTGTGTGTGTGTGTGTGTGTGTGTGTGTGTGTGTGTGTGTGTGTGTGTGTGTGTGTGTGTGTGTGCATATATATTTTATTCATAAGCAATATTCATTCAGTATAGACATGGAAATACTTTCAGTTCATTTGTTGAACAACGATAAAAACTGAAAATGTTACCCAATCCACTCTGTGCAGTTGTGGAAAAGAGACAGCAGAACAATTGCTACAACTCAGAAGAAAATGACAGGTCGTCAGTTCAATCATGACATCAAGTACCATGAGCCGTGGTACACCTGTGTACGTGGTGACAGAAGTCACATAAGTAAATGTATATACATGCATATCTGAGGATGCCTTCACTACTACACAAACTGTGATGACATCAAAGGTTGGCTGCATATACAACTGACTCGTTATGTTCACTGGTTTGGCCATGATCAAATTCAACAAAGAATAATGACAAATGCTTTTCAAGACACTGATTGGGAAATATCAAATACAATTTCTCACCTAATCAGCAATGTCTTCCTTCTGCTTTCAGAAGGTGAACTGCTGCTATCTTACTAACTTCTGGACACAGAAAGAACCTGTACATTCACTGCCTGTGGTCTGAGTGACTGCTGACTCACTTTTGCTGGTCCTTCTGTTCATTGATTGCTGACCAACTCTGCTAATATGGATACTGGCTTGTGTCCTACTACCCCTATTGGTCCACTTGTGTTCTTGAAAAGAGACCACCCATTCAGCTTTTGGGTGGTCAGTTTTTCAAAAGGACTCTACTTTTATGATTTATTTATATTATCTACTAAAATCACTAACAAAATTTTATGCTTGCCAATTCAAAGGTGGGCTAGAGACATGAATCCTGAAAAATCCTGGTTGTTAAATTGACTCAAAAGAAAAAAAGAATCTATTTATCTCCTAAGGATGTGTGAGAAATTGTATTGCTACACTCCTCCCCCACCAAATTTTTTCATTTATTATATAAATTACAAGAAAACATCAATAAAAGACAATTTAAAAAAATTAAAACAAATAAAAAAAAAAAAAGCAAGTAAGTATAATAGCAATACTTCATGTGAAGCTGAAAACATGGAACTCTACATAATTCCATAAAAAAAAAAAAAAAAAAAAAAAAAATCTGCAGATGGACTACCTTCAGGAGGTGGTTAGGCTCCAACCCAAAAGAGGGATAAATTCGTGACAGGTCCTTGCCCCCCTGGTACGTCATAATATACCAGAGGATGGTTAGCAGCCAACAAAAGGGGATTTCAAACACCCCTAGAAAAATGTCACCTTACAGGAAGTGTCACTTTTCAGATCTCCCAAAGGAGACAAGGGAATTCTAATCACTCCTTCAAGTAACTCAGATCACAGGAAGTGTAATTTCTACTGATCTTCCAAAATAAACAAGAAGACTTTAACCACCTCTTCAAATCTTTCCCTTTCATTACACGTTACAAAAATGATATTTTAGCATACCACAGAAGTGAAAACCAGTTTTGTCCCCCCATCAAGACAAAATCTAGAGAATGGGGTTATCACATGACCTTCCCCATGAAACAAAATGCACAATCCCATAAATCATAACTCCAAATTAGTACAACCCAACGTGACATGCAAATTCAGCCTTCTTATCAGCTTTGTTGAGGGCTACCTGCCAGTAGTCAGACCACAAATCAATGGTGGAAAAATAAGTTGACTTCCCAAGCAATGCCAATATGTGGTCGATCAAGGGTAGGGAGTAGACTAGGGGTTTGATTATTTTATTCAGAGTCCTCCATAGCGAGTGTTCTCTTATCCCTGATTCCAGCCTATCCCCAACATTCTCTAGTACAAGTTTACTAATTTCCAGACATGGAGAGAGGACCCTTACATTCACTGCCTGTGGACTCATTCCTGCTGGTCCTTCTCTCTGACTGCTCCTCTGTTCACTGACTGCTTATATGGATACTGGCTGAGATCCTACTACCCCTATCAATCCACTTGTGTTCTGGAAAAGGAGACACCCATTCAGCTTTTGGGTGGTCAGTTTTTCAAAGGAATCTACTTTCATGATATTTAAAATCACTAACAAAATTTTGTTTGTCAATTCAAAGGTGGGCTGGAGACAAGAATCCTGACTGGTCATTAAATTGACTGGAGACGGGATTCCTAAGAAACTCGGGTTATTAAATTGACTTAAAAGGAAAAAGTATTTATCTATTTATCTCCTAAAATTGTGTGAGAAATTGTATTGCTACATTTACACATACACAAACACACATTCACTCTTATTGATATGATGCTGATGTTTAAAACAAACATACAAATATTAACAATAACAAAAAATTCCTTGCAAGTTTCCTCACAAATAGGTTTTTGTCAGAGTTGCTTGTACTTTTCATTTTATTCAGCATTTAAATTTTCTTTGGAAATATTAACAATGAACAATAAAAAAAAAATGAACAGAAATTTTTTACCTGACTGGTCAGGTAAAGGTATCAAGCTTATGGACGGCTTAACTCTATAAAACTGGTAGGTACCAACACATTGGTCTTTTTCAAGCAAATCTGATGCATAGGGAACACTAAAAAAAAAAAAGAAAAAAAAAAAAAAACATTCAGAAACAGAAATATTAATCCATAAAATCAAAGCAGAAAGAAAAAAAGTTTAATTTAAAAAAATTAAAGATTGTAATCGGACCCAAATAACCAAAGTCATGCTTGGCATTAGAAATTTAAATTTATTTCCCAGCATCAAAGACAATACATATTTCTCTAAATTAAAACTTAATAATTTATTGTGTCCGAGATTGATATGGGTCACATCCAGTCTTCCATGAGATGAAATAAATAACCTGCTTTTTGCTACTGTAGTTAATTGATTATTTTGTTCATGCATTTGCTAATGTTTGACATTTTCACTCACTGAATATTTTACACATTGTAAAATGATATAATGTGTCATTTATGCTGAAGGGTTTGGAGACCAATGCCTCACAAGCATAATTATAGAGGAAGCCTCTTTGATACAAGAGAACCATTTAAGTTCCTATATATGGTCCCATAATGAAGTGTATAAACTACAATTTAGTAGAATAAATTGTCACAAATATTTTTTTTTTCAGTAGACTTGGTAGGATATAGTAAACCAGTCAATTTATGATTAGTCTTTGAGGGACTGTAAACCGACTTTGAAAGTTGGAACTTGACAGTCTCAAATTAAACTTCTTGGTTTCATCAAATGTTACTTTTAATGGCAAAAAGGTTAAATGTATTTGAGTGGAAGTTCTCCTGACCTGCCCATTTGAGAAATTGCTTTGTTTCAGATACAAAACTGAGCAGATACGGCTTTCAAGAAAAAATCTGAATGGGATGTAGTTTAAGCCAACTAGAACCTTGCTTTACTGATTACTCCTAAAAAGTGGGATGCAAGTTCAAATCCTGCCAAAGGGCACATGTTCTTTTCTTGAATGTGCAGGCCAGTAGATGAAATAAACACTTTAAAAAAACTGGGACATTCTACCAATAAAAATAAGATTAGAAGTAATAAAAAATATCAGATAAAAAATAAAAATACTTTAATTTGTTTTACTATGTAAGCACACCAAAGGTTTTGTTTATTTCACAGACTCAATTTTTTTTTTTCTCCACGATTTAGCTGAAAAAAAAATTAGGAAAGTGCCTTGGGGTGATACTCTCTCCTCGTGTGCATCTTTAACATCAGGAAATACAAGAAAATATCCTCCTCTCCTCTTTGTCATTTCATTATGAACTTTTTTTTTATTTACTTTATATTTGAACGTTTTTTTTTTTTTTATGCCTGTATACACTAGAGGGGGATGAATACATTAATATTTGACAGTGTAAATACAGGAGTTGATTAAGCAATATCATAGTGAATACGAGAGTTTCTTATTAAAGATCTAAGCACATTAACAGAAAAAAAAGATTACACGATACCAGTTTACTTATACCATTAAAAGAAATTTCAGTCATATTTAAGTGATATTTAAATAATTTTGCAGTTGCATTGGTCATGTTTACTGCATGAGTAATCAAGGATTTTTACCTATACAATTAACAACTGTTGCAGGTATTACTTACTAATGTGATATTTTGTTGTTACAGTAACACGAGACATTTACTTATTAGCATCAAGTAATGTTTCTTGTTACTTGAATGATATCTCATTATCAAAAAGGGAAGGTTAGTTTATGTGACCAATAAATATATCACTGTTTTATATTACAAGGTGGGCTGAAAATCTCATAGGTTGATTATACTAGAGTTGTGAAATCTTGCATGCATTAATTTCAACTATTCTTATTTATAAATGTATTCTTTCTTTCAGTTAAAATGACATCTGGTTGTTCAAAGAAGACTTCAATAGTAACTAGTAGTAACTTCTCTTAAAAATGGGCAAAATTTGGCATTGTGGCATTAGCAACTATCTGCAGAAAAAGGATTTAGTTCCCAAAGACATTCATGCTGACATGATTGCCAGATTAGGGGATGACACCCCAGCTTTATCAACAGTGTAAAAGTGGGCAGCTGAATATAGGATGAAAAGGAAGAGTCTTGAAGATAACCAAAGGCCTGGATGTCCTGCAACTGCCACCACTGAGGAAAACATTGATCATGTTCACCACATGGTGATGGATGACAGGAAATTGACTATAAATCAAATAGCCAAAGCTATTATTAACATATCCCATGCGAGAACTGAGAATATTCAGCACAACGAACTTGGTATGATGAAGGTTTCTGCTTGATGGGTGCCATGTCTTCTGACACTTGATCAAAAGTGCACCACACTGATCACATCATGGGAAAACCTGACATTGTTTGAGGTAGATCCAGCTGATTTCCTTGACTGTTTCCTGACCCAGGATGACTGTTGGATTCATCACTGAGTCAGAGACAAAGAGACCATCTGTGCAGTGGAAACTGTCCCTCATCACTTTCTCCAAAGAAGGCCATGATCATTTTTTGGGATGCAAAAGGCATATTTTTGTCTATATTCAAAAAGGCCATATCCTCAATGGAGAGTACTATACTAACTTGCCGAGGCAGTTACAAAAGGCTATCAAAACTAAACACCCAAGAAAGTTGACAAAAGTGGTTTTGTTTCGTCAGTGGTCTTGGTTTCAATGACTGCTGTGTCTGATTGTGGCTTTGAACTGGTTGATCACCCTCCTTATTTGGCCCCATCTGGTTATCATCAGTTCCTTAACATGAAAAACCTCTTGGCTGGTAGCCAGTATTACAGTGATAATGATGTCATATCTAATGTTGATGACATTTTTTTAACCAACAAAATTAAAGCTTCTTCACCAATGGAATCCAAACACTTGCAACACTGATGGAAGAAGTGTATGAAATGCAAGGGGACCATGTTGAAAGATAAAAGCTCATTTGGTCACTATGAGAGTATATTGGTCAGCCTTGTATAGTCCATCTATTTTCAAATGAGCTTTTTAGAATGTATTTACAGTCTAGTCACATAATGAAGGATTTTCCTCTTTATATATTCAAAGTCTTTTTGCCTCACTGATATCCAAGGAACTTTCATTAGAATTCATGATAGACAAGAGGAAACTTTGCCCAAAAAGAGACAAAGTATATTATGCCACTTACAGATTAAAATTAAAAGAGTGAAAGAAACATTTTATTAAACCATGTAAAAAATAAAAAATTCTGTCAATAAATAAAATGATAAATAACCTGAATATTCTGACACTTCCATCGGAGCAAGCAGCTGCTAAGAGGCCGAGCCGGTGCAGAACTTCCTCCTGAAAAACAGCAACAGGTTTTACAAGAGAAACAAAGCATAGAAACATTTAAAGAAAAACAAAATCATTATCTGAAATAACAATAATACAACATAGTAGGAAATTGACATGGCTCAATTTTTGTGTCGGAAAGAAAATAAAGTAAGCATAAAAATTTATTGTTACCAAAAATGACATTCTTGAAGACAGACTGCTCAACACACAATGCTGTGTAACTTTGAAATAGTTTAGATATTTCATTTTATATAGCATTATATCTTGCTACTGTGATTTGGAGATCAAAATGGAATGCCTGTATGAAAATTCAGACATTATAGCAGGCCAAATAAAAGTTAGAATTTATCATATACTATGATATTATTTATTCTAAAGTCAATTTAACAGATAATTAAATGTAGATATCAACTGGAATGTTTTAGATCTCTTGACCTTTGTTATCAATAAATTGATCCATGAAATTGTAGATAAAAAAAATTTGATTTTTGTTTAAAAAGTACCAAAAGAATCAACAAAAACTGAAAAAATATTTATTTGAAACAGTACAGAAACTTCTGACAGTATTTTATAAAAATCTGTGATATCTTTTTAGTATATAAAGATTTTGATTCTTGGTTTTATGGTATGACCTTTAATGATTATTTAATGACATAAAACTGATGATTCTCAATTCGTTTTCCAGTCATAAGTCAAAAAAACACAGAATTTAACTCACTTTTCTATAATGCGGGGGAGAGGGGATTTGTATATAATGGATGCAAAGACTGATGTGTTGGATCACTCCATCTTGTTTCATCAGATATATTCCAGACATATTCATGGAAAACACAGATCAGTTAGAAAAAAAAAAAAAAAAAAAAAAAAAAACCCAAAAAAACTGAAATTTACATAGAACTTTTATTCATATCAATTACTGAAAGGTAAAAAATGCGTTTTTGACCCAGGTGAGAGATTGATATATTTAAGCCAAATAAAAATGAAGATAGTACAACCTGCTACCCCCAACCTCCCCCCCAAAAAATCATACATTATAACTTTACATAAATATATAAAAAGTAAGCTTTTTACCTGGTAGACAGGTTGTGAACAGGATTGCCAGGCACCAAAAGGACACCATGCCATGCTGAATACACACCCAAAATCATGTACTATGCCAAAGGCAAGATGTGGAAGAAATAATTTCCTGGAAAAAAAAAAAAAAAAAAAAAAAAAAAATGATATACATAATAATATATATATATATATATATATATATATATATATATATATATATAAAATAAAAGTATAAAATTAAGACCTTAAATACATAAGAAATAAAAATAATAACCATGAAGAAATGGATTAAAGAACAATCTTGTTTGCATTTATTTTTTTAAACAAACAATCCAACAATGAGTGTGTAACATTTTTGTTATTAAAATTCTAAACAGCTTTTTAAAACAAATGACATTGATGAATAGTGGTGTCAAGGGAAAAATGGTCCATTTGACAGTTTTTTTTGTTTTTTTTTGCATGTCAGAAGTTTAAACATTGCCAAAATATATTTTTTTAAATCAATATAAAGAAAAAAAGACCAAGATTAACATGCATGTATTGCAGGTGTCGGAAATAGCTGGAAAGGCTCAACTGAAATATCTTTATCCTTCTCATGCAAATAACTTCAAATTATCAAGCTGTGATCATTTAGGCTTCAAAGGAGTGACAAGCATGCTCATAAAAAGTAATTCAGTTGTAAAGGGTTATGTTGCATTGAATGGTAGCTTAATTTGCAAAAGTCAATGGTTCGAATTGTGAAGATCATGGTTTGCACTGGGAGGACAGTTTTACAGTTGTTATTAACAAATAGTTTTTCAGTTTTGTTTATTCAAATATCAGGCAATAATGCTATTTTTCATGCAAATTTTTGTCTTTATATTTGCACTAGCCAAATTACCTGCACCTTGGTGCAGGTCACATGTTTTTTTTGTAAGAAAATAACTGATTTTAAGTAATTGTTATAATTTGTAAAGAAATATGATGCATTTCAATATTACTCAATGATCTTGCTGATGTGATCTTCATCTTCTGGCTTTCTCCTTCTATATTTAGGATAGGAGTCATTCCCTTGTTGAAATTTAAATTTAATTTAAATCAAAAGGAAAAAAATTTTTAGTTGGAGGTTTGTGCAAAAACAGCTTGATCTGACCCCTTTGATATATATTTGATGAAATGCTCGTGTGAATGAATCAATGAGCACACTTCAACATTGACATGAAAGTGGAATTGTTGCGACAAATATGTATTGTAAGGCACTACCCACTGATTGGTGATTTCTTGCTCAACTTGATGTCCATATTGTCTCATTTTGATTTTGTCAATGTGACCTCCATCTTCTGCCTTTCTCCTTCTATATTTTGGATAGGAATCATTCCCTTGTTCAAATTTAAGTTTAATTTAAATCAAAGGGAAAACAAATTTTCAGTAGGGGGTTTGTGCCCCCTTTGATCAAAATGAAATATACTTAACCAAGTACCCTGGGTATTGTAGTTTCAGAAAATATATGTGGTTATGGGGGTCTATTTCCAAAACCCTAGGAGGCATTCGATAGACAGACAGAGGCTACAACTTTTTATATATAAATGAGAGAGAGAGAGAGAGAGAGAGAGAGATGAGAAATCTATTATGAATTGTATTTTTATTTATTTTTATATATGATTTTAACCAATGTTAAGGTGTCGAATGGACAAATTTTGATGGCACTTCTATATTACCCCATGAAGATTGAACTCAACAGTTTACAAAACTAGAACAATGGCCAACACACAACCAGAAATGTTTTTTAATAAACCAGTTCCAGATAACACTATTGTACAGTTTGTTCTCTTAAAAAAAATGTTAACTCATGTTTATATGATGAGAATCAAAAGTGTGACTTTACATTTTATTTGTAAATTAAATTATACATAAGCAAAATTATGTGTGATCTTCATGTAAAATAGTCAAACTTGTTAAGATCTTCAGTGTCTCTAATAATTTTGACCAATTTAAAAAGATACTGGATATCCCACACTGCAACGCTGAATTAGTATGAACTATTTTAAAGATTAAATGCTAGCAAAACAAATATAATTTATTTGTCACATTATCTGTGGCATTTGTGCAGCCATGTGAAGGAGTCTAATAATAAAAAAGAAAAAGAAAAAAGCTTCAGATGTCTTTTGCTAATTTTATCTTGAAAAGGTGATGCCAGACCATCAATTTCTAGAATATTAGTGATATAACTGAATTTATAGCCTAAGACAAGAGTTAAGTCTTAAGAAAGTAATTATATTTAATAAAGCATACTCAGAAAATGCATTCAGTGGTCCACAATTCCAAATCTGAATGACAGTTGTCTTGGTAAAGGCCTTTTTGACAACATTTGTTTCATCCATATGTTTATGAGAATAAACAGCCATGTACTGATCAGCATTGACGCCCTCTGTGGTGGGAATGGGACACCACACAGCACACCACACTGGCCCACCAGTGAAAAAATTCAGACTATCTGTAAGAGAAAAATCAATATTTATATTAGAATTTATAATTACGAACAGCATAAAGATAGGCCATGTAACATAAGAATCCCTACCCATCAACAAGGAAAATTTATTATAAAGTTTTGTCAGATTTATATTACTCTTAAAGATTTGAAATGGTTCAATCAAAAGACTTAAATTTGGTATGAATTCTTGAGATATTTTGGAATATTTTTCATCAAAGTTTTAAATTATAAAAGATGAAAAAAAAAAAAAACGATTATTTGTAAGGATTGGTATATTTGTAAAAAAAAAAAAAAAGAAAAAAGAATTAAATGAAATTTTGACTGAATATTCAGAAATATAAATCAAATATATATTTTTACCTTTTTCTTTTTTCATGAAAGCAATAACATTAAGTTTAAAACAAAGTAATATCAATGTTGAATATTTTTAACAATAAATGCAAAATATTTCTTACCACCACAAACAGCAGAACCAAATAATCCCAGTGACATATGTACTTCCCTGCCCAACAAATCCACAGTAAAGTCTATACTCTTGCGGATTATAGGCAGGCATAAATCAATTTCCCTTAAAAAATTTAAGAAGAAAGAAAAAAAGAAATTAAAAAAATATATACTGTATATTTCAACGTATAAGACAACCTTTAAATAAAAAAAAAAAAAAAAAAAAAAATCATCCTTAAAAATTGGGGGTTATCTTATAGTACAATTCTAAAAAAGAAACTTTAAATTCTGAGTGATGTTTGTTGGTAGGATACCTTCAGCATTGGTGCTATAACCAATAACGTACATGATTCACATTATCAAATAAACTGATAATAAAAGTAATAAAAACATTTCTACTTTATATATATTACTTCATGATAAATCGTTTATTCAAAGAATAATTCCAAATCAATGAAATCAACTAGTATCCATGCAAGCTCAGCTTAGAAAATGTAAATGTGGAGTTATAATTGTGAATTAAAAAAAAAAAAAAAATGTTGAAAGTAGAATGTACTATTATTTTACTGTTATTAGTGGTATTTTGTGATAATCAATGAAGTCTAAGTAAATGGCCATGAGTACGTCAGGCTGCTTGTAACTGTTTAGATATAAGAAAAGAAGAGGTAGAAGACTAATCGGTATTCGCAAGAGATCACGTGATGAGATGTAAACAAAACAATGATTTCCCTTTTAGGGGATGTGTGTAGGAAAAACATGATAGAGAATCAGTTTTGTTATTTTGTTTATTTTGAATTTTTAAGGATACAGTAACAACATTTTCAGTAACATCATTACATAATCAACAAGCAGTCACACTACAGGTATAGGATAAATTCATTGAAATTTGGTATATTTTTTTGACTTTGTTTTATCGAAAGGTTGAAATAAACTGTACATGGACATAGGAATCAACATTGTATTTTCACTGTCTATGCCTATAAATGCTCTGCTAGCTAGCTAAGAGAGATGAAATTTTTTTTTTTTAGACATTTCATCAAAAGTAAGGCAATAAAACCACTAAGATGCAGGGAGGTTATTAAGTGTGATAGAATATGTAAAAAAAAAAAAAAAAAAAATATTATGGAGTGAGACCAACAAAAAAACAAACAACAAGAACTAGGACAACAACTGACATTGTATTTAAATTTTTGAAGATTAGACTTGACTGGAAAGCAAGAAGTCTGAATTGCAAGAAAAGAAACTGTTAGCATAGAATTTACAGTTAAATCAAGCATTTTCAACTGTAAAAAGAAAGAGACCTTATCTCCAATCTAGTACTGCACTTAAATTAAGTCTAGGTACCATAGTGGAAAGTTCATCAGAACAATTATCATGAAAATATTTATAGAAAAGGCATAGGACAGATTCATTATGCTGGTGGGAAAGTGACTGAAGCAGAGATGCTAGGTAAAGATTTTATTAAGGCTATCTACATATATAGCAGGAGCACCAGACCATATGTGACAGCAATATTCAAAGCAGAGAAGATAAATGGTAGACTTATAAATATGTAGGACAGATTTGGGTGAGAAAAATTGTCTACCATGACACTGAACCAATTTTCCTATCAACTGATAATCTTTTCATTTCATGTCATCAGAAAACATTAGGCCAAAAAGGTGCAATGAGTCACTCTCCTGGAGGTTAGCATCAGCCATGCTGATGGAAGGCAAAGAAGCTTCTCTCAGTCAATTAATGAGCTTTTTTTCTTTTGGGAGAATTAAAATTAAAAAGCCATTCCTTGCCCTAATTAACAACAGAATGTAGGTCATTTTTGAGATCATCTGCCAGTATGAACTTATTGAACTGATGAGACTTAACTATTTACACCTGTCATAATAGTTATGCTATCAGCAAGTTGAGAACTGATGCCATTAGGAAGGCCATTGGTGAAAATTAGGAACAATGTCGATCTAAGGATAGAGCTCTGGATGACATCTGCATTAATGCAAAATGATCTAGAAGAGTGGCCATTCAAGACAACTTTCATTTGGCAATAAGAAAGACTGAATCAGTTCAAAAATATGTCCAGAAATATAACATTTTAACTTGTGAAGAAGATCAGTATGCTAAACCCTGTCAAATACCTTCCAGATATCTAAACCAACAGCCTGAGTTTCACCATTTTTATCTAATGCTTGATCAACTCTCAGCAATAATTGAGTACATCCAGAGAAGTGAAAGCCATATTGCTTATCTGAAAGAAGAACTGGCTAGATGAGATGCTTGAGCAATTCAGCCTCTAGTACTTAGCCACCTGCCATTTTTTGGCCAATAGTTAGAAGGATCAGCGAGTTTGCTTAAGTCCTTAAAGACTGGAACTACAAAAGAGAATTTCCAACAAGCAATAAGACATTTATTATGGAATTTAGAAAGAACAGGAGCCAGTTTGGTAGTACATTTCTTAAGGACTATTATAGGGATACCAGCAAGTCCACATACTTTGAGGGAATACAGTTTAGAGATGATAGCTGAAACCATGCACTGAGTTATATGCATATCACTCAATAGAGACTCAGTTCTAAGTGGAAAGTCAGGCAAAGATAATTCTGTGTATAAGACAAATTGGTATAAGAATGAAAAAAGTTGAAAAGTTTTTTGCCAATGCATTTCCAGAAAGAAACTTATGCCATTTTAAATTTTGGATTTAATGTAACTATGGCAAAAAAACATTTTGCTTTCATTGTTTGCCCTGATAAAGTCAGAAGATGATATGTGTTGGCAAAAAAAAAAAAAAAAAAAAATTTTTCTAATTGTCATTTTTATACTATATATATATATATATATATATATATATATATATATATATGGTAATTGAGTGACAAAATAGCAAAAACGTTGTATGCTTTGTCTCTAGAAGGATCTTCTTTAGATTAATAATAATCATTTTTCATAGTCATTCCATTACCAGCACAAATATATATATATGGCTTGAAGAGTACATTCAAGTATGAAACAGACTGTCAGTATTGTGTTAACATCAGTGCCAACACTTCACACATCCTCAACATTGAGTAGTTTTACCATAAAACATTATATATATATATATATATATATATATATATATATATATATATATATATATATATATAAATCTCCAAATGTAATGAAAACGTAAGTAATATATAAATTCTAATGTTCACAGCATTAATTCAAAAGAGAGATCAATACCGAGAGTAGATCAATAATTATTTATAATTTTTTCATATAGACAAAAACAATTAACTCACTACAAATTTTCTCTTTGTTTGAAAAAATGGAAACATTTTAAGAGGGGATGCATAAGGGTAAAGAAAAGATAAGGCAAAAGGGTGACAGAATAAGACAATAGTGCTTGTTGATAGCAGTTTGGTGAAGGATTGTTGAGGTGTTAAGGTGATGGCTTGACCTGAAAAATTTAAAATCGACAGCAATAGTCAAGTGTTTAGGCATAGTACTTCCAAGCCTCCCAAGAGTGAGGGGTGGAGGAGGAAAAATGGAAATAGGAGAGAGTAAGACAATGAAGAAGGTAGGAAGGATAAGTTTAGATGATGGCTGTAGTAGTAATTGGAAATGCTTTTTGTAACTTTAGAACAAAGTCAGAGCTGAATTACGCATATTTAGGCTGGAATTATTGCTACTAGTTTTGTAATCAATGAACACATTATATAAATTAATAAATTAAGAGGTGGAGATTTTTTTTTTTTGGTATATTGAATACATAAGTTACTTGTTTTTTTGTTTTGTTTTTACATTTAGTTCAGAATTTAAGATATAAGTAGAAATAAGTATGTGATGTAAGTATAACTCTTATAAGCAAATTTGGACCTATTGGCAGACTGTATAACTTTTAGAATAAGTATGGGTGTAAATCAATTCACCTGATACTATTACTGGTATTATATATGTGCAAAAAACATTTTAAGAATCATAATCTAAGATTGATTAGTAGAAAGGTTTATAAGAAGGTAGAAAATATATCAAAAGAGGGGAGTTATAATTTTAAACGTTTATAGTTATGGATTTGAAAGTTTAACAAGATTGTAATGTTAGATCTTTAATATATTAAAGATCTAACATTACAATCTTGCTAAAATTTCAAATCCATAACTATAAACGTTTAAAATTATAATAAATAATTATTGCTCTAATCTCGGTATTGATCCCTCTTTTGAATTAATGCTATGAACATTAGAATTGTCTTACCTTTCCTATCTTTTCTTTACCCTGATAAGTCCCCACTTAAAATATTATTAAAAGGTAAACAAAAGAAAATTATGGCAAGTAATAAAAAAAATTCAGGGTAAACAAAAAAAAAGAAAAGAAATCTTTTTATATTCCTAAAAATATGATCACTTTCTAATTTGTCTGCCTGAATGAATTTCTACAAAATGTGAAATTAGAGTTTATTAAATCAATGGTGGAATTAACTTCTTGGATGAACTTGGTGAGAAGATGAGAAAAGTTGCATAGTAGTTATTGGTATGGAAAATGGAATTGGTGAATCAAGTTAGAGTTTCAACAACCTGCTTATATTCACTTCATACTCATGCCATTGGGAAAGGCATGAATCCACACCTGCACTCATTAGCCTAGTAAGGCAAGATATCTAAGAGAATATCAAATGCCAAAGTTGACCCTAAGTGCAAAAATTAGGAGGATTGGCCATCAGTCTAGCATTCCTGCTCTGTCAAATTTTACAGATGATGCAGAAACAATGAATAAATTCTATATTAATGGAGACAAAAAGATTGCCCCACTTGCCCTGACAAATGGGAGAGAGGGTGTTGCTGCTTCTGAGTGAGCAGAGTGAGCAACATTTACCAAGATACAGGGTGAAATGGATGAATTGTTGTTTAAATTACACAAAAAGGAAAATAACACTGATATTTCATTTTAGCAGATATATTCACCAAAATTCTACAAAAATATCTTGAAATACTAAAGAGTAAATTTATTCAATAAAATCACCATTGTCTTCAACCATGGTTTCCAGACAACTTTGGAATCTCCTGCAACTCTTCTTTGTTTAAGTTGGTGAATACTGCCATAATCCTTGCCTTCAGTTCATCTCTGATGTTACAAGGAGTTTTGCTGGTCTCTCACTCTACTGTGCCCAACACATAATAATTCATATGGCAGCAATTTACCCATCACACCCTGTACAATTAACCACTGGTAGGCTTGAAAGGTGTAGTTTTTATATCTAATCCACAATTTGATTTCTATTGCTTTTTTTTTTATATAAATTAGACAAAATTAAGACATAGAGTAGCCCTTTTGTATCTCCTTTGAATTGCTTAGTGATAAGAGCAACTACTTACTACAAGGTGTAGTTAATTAGATTATACATTTAGTGTGTCTTTAGTGAAAGTTGCCTACTTTATACATCAATATCCAGCTGGCTTGAACCGGAGATTGCAACTATTCCCAGTAACATTCAGCACCTCCGTATTCATCAGTAATAACCATATACCACAAACACATTTGAACTACAACAACATAATGTCATAATTATTTAATAAGAAAATTAAGTCAGTTAAATAAAATGATGACTTACTCATTTGTTAAATGATAAAACATATCCCTGGTTGGTAAGAATTCATCAAATGCAGGACAAAGTACTTCCTGTTTTGTGTGAAATTGCAAACAGCATTCAAATAAATCTTCATCTTTACTTGGCCACATTGAGGCACCACCTGATGACCTTGGAGTAGACACATGTGTTTCACTATGGCTAGGGACATCTGCAAGTATACAGTTTTATCATAGAAATGTTCAAAAAATAAAACAAAAAAAAATATTGAGAGAGATAAATAAAAAAACAAACATAACAAAAACTGCACTTTCATCTATACATTAAAAAAAAAAAAAAAAAAAAGAAAAAGATATCAAGGCTATTTTGCCAGTAAATATAAATAGCATTTTAAAACTAAGAAAATATCATATATATTTCATAAAACAAACAATATTCATTCAGTATAGTCATGAAAACTCAGTGTTGGAGATACTTTCTGAGAAGTTACCAAACCACTATGTGCAGTTGTGGAAAAGAAACATCAGAACAATTGCTACAGTTCAGAAGAGAATGCTGAATTGCCAGGTCAATCCTGACATCGAGTACTATAAGCTGTGACACTCCTGTATGCATGGTGTCAGAAGACACAGGAGTAAATTCCAAGGCCAGTGACCGAACTGTAGTCTGTGACTGGTCTTCAGTGGGTGCATCTGAAGTGTATTGGCAAGAGAGCCATGCCCAAAGGCAAGTTCTGAATTTGCAGAGACTTTTACCTGAAGTGCTAAAAATATTCAGAGACTTCTATATTTATTTTAGTAATTGATGATGAATAAATGATTTTAACTTGTTTTAACAAGTAATGGTGGAAAAAATTTTAAGTTTTTGACTGTGAAAATAAACTTCTGTGTTAAATCTGTGTTGTTATTTTTAACATTACCTGCCTTCATAATAACAAAAATATTTACTAGCAACTGGGGGCAGTGGCGATTCTGGAATTCTGTGTGTGTGTGTGTGTGTGTGTGTGTGTGTGTGTGTGTGTGTGTGTAGTTGGGAGGGGGGCATGAGGGGGTGGGGGGGTAATTTTGTCTGAGATTTTTCTGTGGAGGAGGGGGGGCAAATTCAAGCAACATTTTTATTTTCATGCTATATCCCTATCGTATACACAACTTAGGAATGAGTTTTAGTATAAGTATGTTACTTCACTAAATTAAACAGAATAACTTTACATTCATAGTAGCGGAGTTCTAATCTATTCTTGCCATCTTTTTCACTCTCAAGCTGTTGGAACACAAGAGAGATTAACTTCAAAACAAAATCAAAGGGTTAATACTAACGTCAATAGTAGTAGAACAGTGTAATTTGTCTGCCCTGATTTTTTCCTCTACAAAACTTAAAAGATGAGGGGGGAGGGGTAACCGAGGGTCCAGCCAAAATTCGAGAGTGGGGGTTACAATTGAAAACAAAGCAAAGAAAAATGTCACAGAATGCTTTTGTAAGTCATTTGTAAGACAATGTTACTTATCAAACTTGATATATAAAAAATGGTTTTATTTTAGAAGGATATCTATGAGTCAATGTTTTTGTTGTTAATTTACAAAGTGTGTGAATATGAAAAAAATAAAGTTGTTTCTTACGTTTGAATCCTTCATCAAATTCTTCATAGTTGAAGTTATCATCATCATCTTTATCTTTTCTATTGCTTTCCAAGTAATCAACAGATTGCAAATGTCTTGCCTTCTTTGGCTGTTTGTGATCTCCCATCTCATCAGTGCTGAACAGCTCCTGACTCATTTCATGAAGTGAACCAATTGCTCTAAAAATATTAAAGGACATAAAAAAGTCTTAATATATCCTTATAATCCATATATATATAAAATGACAATAGTAATATTAGCAATTTCCTTATAAAGAAACATTTGGCATTCATTAACTGAGAACCAAGTACTACTGCTGGTTGAAATTCATAAAATCTTTCTCTTAAAACAATTTTTCCAGAAAATGTTTGCCAAGTCCAGTAGATGTTATTGCTTTTTCCAGTAATGATGGGAGTTTCCTTCCTAACCTCTTGTTTGAAGTAGGTGTGGAATGTCAACATCTTGATTATGTCATTTTCTCTTAGTTCCATGTGATATGCAATGTGTGTGTGTGTGTGCGAGACACTTTTCAAAGTGCACAAATACTACATATTTTGATCCTGTATTTTATCCCTAACTCATCACACAGACACAATAGTAGGATGCACTAGATGGTTTCATGTGAGGTGTCAACATGCATACATATTGGCCAAAGATAAAAATTGTCTTGTCCATGCATTGGTACATTGGTGGTGGTAGTGGTGGTAATGGAGAGTACTATCACAGGCTTGGAATCTTTGGGACCAACCTTCACTCATTGCTTGGCTGTAAACTACTTGAAGATAAAAGAAACAGAGTCACCTTTTCACAGAACATGGAAGAGGAAGAATTTGATCAGTGGCAGAATACACAGAGCTTTTATGCTCAGCAGCACTGATCCTCACATAAATAACTATTATTTTGGACAGGTACAATTCTAGTCTAAAATAAATTCTAAGTAAGTTCTCTTAATGTCAGCAGAATGAGAACAATTATTTAAAAAAGGCATAAAAATAACGTTCAACAAAGTCAATGCTGTTAGCATTAATGGTTACATCAATAAATATTGTTGTGTAACTTTGATAAATTTATCTAAAAAACCCTGAGAAAATGTAGGAAAATAGATTTTATCTGTTTTTGGATAATGAAAAAATATTTTTTTTTCTTTATTATGTTGAATAAAGCAAAGGGGACCGAGGTGCAACTGAATCTTCATGGATGAGGAGCAAATATCCTTCTGGGTTGAAAAGAAAAACATTTTTTCTTTTTTATCCTATTAGATCAATGCTGAATAACTTTCAAGTAAGATTTAAATCATTTTAAAATGTTCAATTAGGAAAAAAATTGAGGTTTTAAATGAAATGTCTAAAGTTAATATAAAAATTTATGAGCAAAGCGGTTCACTGAGAAAAACAGAAAAGAAAATTAATTTGAGATTTCATACAATTTATGGAAATAGAAAATAAAACTTGGGGAAAATGCTTATAGCTAAAATGAGATTAATAGTGAAGAAATGATAAAATTTAATTTTAATAAAAAGAAAATGTACATGTGTAGATATTGAGCTAAGTCTGGCACAAGACCATGATGATAACTGAACTTGCTACAAGATTGATTTCATAATCATTACTCTACAACCTTGTAGTCATATGTGTAGATTGAGGTAAATTTTGTGTCCACTTTCACTGTTACATTTTTTACTTTCAAGACACATCAACCAATGATAGGATTCCAGCTTTCCAAGAGAATTCTAACAATGATCTGTTGCGATATGTGAAGATCCCACCTACTTTTCTGCTGCTTTTCTCTTTCTCTGAGACTTCTGAGTACCAGATTCCCTCTGCACCAATTTCTGGCGTTCTAGTTCTATTCGCTCCTTTCGCTTATGCAAATTGACATGGCTGGCCATGTACATAAGGCGCTGATTCTTATGACACACAGGACATTCAGCAACTTCATCCTGTTAACAAAAAGGAAAATAAAAATTGGTTTGATATAAACACACACAAAAATCAAACCTAAAAATCCCACCAATCATTTACTTCACATAGGCTTTGCTTGCAAATATCAAATAATTTTTATTCTACTTACTGTATATACTCACATATCATGTGACTTTTGAAAACCTAATTTTGAAGCTAATTTTAAAGGGGTCGCATCATACACAAGAAATAAAATTAGCATATGTACCGTCTTATATATCCATTTACTGTAGTCAAAGAGCACAGCTGTATTTAAAATAAACATGATTTTGATAAAACTAATGTTTTACTTAACTGTATCCAATAATAATGCATGTAATATTCACATATTAGTATTGTATTATAAATACAAACATAGCAAATATGAATCTTTTCCATTGTTTACGTTTAAAAGATGTTTAGCTGTATCTCATTCAGTTATTTATGGCTGTGCATATTTACACAAGTATAGCATTACTAATGATACTTTTATCATTCTCTTAATTTTTAACTTATTTAACTAGAAGATGGGATAAAGAGATAGAAGAAAAGAGGTTAATCTGTTGTAATTTGGTCTCTCAAAAAATGGACTCACATGATACACAAGATACATGATAAAATCATTTTTTATAAGTGAAAATTTAGGGGTTGTACAATATGCAAGATCATGCTTTACACGAGTATATGCAGTAAGTCTTTATTTACATCAAAATTTCACTGTTATAAAGTTCATCTCTTAAACTAAAAAAATAAAAAGTAATTTATTACAGAGCAAATTTATTAATTTGAAGTAAAATGAAGACGATTCCTTTTTTAAATTCATGTTCTTACAGGACTTTTAGGCAATCATGCTTCATCACATCATTTTCTTTATGATCTGTGAATTTGGTCACTTTCTCACCAATGTGACAGTTTCCCTTCTGTCTTTTCTATAAATATTTTCATGGCAACTGCTCTGACAAGCTTCTCCACCCCCATGCCTCGACTATGTGAATTTAAATATGCTACTAGATTGACATCTAGGTCCCACCCCTTTTATTGTTGAAATAGTTAAAATGTAACTGCCACATCTACTCCAACAGTTTCTTTTCACGCACTTCCCGCCTGTGAAACTCCCTTTCGTTTACTTGCTTCCCCAAATAATTACACACTTCAAATATTTAAATGCAATGTTAATTGCCATCTTGTCTTTTTGAATCCTATTCATCTTTTATCCTTTCCTCAACCCCCCCCCCCCATTATACACAGTCTTTTCTCTCATTTTCACTCTTTGTACCCACCGCCCCTTGCATACTAGTGATATTGCCACCCTGTTTGGGGTGAAATTATAAATAAAAATTCCATGATGTTTGTGGGGAAAGGTAATAGCTTCCTGTTTTCTTAACGATTTGTTCTAAACTTTTTGCCCTTCCAAAGCTAGAGGGTCTAGTTTACCATACGATTTTTTTTACCCATATCTGCTGGAATTTGAACTTGACCTATTGATGCCATTTTCTGCTCCACTAATTGTTATATGCCATGGGATAATTTGATTTTGAAATATAACATTGAACTTTTAAATTTTTAGTTTTTCTTTCTGGAATTAACTTTCTTTGAAAATAAACCTCTCTAAACAAATAGGCCATGAAATCATTGTTTTTAACCATGACAAAGTTTAGGAGAAAAATATGTAAAAAAAAAAAAACTAACTTACCTCTCTTCCACACCATTCAATGTGAAAATTATAGTACTGGAAATTCCTTACTTCTTTTCCACATTTTGGACAGTTCAACTTTCCCATCTTTTTCATGATAAATTTAAGAGCTTTGTTGTCTGTACTTCCCATTGGACACTCTTTGGTCCACTGAAAATCAAATACAAAACAACATTAATATTTACAGGAGTTGGTCATTTCATAATATAAAAAAAAAAAAAAAATCAGATACCACATTTTGCTGTTTATAAGATGCTCCCCCAGAAAGATTTTGAAGGAAGAAATATGAAAAAAAGATTTTTTTTTCCTTGTACTTCATAGCCCTTGCCAGTATCTCAAATTTTACCGACTGGATAGCATATTTCAGCCTGAAAACCTGATTAATTATAATAAATTAATCACAGACCAAGAAGCACCAAATTTATGGTAACTATTTAGAATGTAATAATTAGAAGAGAATTTAGAGCGCATAATACCACTGAAACCTAAACTTATTATAGGCTGAAATCCTCACAAATAGCTCACCCCACAGCCCAAACTTATAACTCCTGTCACTGACCTTCAATTTATAGAACACTGGGTGGTTTTTGGAGATATTTTAGAAGAAAAAATGCCTCTTATCAGCAGCAAAATACAGTACTATGTGTTTGTAATTTTGGTAAATACACACACAGAATCTTTCATCAAAACATTCAAACTTCTTAGAAAG
This sequence comes from Acanthosepion lycidas, assembly GCA_963932145.1. Lineage (NCBI taxonomy): Eukaryota > Metazoa > Mollusca > Cephalopoda > Sepiida > Sepiidae > Acanthosepion > Acanthosepion lycidas. Next base: position 61,389,518 of record OZ010580.1, read on the forward strand.
TATATTTATGTAGAATACTGTGATAACAGTAAATTCCAGTGAATTAAACTCAGATAATGTTTATCAATGTTAAAAGAGGCTCTGCACTGTCTGTAATGGTTAAGCCACTACTTTATGGAAAAAATGTTGGTGAATTCAGTCAATGAAACGGAATCAAATTAAAATAACAAATCAGATCAAGTTTGCTTTGGTGTTTTTTTAAAAACATACAATTCCTTTCATTTGTTGAGGATTCAAGAAATATAGATTCCCATAGTGTGACCAATGCTAAAATGTATCCCAGGTGTTCTTGAAATGTGAAATTTGTATTGTAATGCATGAACTTCCCTTCCTTTCCCAGACCCAACTACCTACCAAAACCTATTGAGTTCTTACAATAAAAAAAAAATAAAAGAGGTTGAAGACCAATAACACAATCTATCTTGGAGGATAGTAGTGACCAAATTCTCAGCTTTTAATTTTTCCTTAACCAAAGTTGCACCTGATTTCAGAAATGTTGAATATATTATTTTAGTACATTAGAGGAGGCTAAATGAGAAATGAACATATTTCATGCTAAATAGTAGAAACAAATATTTTCAGTTTTCCTACCAAATTTTGGCCAACACATTCCAATCCAATAAATGTTTGACCCTTGGGATGAGTCAAACGTGTGCCTCTAGTAATATATAGTAATAGTTGGTTTCAAGCTATTCTGACACCATCTCTAATCATCATTTTATGGTTCTAATTAATATGTTCGAAGTGTTCTTTCTTTATTTTAACCTCCCATTGATCCATGTTTTAACTAGGATTTTTCTCAGTCTGTGAGCTGGGAGTCACTGTGCTGAATGTTGAACAGATTCAACTACCTGCTTAGCATAACCATAGGGTGGATTATTGAGAGAATTTTTTATTTCCCTGTATCAAGTACAGTGTTTTAGAAGATATATTTTCTAAAGTTCACACCAAATGTAGGCACATTTGTAAAAGTCTGTGTTTTTTTTTTCTTGTTACATCTAATTTTTACTTTAATCACCAAGAAATCAGTCATGTGAAAAAGATTTGTCTTCATAGATACATTTTAAGTGCATGCTCCAATACCACCATTGTAGTCATAATACAGTTCTAGGAAAATTGCCATTGATAAATTAAAAGATTGAGCTCAGAGAATCTAATCTAAATGAAGTTAAAAAAAAAAAAAAAAATCATTTCCCCTTTTTAAGTACTTATTTTATTATTTGAAGTCAAACCTAAATGACAAGAATATTTGTAAGATAAGACTATCCATTTCTCTGTTCAGGTTTCTCACAGATATGTATAAAAAGAAAAATTCCAAGACTATTCCAAGAACTATATTAAGAAGTTTAAAGAACTGAAACTGATGCACATGCATTCACACACAAAGTAAATGGTCATCAATTCCAAAAGCACAAACTTTGTGATTTATCTTGTAATAGTTTGACACACAAGATGTCCAAAGAAAATCTATAAATGGTTCCAATAATTCATGTCACATGGATCAGTTGAAAGCAGTGAAGAAATCAAAGTGTTGAAGGCTAAAACACAACTAATGCAGACCTGGTTATGTTACACATTTTGTGCAGTATTCTACATAGTTTGGAGTTCTACTGCACTTGAAAATTTTGAATTACACACTTAATTCTTACTGCTACACATTTCAGCTATCTTGATTACTCATGTTTTGTGAATGTCACAAAAATTCTTGACTGTTGCACATTTTCTGTGAAGTTAAGTATAATGGTTTTAATGAACAAAACTACAAATAGAAATTTTCACAAAAAGATTACACATTTTATTTATAATTGACGGAGATGTTTAATTGTTTCTGATGCCTTTTGTCTTTGCTTTTCCTCTTTTCTTGTTGCAAGACACACCTTCATATTCTTTCTTTCTCATCTAGGTGACAAGAAAATACAGAAGTAATTAAGTGATGAACTAGTTTTAATCATGGAAACAAACTACTGCTCACAATTGCCAAATATTAATGATACAAAAAAAAAAAAAAAAAAAACATCTTAAAAGGACAATTTTTAGCTTGTAAAAAAGTCAGATTTCTGTGATTTGGCATTTTGACATTTATGAATTGAAAGGGTGTGTGAGCAGCCTAATTTAGAAAATTCCAGAACTTTTCAAGGAGCTTTTGGGCTGTTGCTCCTATCCCCCCCCCCCAGTATTTTCAAGCCCTGGAGAAGGATCTGTCAATTTTCCAGGACATTTCATGGTTTCCAGGACCTATGCTATTTTTTTTTTTTAATCCTCTGTACCCTGAATGGCTTCTTTTCTAACAGGTGAACGCGATAAGTATATTCATGTTAAATTTCAATTTATGTATCATCAAAATGGGCTAAACAAGAAAGGAACAAAAATCTGTTGGGAATGTGCTACAAGAAAACAGAAATCATGTCTAGCAAGACTACACACCAAATCAAAGGATTGTGATTATGAAATTTTAAAATTTGCTAATGAATACAATTCCAGTAAGGGCAAAATAGATGCCAAAGTAGCCATTCAAGAGCTGAAAAAAGAACTTTTGACTTTGAAGTTAACTTATTCGTTCTTTAGTTGCAAATTCTTTACCATCTGTAAATTTTTTGTTTAATTTTAAGGATTTCAGTTAATAAAACCTCATTCCATTTTTCTGAATTTGTTCTAAGGCACTATCAGATAAATAGATTCAAAACCGCGGCAATTTTCTCAATGGCAATTTTCACCACTGGCAATTTTCCAACTGAGAATTTTCTGTGCACGCCATAAGAAATGGGTCTGACATCAAGTGCTAGGAATAGGTTGAGCCTGATGTTAGCCACCAAAATTCCAAGGCAGGTGGACCCTACATTTCTCCCAAGCCATTACTGTAGTAATCATCTTGTAAATCTGTTTTGAAACCCTGACTTTTGAATGGCAGAGCATCTCAAGCCAATCACCATGTGAGCAAAAAACTTAAGAATTGCTGAGATAGTAAACATCTGGTATCCAACCTTACATTGAACAAACATCCTCTAGTGACAACTCAAAACACTGAGTGGATCCCTCCAGTCCCCACCCCACCATTATATCCTGATACTTTCCTCGATATGAAAGTTCAGTCGGGAACATTCTTTCCCTGACTGGGTCTATGATGGTTCATCGATGGAAAAAGCAATATTTATTTCTGTTAACATGAGCCCAAAATGGGGAATGCAGAAAAAGGATTGTCGTCTTCTGTCTTAATATTAAACTTAGCTAGCCACAAACACTGACCCAAACATGCCACAATATTCCTTACACCAAAACAACACATTCTTACTTACCTTTCTTACTACATCCACCATAATGCCTCATTGTCTCTATGAAAATGAAACTAGTCCCCATATATACAAGTGTCTGTGAGGAGAGGGGAATAAACAATTTAAAATCTAATCCCAATGAATATATACAAAAATGAACAAAACTATTTACAAGAAACTAAACAAAATTAAGTAATAAAATCACCCATAATTCTTAAATGTGGCAGAAATATCAGTTAACTGGATAAAATCAATGCGGGATTTTAATAATATAAAACATTCATTCATCCCAAGCACTCACTCCAAACACATACCGATTCAGAAACAACAATGAATACAAAAATCACACCCAAAACAAAAGGTTGTCTTGCATCCACCAGAGAACTGACATCACTGATCACCTAAAAAGGGAGGGGATGGAGAATTAAACTAAAGATATAGGGGGAACAGAAATAAAAGGGACCAATAAGCATACATCCCCTAGCTAAACTAACTGGAAGGAAGAAACTAAGGACACAAAAACGACCCTAAACTAACTTAATTTCAGGTGGAATTGCCAAAGTTCAATACAGTTAGGGCAATATCCTATTGCCTAACCAGCATCAAAGTGCCACTCTAAGTCAGGCC
>OZ010580.1:61395913-61577969 GCA_963932145.1 Acanthosepion lycidas
CCTACTGGCTCTGATATAGAGGATTAGCTTGCAGAGATAATCTTATGTCCTAAATTTAAATTATCTTAAATCATGTAAAATTTAGAAAAATACTATCTGGAAAGGAATTAAAAAAAAAAAAAAAAAAAAAATCATTTGCATTGAATGGAAATTTATGAGTGACTGTTTCAATATTCCCTAGGGTGACCACCCCCCTCTACAAAAAAAAACAAAAAAACAAAACAATTCCATACCTCCTGTTTTTTCATTTGTATCTTTGCCAATGTGTCCTCTTTGTTGTCCTCATTCTCTTCATGGGGAGATAACTCAGACTCATCATAATTTGCATCCATCTCTGCATCATACATACTGCTCTGTTCAACATTCAGGATAATCCGACGTGGTGATTTTTGCTTACGACGTGGTGTAGCCACTTCATAGTTATGAAACATAGATGGTTTCTTCCTGGCTCTCTTTGAGGAACCCCCGTCTGTCTCAGCCACGTCTTTCGGGGCTGGGGTGCTGAATTCTTCATCATTATCAGGGGTGGGTGGTTGTATATTTTGTGTGACTTTCCTTGGCCGACCGGGTTTTCGTTTCTGCACAGATGAAGGCTGTGACTGGTTAGACTCTTCAGCTCTTCGTGTTGCCAGTTCCACGTTCGCGCTAACTCTTTGAGAGGCTGGTCTATCATCTCCACCTCGACGAGCTAATTTTTCTACATTTGGAGTTGAGGGGCTTTTTAGACCTTCCCCAGATGCTGTATCCCCGCCCCTGAGTTTTTCAGCCTTTCGATTACCCACTCTGAAGAATTCATCTTCATGTTTGTCTTCAGTTTTACTGGCTGGTACTGGTTGGTGCAGAGGACTGTTGTCTGCATGGACAACAGTGATGTCATTATACTCCTCAATCTCTGTGCTTTCACCACTTGAAACAGCATCATAGTTTTTCTGAGTGGTACCACCAACAGAACTTGAGCCATGAGATTTGGAGGGACTATATACAGAGGGTTTTTCTTCTTTGTGAACAGACATTCCACCTGTACTGGACTTTTTACAGGTGAGTTTGACAGCAGCACCATCCGAAGATTGGACCTTCCACTTTTGGTCGGAATCATACTTACCCAAAGAAACGGTTGTATCCTTTAACTTACTACGGACAGGTTTATCACAACTTTTGGTCTCTTCTTCGTCAGTACTGCTGTATTCCTGTTGAGCCAATTCCATATTAGGCACAGGGTTGTTCTCTATTGTATCATCAGATGAGGCCTCTGATTTGCACGAAGGACTCCCAAGAGGTTGATTAGGTGTTTCACTCTTCCAGCACTTCTCTGAAGATAATGAAACCATATCAGAGTCGTCAGCATCGGTGATTGACTGTTCACTTTGATTCTTGCTTTTAGAAAATGCACTCTTGCTTTTTGATTCAGTCTTGCGTGACCATTTCTTGGAATCGAGCTTGGACAGTTTCAAAGTGATAGGACTAGTCTTGGAATTTGTTTGATCGTTGTTGAAATGACGTGCAGGTGTACTTTCTGTTTCATCACTAGAGTTTACACTAACCGCCTCATCATAGCAAAAGTCATATTCATCTTTTTGTCTCGATTTCTTTCCTTTCGTACTGCTCCTTGCAGAATCTATAAATTTCTTTTCATTATGACTTGATTTCTTTGATTTCTTCTGTTTAGGCCCGGAAACATTGCCTTCTGTCATTCGAGATTGCAAAAGTTGCATTCGTAGACTGCGAGGGGTTTTTTCAAGTTCATCTGAGGAGACATTAGGGCCATCATCTCGGTAACTATTGTTATCCGTGTCGTCGCTACTGAACTTGTTTGGGTCAGCAACTCTCCCACGAGATTTTTTCTTTCTACTACGATTTTTGGACTTCTTGGATGATATACTATATTCCTCATTCTCGACAGGTTCTGCTTCCTGATATTTAATTGAATAACCTTTTTGGTGTCGGCTGGCATCAGGACTAACTCCTCGAACCTTACGACGAGATCGACCAGTTCCACTCCTGGTGAAAAGAGAGAATGCAAATAAGATAATGATGTGAGGAAAGAATTCAAGCATGACAGGTATTTCTTACAAAAACCATTGTCAATTAGTATCCATTTTTTTTACTTTTTCTTTTTTCCCCACAAAACAAATAATTTCACTGAAGATTTAGTTTTTATTTTTAATCCACAGTTTCTGATGATCTGTGAGTTAAGAAAACAATTCAATATAGAAAAACAAATGAAAAGCAAAAGTTAACAATTGAAAAGAAGTTAGAAAAGGAAAAAGAAAAGAAAAAGAGACCTGATAAACTAAAGACATTTATTCTTTCAAAAATTATAATTGATTGGGATACTTTCATTTTAGTAGGAATGGCTTTCTTTAAAATATAACCATTTTGGTTACTTCTTTATAAATAAGATTATTTCTATCTGAATTACTGGGATGAAAAGTTGTTATTTACATATGGACTATTTTTCTCATCTTTGTCATGGGGTTGAAACAGGGTAAACAATAACTGAGCAGACCCAAATAAAAACTAAATGAAATGTCCCTAAACATGGTCTGCAGAATCAGAACAACCTATTTCCATAGATTGAATAAAGGATTCAAAAGGTGATATTTCCTGAAGGTGAATCAAATCAACAAGCACATGATGAAGGTCTGAGAGTGCAATGGTCAAAATGTTGATAATAACAACAAAGATGAGGAAAATAGTGTAAATAAATAAGCTAAATCAGCATTTATTCATTAGTTATTTATGTAATTTATGGGTAGGATTCATTCAACAAATATGTTAGAACTTTCAGTCAGTCGAGTGGCTACTCATTTTATTATTGGCCATTTTGTCAGCAGGCGATTGCAAGACACTGGCTTTACCCAATGTTAGTTAAACCCGAGAAGGACATGCTGTATTCATCCATGATCTCTTGACAGAAAGTATAAATTCAGAGTTAGCATTTAGTTGCCTTATCAAGGTTAAAGTATCCAGTCTTCACCGCTATTTTTTCTTATAGCTGGGAAGAGATGGATTTATACCTTCCAACAAGGGTATTAATAGAAAAGCCTCAGCCAAAATCTGAACTTGGCTTGTCAATATAACTGTCAAGCCATCTGCACATTCATTGATACAGAGAATCTTAAATGTATATATAGGATATAAACAGATGCAAAGAACTCTATAGTATGTTGTATGAATAAATGTAACAAATATGTATTCAAAAACATTTCTAATACTTAATTATATTCTGTTAGAAATCTTATGCAAAACATTAACTTTAGAAGTGTGTGTCATGGGTAGAAAGGGTTCTTTTTTAGCTTATGTCCATATAGATATACATTAATTTCTCTCTTTCTCTTGTATATCATTTTATAAAATTATTTCTACTTTCATACAATGACAGTAAATCGGTTACAAAATTAAATACATATTTACAAAGTCTGTCTATCTCTGTGATGAGGTATTAATGATTACTTGCATTATTTACATTATTTGGATGGTTATCCTCATCTTCATAACCATATTCAAATTTCAGCTGTTGTAGGCTCTGGCCTTCTTCAGGTGATTGAAATTTTGAACCAAACCCTTTATTTCATCCACTGGGGTGGATTGGCCAGTGGATAAAGATGTTAGTTAAATCCAGTGACTAGACCCAAAGAGTTGCGAGTTCAATAGCAGGCCACAGCAGTGATGAACCAAAAACTTGGAGTTGAGTTAAAGGGAAATAAGTGAGACACCCAGAAGAGGCATGGCACGTGGAACTAGAACAATCTACTCCAGTGAACGAAATAAAGGGTTCAGTTCGAAATTGCAATCACCTGATGAAGGCCGGAGCATACAATGGCTGAAACGCTGTGAATATGGCAATAAAGATGAGGATAACAGTCTGAATAATGTAAATAATGCAAGTAATATTTACAAAGATTGATAAATTATCCTTTAAATGTGAATATACCAGTGAATATTTATAAATGAATACTTTCAAAATCATACAAAAGACTAGTCAATTAATAAGATATTAAAAAAAAATGTGAAAATAAAGAAAAAAAAAATTAATGATACAAACCATAAACAAGACAAGGTACCAGAAATATTTATGGTGGCAAAAAACAAATACTGACAGAAAAGTAAATCATAAAAATAACCATTACAATATTTAGATTCATTTGGTTCAATTTGAATGACTTCAACAAACTGGATCTGAGAAGAACCAGTTCATCTGCATTTCAATGTAGTTTGTGAATATAACAGGATAAACTATTCTTGTTGGGTGCCTCACCATAGAGTAAGGAGCAGTAACCTAATCTTGCAGTGATCTTTATTTAGTGAACCATTCTTGTGGCCTTTTGTCAGACTAACTTTATTTTGTTTGGTAAGCATCAAGAACTTGCAGGTATATAACTGTGGACCCAGAAGAAAAAAATATTTTTCATCACAATTTAATATTTCCCATCATAAAATGAATACGCTCTCTCACACACACACACACACACAAAAAAAAAAAAAAAAAATGCCACAGTCAAACTCTGAAAGGAAGTCCATGATTTTAGGTGACCTATGTATTAAAAGTGACCCACACTCCTGTTCATATCATATGCTTTATTACCTAATCAATACACCAGAGTTCCAATCTAAACAATACATTAATAAGCTACCTGCATCCTAAGGGACATTACCAAAATCATCATTGTTGGTAGAAAAGTGGGGAGGGGAGAAAGGAAAAATAAACTGAAAGAAATTCCATTTTTTTTTTTTTTTAACTTTTTATCTCTCCCCCCCCTCCATTTATCTTTTATTAAATCACATGTATTTATTCTAATGGTGCCTATAATATGGCAGGGAATATGGTTTGATTAATAATTATAAAAGAGACAATTATCTTTTCTTGTTTCCATTACAGCATCAGAAAACTGACAATATTCAGTGATTTCACTTTAACTATGAACAGGAATAGATTAACTTGAAATATGTAATTTACCAACTTGAGTGAAGATTTAAGTGGTTGTATAAAGTAATAGCTTGTTAGAAAAGTGCTGCCTACAATGCCATGAAGACCTACAACACAAGTGCTGGCAATTCATATAGGCTCAGATCTGGACAAGCAAGAAAAAAAAAAAAAAAGACCAAACAAAGGGATACAATTGGAAAGTGATTGTTGGCCATATAGGATAAAAGACAAAAATATTGTTTAAAAAAATAAAGAACCACCTCTAACAATTTGGGCTCATATGACCTACTAAAAATCATGTTTCCTTAAAAATAGTCATCCAATTTATCAAAAGAGCATATGGACTGGATGGATAGATTGATTTTTTTTCTGGCTTATCAGCCCTTTGCAGGTTATTTAAAGGTATAAAATATTTTTAGATTGTAAGAATATTTGGTTGGGGGGGGGGGATAATAATAATTAACCCATAGCTGAGGGGGGAGAAGTGGTGGATTTATAGCTTTCCCAAGAGTATTTGCATGTAAGTGAATATAACAAACCTGACTGGAATTGGAACTTAGCTCTCTGATTTTCAATTCAGAGCTGCTGTTACTCATTACACCACCCACATATCCAAGCTTACAGTACCAGGTGTTCCCAAGTGGTCACCCATTTAAGTACTGATGAGGCTAGACACTGCTTGATCATACAAGAACATGTTTCAACGACATGGTTGAAAGCTCCATAAAGACTGGAATTTGAAATATTGTTCTAAAATGATATGGAATAACAAATTGAAATTTAACACCTTTGGGTCTGATGATTGGTGACACATTAGAAGGGTATGCAAAGGGTCTAGCATCATGCTTAAACAGCGTCTTGTTGTAGGCATTGGTCAGTTATATCATATTAAGAGTATTATAACAGAAATATTAGATAACGTTATGTTACAATATATCTCAAATTGTACAAGTTGGCTAGATGTTTTACAAGATAACAGTGTGATCTGAAACTGTCCGACTAATCAGAACCTATACAGAAGAAAATGATTGAGATGCTGTGGTTGCTGGACCAATTGTTTGATATCAAGCTGATTGAAAAATTTCAAAAGTAACATTTAATACAATAAGCCCACAAACATAAATGATCCCCACAAGAATACGGTAGAATTTTTTTAGGGAAAAAATATACCATTGGAAGTAAAAAAGAATTCCATTGTGTTGATGTCATGTAAATGCAAAGTTATATAAAAAAACATTTTTCATTTACTTCTTTTATTTGTTTTTAAACTATTTCTCCATGATATTTTTGACAAATGACATTACTGTGCCTAAATAATCAAAGCACAGAAAATGTGCCTCTAAGAACATACAAAATAAAATAATTTCAATTTTAAACAAATATACCAGAGTTCAAATGCTAGTCAACACATGATCAGTCTCTCATATATATATATATATATATATATATATATATATATATATATATATATATAGCCTGAAAGACTGTTGTCTCTGGGTGTTGACTTCAGTATCCACTATTGTTTTTTTTTTTGCTTTGTTACAGACAGCAGCTGTTTGGCAAAGTACAGTCTGACAAGGAAGTACACATAAAAAAGGGGCATATCACTGAACTCTTAGATGTGGAAAGAATTGCACCCATTGATATTTTAATGTTTATAGAGACCAAACAGTGGATGCGACCATTTCAGCATTTGTGATAACAACATGTGACAAGCCACATTATGAGAGGCCATGCAGAGGTTCTTGTTCATCAAAAATGCATAGTCAATGGTAGTTACTACCTTTGAAAAGAGTTTTGTAGTTGAAAACTTTTCCCTTCCAATGTCATTGTACATCTTGTATTTCCATAGAAATAAACTGGAATTATTCCTTTCATGTGCAATTATAAATTTAAGTTGTGAAAATAGATATGACAATGTTTTTTTTTTTTTAACAGTAAACTAATGTTATTAAAAATGCCTTTAAAAACTTCAATATACATGCACAATAAAATATAGTTTTTAAGTTATGCTATATTTATAAAAAAAAATGCTCAATATCAGGCACAGACATACCTGATTGTAAATATAAGCAGTGTGAACAGACATCAACACAAGATGGCAAAAGTGTTTCATGCTTAAACACAACAGTCAGGTCATGTGCATAGAAGAGTGGCTTTTTATATATATATATATATATATATATATATATATATATATATATATATATATTTTGGTCACTTGGGAATTATGTGGAGGAAGACTGGTCATTTCCAGTTTGTAAATCAAAAGGGTTAAAAAAAAAAAAAAAAAAAAAAAAAAAAAAATATTCACATCACAATACACATGAAGAACTAAAAACTGTCCTGTGGTCTAAAGTAGCAATCTTTTATTGGGAGTAAGAAAAGTTTTGAGTTGTCAAGACTGGTAGGGAACCACAAATAAGTACCATATTTTGAGGCCAACTAAAGTCAGCCCAATATCAATTTGAATTTTCTTTTTCAGCAGATATCAAACACAAATTCTTTTCCAAGGTAAGGTTTGTGTTTTTCCTTCATCACCACAATGGCTTAAATCTAATCTTTGAAAAAAAAAAAAAAAAAAAAAAAAAAAAAAAGAAGTGTCATAAACATAAAATACTGTTTAAACAAAATATTAAGAGCAAGTATAAAAAACAGTATTTATCATGTAAACCAGAAAATCTGTTGTAAATTCTTCTTTTGACTTGATTTCCTTTTCTGTACAGCCAAGAAAATTGTCAGTCATGAAACATAATCCAAATAAATCCAACATATTTCACTGTAACAATGCCATGCAAAACTGAACATATTGTACAAAGACCAAAGCAAATGAAATAACACTAAAATGCAAAAAGTACAAAGTCAAAATGTACATAAAATCTCTCGCTAATCAAAAGTTAACATACATTCTAGAAAACAAACATTTTTCTATGACAACAACCATTCAACAAACTTCAAACATATACAATAGCTTTCACTTGGCCCTCCACAATATAAATGCCTTGTACCAGACGAGATTTAGTAAATATCAGCATATTTAAAATGTTATGTCTGGTCACTCAACAGTCAGCCAACCTCATCACTTCAGTTTAGAATTTGTTCTCCAAAATCTCAGCTTTTCTTAAAAGAAAAAGAAATTAAAAAAAAACAAAAAAAACTAGGAGACATCTTTTACTTAAAGAAAAAAAAGACAGACATTCCATAAAAATATTTTTTGTTTGTATTCTTTGATAAAAATAGAAAACCTATTTGGAACAATGGTAAAATTAAGCCAAATCTAGTTTTATTTGCATAGGGAATTATAGAGCTAACAACTTTCAGCTTCATATTTTCTTAAATAAGAAATTTTTAAGGTGCCAAAGTTGACAAAACTATGATCTTGACATAAGCTATTCTAGAAAAATAAGACTGTCCACAAAAAACTTCTGTCACATTATCTTCAGACATGTAAGAATATGTGGTAGAAACACAAAAATTGTTAAACTGCCAAGCTGGTCTGCTGATGTCATGAAAATAGGCAATTTTAGGGATGTTAAAAACTTGAATAATTATCAAACAGTAATACTCTCATCCCTACAACAGGAATGAATATGAAATATGAAATAATCTAGTAGGTCATAAATAACAGGAAAACTAATTTAGATGTTGTATGTGACATACTTTGCAAATGAGAAGCTCTCAAAGCAGTGTCTTTTTGCATTTGGGCCATACTCAAGTCCTTATAAAAATAAAATGATGTAAGACACACCCGAGCTGCTTATATTTTTATAATCTACAATAAACATTAAATATTTACACCAAATTTCAAATCTGTACAAGCAATATTTTTGGAGCTATGAATGTCAAAATTTTGTTGAAAGCCTTATTTGGAAAAATGCAGTAAAATTTCAAAATGTTTCTAATATTTGTGATTTATCATTAAATTTGATCAAAAACACCTGTGAATTTTTCCAGGTTTTAATTAGAGGGTCATCTGTGGCCATTGGTTGATTTAAGAGGGAATGACCCTTATATATTTCTAAAGAATTAATTTATTCTTAATACAATATTTTCATTACTTCAAATTTTATTTTTAGTGGATACCTGTGTTTGGAATAGATGCTGTGTTTTTTGCTTTTTTTATTTTAAAAAGTGCATATTATGCCTATTAGCCTGTACATTTGAGAATAGTTCTGTTGCATGTGCAAGCTGATAGACATAATATAAACTATTTAAAAAAAAACAAAGTGTTTGTTCCAAACAAGGTTAGACACTAAAAATAAGGTTTCAAGTAATAAAAATGTCAGATTAAAAATAAATTTATTAATTCTCTAGAAATTGATTTGTTTTGATTTTGGATATAAAACGGAGCAGATATCAGCGTTCGAGAATAACTGAATGAGGAAATGTGTATTCCTTAAAATGATAAATAGAACCTTGTTGAGGTGTGACACTCTCTGTGGCTGAGTAGTCTAATGCATGCTGGATCAAAAGGTGGTTTCTCCTACAAAGAGGGATGCTAGTCCAAACCCTACCAGAGAGCACAGTTTCTTTAATTATTCTCAAGTGGGCACATGCCAATAAACTAATAGAAATACGCACTGTTTAAAATAGGTAACTCCATGAGAGCACTAAAAAAAGAGCATAGCATGATAAAAAGATGCCAAAGTTGACGAAAACAAAATTTTATCGTCTAAATGTTTGTTATTATGAAGAGGAAAGACCAAAGTTTTTTTTTTAATTATTTTTTTTTAATTTTTCCTTCCTTTTAGAACATTCTAAATTTTGATTAAAAAAACCTTGTTTCTCTTTGTATCACTGGAACTAGTAAAATAACATACAATTTTTAGCACGTTTTTTTTTGTATGACACACATTAATTTGGAAAATTTTGCAAAAATAAAAATAATTGTTGGATGTTAATGAAACTTTCAAAAACTATTCATAGATGATGGAAATTATGTTTTTTTTTTTATTAATGTCATGGCAGAAATTTTTTTTTATATTTAATACCCACTCCCCATAACTAATTTTATGAAAACTCTAGAAATTCGAATGAATCCAGTTTAGTGATTACAATAGTTAAAAGCACAAGGCTTTGAGGAATGCAAATCATGTTTTTTTTTTTTAAATTAAAAGAAGACCAACCAGAATCCAATTAAGTTGCGTTATTTGAGTTAAGCATTGTTTTTCGCTGTTAAGGCCTTTACTTTCACGAAACACGTGGAGAAGTTAATTTGATTTTTCAATCTTATGAAATTTATATGATCTTAATTTTATATTAATCTCAGTTATGACATGCTACCATAAATGAAATATCAAAATTAATAAAATGAATGGAAATACAAATAACACAGTAAAATGTAATAAATGTACATAAAATTATAGTATTTTATGTACACTTTTGATCAAATTTCATAAGAAATGTACCTATAAATTAATTAGATACCTTATGAAATTGAATCTCACTCTTAACAGTCTTATTTTAATTTCTTTATATTTTCCATAAAGCATTGTAAATGTAAAGGTGAAAGCTAAGTACAAAAAAAAAAAAAAAAGTGCTGAAAGTTTTCCTTAAAAATAATGAGGTAAATAATTTGTTCACTTAAATCTAAATAACTTCACTTCTCTCTTTCCGTAGAAGGAATTATCCTCATGTAAGCTATCTAAACATCATGAAAATCTCTTTCGTCACTTGTCAAGTGACTCGAAAGGTTATGTGACCTGCTTTGTTTTATTTTCAAACTACATCTTTTCAGCAGAGAAGCTAAGTTAAGCATGGTTCAAAATATTTTAAATAAACATTATAATTTGTGAGTTTCTTAAAATAAGTTTTGAAAAAAATAATTGATTTTTAAAAGAATTTCAAAGTGAGATTTTCATTTTTTTTATAAAATGGAAAAAAAGAGCGTTGCCATGATTGATTATATGCCAATTTTGATGACTCAAAAAAAAACAAAAAAAAACAGCAAGATTTTTAACGATTAAAAAATGTAAGAAAATACCCCAAAAATACTTTGATCTTTCCTCTTAATAATAACATGAACATTTAGACGATAAAATTTTGTTTTCGTTGAGTTTGGCATCTTTTTCATCATGCTATACTCTTTTTTAGTGATCTCATGGAGTTACCTAGTTTAAAATAAAGAAAATGAGTGACTATTCCAAACACAGGTATCCACTATACACACACACACACACTTCTAAAGAAATAATGGATCCATTCTTAATCCAACATTTTTATTACTTCAAATTGTTATTATACTGAACACTTATTTGAAATAGAAACCCAATTTTTAATTTTTTTTAAAGTTTGACCGGGGCATTTGAGAAATAAATCTTAGTAAAGAAAATGTAACCATAATTAATACATACTGTTTAATAAATAAAAATGGGACTTCTATTTCAAATAAGAGGTGTCCACTATAATAACATTTAAGTAAAAATCAAATACTTAAAAGAAATTAACTTATTTGATATAGAAGTAGCAAAAGAATTTTTCATATTTCCTCCGTTTTGAGAAATATTTTTTGATAAGTAGAATTATGCTACAGCCTAAGGTTTCATTTGACATTCGTTAGATAGAGGATTAATGAAAATTGTATTTTTCAAGTCTAAATTAAAAAAAAAGGTCTATGATGAAGATTTCAAAGTTGCTCACATTTCTTAGCTGAAACATTTTCTTTATTAAATTGCACACTAGTTTATCTTTTCTTATAGTTACTTTTTATTAAAATGTTCCATTTTTTAAAACTTTCTATGACATCTACTTAAAGCAGTATGAATTTGAAAATAAAAAGTAATTTCTCATAAGATGGGTCTATGTAATCAGCAAAGCATCACCCATGTCAAGGGTTAAAGTTAAAATCTTGTCTGCGGCAACAACTCCAACAATCTCTATACTGCTGGTTTAATCAGAGGTCAAAGGTAAGAAATGCAACAACAGCAACAAAAAGAAAGATAAACTGAAACAGAAACTGGTCAGAAATTAAATTTTCAAAGAAACTATTCCTTAAAATACCAATAATACTGACAGTCATTATATCTGACTTAGGTCTGCTAGGCAAATAGACAAAAAAATCTAAATTTCAGTTTATGAAATAAAAGATAAAATTTCAGAAAATGTGTTCTGATTACATTGGCAACAGCATTCTATTCTTATTCATCAGATCACTTAAAATATTTTTAGTTTTTATTAAAAACTAAAAATATTTTACATAAAACTTTTTCAAGAACATAATGGGCATATGGAGTTGGAGCGTGGTCGAATATTATGTTCGTAAACTATTTAAAAAAAATAAAAAATAACCAAACATTTTACCATAATAATTTAATAAAAACTTGAATCAAAACTGGATATTTATGAAAAACAAATAAAAAATAACCATATTTTTATTAATGAAACTTGCCTAAAAAAAGTCTACATTCCAAAATGCAAACTCATTGATAGTATTTATTTTAGAATTTATATTTTAATTTTATACTGCTAAATAACTTAATTATCATTATTCACCGATGAGAGAATCAGTAGTTTCTTAGAGAGTGTTGGTTGATAGTTTGTAATACTAACAACAATGTTTTGTACTTTTTGTTTGCTACCTTTTTAAAATTTAGAAAGGAAAACCAATTTAGAAACCGAATATTGTCAAATTTCATATCCATCATCGGGTGATAAGTTTTTCTTTTTTTTTTTCAGTTAGCAGAGAAAAATTGCAGATTTCTGAAATTTAAGAACTTCAGTTCGATATACTTTTTCAGAAGGGAAAATTTATTAAGTTCATTTACGTTTTTTGGCCTGAGAATTTAAAATAATTTTTTTTACTTACATTGGTCAATACAATGTTATATAATTTATCCTGGTTATTTTCTATAAAATAATAATTAACAAAATACGAGTTTTCATTGTCAATTTTTAGATAAATGAAATTCTTATGACTATCCCAATCTTAAAAATAAAGAAAGCTGGTTGAAAGGGAAGAAGAAAATAGGACTTCACGCGGAATTGAACTATTTTCTACATTTTTTTGTAGAACTAACGAACATATGAAAAAAAAAAATCGATTTTTACACACACACACTCATGTATATATAAAAATGGTAAGTTTTTCAATTATTGATCTTTTTTTTATTGTTAATGTTATCTTTAGTTATTTTTATTAGTCTTTTTATGAATTAAAAAAAAAAAAAAAAAAAAAAATTGATGTATAACTTTTTGGGAGGGGGGACCGACAGAAAAATAGTGAGTCAACAAGTTAACCTTGTCTTAGTTCTTAATAAAAAGTTTTAAAATAATGCTTTGGTACTGAAAGTTACAAGTTTATGAACGAATTACTTTTTTTTTTTTTGACATTACTTTTATTTTTAAATTTAAATCAATGTTAGCATATTTTTTTAATGTTCGACTTCGTTTTGAATAGGGTAATTTATATTTTTTTAAATTAAAATTAATAACAAACCACAAAAATGTGCGTAGGCGATTAATTTGAATAAAAAATCACTTGAAGGTAAAAGAAAATACATAAAGAGAAATTAAAGTAGAAAGAGAAAGAAAAAGTTTAGAGGATGAAAAATTGAATGCAAATCTTGGTGTCTAAAATTACGTCGTCTTCTTGGGTATAAAAAGGGTGTGTATGCAAGGACTAACTCTCTAATCACCGGGAAAAAAAAAGAAAAGGACGGTTAGTGTTTAATTCGATATTCAAAATTATTTATATCTAATAATTTAATTTTTATGAGCAAGGAGGGAAAATGAACAAACTTATTTTTTTATATAGATAAAAATTAAATTAATTTAATGAAGTTATTTTCATCATAAGATATAAATAAAGAACCAATAAACAGCCCAAATATCTAATCAGAAAAAGGAAATAGCAAAATTAAATAAAGAAAAAAAAAAAAACTAAATTGTAGAAACAAAGAATTCTATCAATGTTAAGCAAGAAGCCCCAGGATACAAAATCCATAGACATTCTTTCCTCAACAAGGGGAGATAATTGAAAAAAATGCGACAATACAAAGTATGGTAGCTTTTACTGGCAATAAACTTTTCTCTCTCTCTCTCTCTATATATATATATATATATATATATATATATATATATATAATAAAAAACCTTAAACAAATATTCCATGGTCATATATATATATATATACATACATACAAAGGATTTTTTTTATTTTTTTTTTTTTAAATAAGAATTTAAAAAAAACTAACAGAAAGAGCTAAGAAAATACAATTTAGAAAAGCTAAAAATGTGACACCCATATAAATAGCTCCCGAATAACTAGTCTTCAATATACTTAATTCAATGTTTTTCTACTTAATCTATCAAAATTAGTGACTCAGCGTGAATTAATAATGAATTCAATTTTAAAAATACCAACGAAAATATTAATCGCGCATTAAAAAAAACAAAAAAAATAAAACAAAACAGTTAATGTCACAACATAAGAATTTTTTAATATACAATGGTGCATCCGTAGTTTAAAATAGTTTGCCGCTCTGTTACCATTTTTAGAACCTCAACAAGCGGTAAGCATCAAAACTAGAGAAAAAAAACGGAAATTAGTGATTTTTCGTTTAAAGACAGGAAATTTTTTTTTATTCATAATTAATATATGCAAATCATAGACTGATTAAATATATATTTAAGTTTATATTCTATTGTCAGAAATAAATACCTGGAAAAGAGGGGAAGTTTTTTTTTTTTTTTTTTTTAAGGATGCCACTAGACCGGCGACCTGACGGAATTGGTGTACAATTCAGTACAGTACAGAAGTCCCGGGCACTTCGTATTTTTTATAACCTTGAAACCGGCAACAAAATAAGGTGAAAAAAAACCACTTAAACCTATAATGCAATTTCAATAAAGTAAAAAGTCAGAGAAGCAGCCATTATGCAACCAAAGGGAGTATTGATAATCGATTTTAGCAACCAAAGGATTTATTTTAGAAAATAGTTTCCTATTTTTATATTTAAAAAAAAAAAAAAAAAAAAGACGAAAACCACATTTCACTACTCAAACTAAAAAGAAGAGAAACCATATGAACTCCTGCCTCAATTAAAAGCGAGAAAAAAAAGAAATTAAAATCAGGTCTTGATTTGAATAATCGAAAATCAAACGAAAATGACTAGAATATGAAGAAATCAGATTGTTATTATTGGAAAGATATAAAGGAACGAAAAAATATATATAGAAGACGATATTAATTGTTTAGTATCATTATAGCGAAGGAGAGTTGAGTAGTTGTGAGCAAGGCAGCAGCAATTTTTAGCGACCCGGGTTGTTTTCTGCCATGATGATGAGAAAGGCTGACGACGGTTCGAATCCTACCTGGGCCAACACTCACGCACACGAATGCAAATCTGCAGTTACGCTCGCATTTTAAGCCAGTTTAACATTGATCTCCACAGGGACGCATCGTTGCGGGAACAAGCGGGGATAAAATCCGACCTGAAAGCGGTAAAACGTACGTACATGGTTAGTTTGCGAAGGATTTGGAAAACTGGTCAGTCCAACATGGTCGACATGTTTGTTTGAATCACGTGGTACATGTGCATAATAAATGGTGCGGTGGGACCGGCGTGGCTCAGTTAGTTGTCACCACCGAGTCGACTATATTAACGAAAACACTTTTTAATATAAGCTTCTTCAGAAATAAATTTCAAATACACCTTAACAAGAACCTAATAACATTAATAAGTTTTCTAATGCTTTTAAAAAATACGCATACACAAAAAATCTAAAAGACTCTCAACGACCATTGCTTGATTACGCACAAAAGATACAAATATTGTTAAGAAAATCAACAAAAGAATAAATAAAATAATCGCCCAAAGCGGAATTATTATTTTTTAATTCTATTCAGCATGACTTCGGATAGAATGGTTAAGCACGCTTCCTTTTTAACTTATGAGTTTCGTATTCATAAACAAAAAACACTATGACCCGCATCGCGACTGGCGGGTTGATGGTAATAATAATTCAGACCTATTTTTTTCTTTTCTGTACTTTATTTTCCTATTAAAAACATTGACATTTGTTTTCGGGGAAAAGGGAATCACTGTTATTGTCAAAATTTCAAAATAATGCTTATTCATAGCGTGGAATATAGTAAACAAAAATATTTTAATTAAATTGTTTTTTCGTTGCTATGCCTTCCTTCCTTACCCGTGGTGTGAATTGCTTTAAAAATTATATAAAGGAATTCGCAGTATTTAATTTAAACTAATTCACATTATATTATTATTTAATAATTATTATTTAATTTATAATATAAATTAATTCACATTATTTAATTTGAATTAAATAATTTAAATTGAAAGCAAAAAATCTATTAGTCATAAGAAAAATTACTACCAAATTTAAAGTCGCCAAATGAATTTACAAATCGACTAACAACTGAGAAAAGAAATAAAAAAAAAAACAACTTTGCTTACAGAATATATTTTTTATTCTTAACCTTAACACTTGACTTAACTGTTCCATATTCTGAGTTTATCTCAAAGTTGCAATCAGTGAGGTCATTTTTCTTTTAAAAAGTTTTAAAAACACTTCGGAAAAATAATTTGTCAAAATTGTAATATGAGACACAGTTTCAAAAAATAAGAATGAGATGATAATTGTAATAAAAAAAAATGATTTACTCTGAAATATATTTTTAAATAAACTTAATTAAAAATCGATGTCTAAATAAGTACGGGACTGAACAATTTAAAAGAAGTTCAACAATTTAGTTTTTAGTTAGATTCAGAAGGAAGTTGTTAGGATGCCGGTTTACAACTAATGTTGGTGAGTTCGTTCCTAAACAGAAATTTTTAATGACCTTTAAATGATCTCTCTTCAAAGACACGCGCAGCAATAAAATTTTATATACAATGTTATAATTTATTATTTTGGTTTTAAAGTTTAGTTTTTAAAATAAGAAAATTCCTTAGCATTATTACGCGACAAGTTGTTAAAAAAATGAAAACCTATTATCATTTTAGCTATTTTGTTTTAACATTGTGTTCATTTACAAATTTTACTTTTCTCTTCTATAATTATAACATAAAAACGATTATTAAGTTAAAAAGCCACATGTGTTTAAATTGATTAAAATATCCCAGAATCAACGCAAGCAAGACCATTTAAAAATTTTATTAATAACCAGTTTAGTTTTTTTTTTTGTATGAATTATCTGCCCTTGTCTTTTGGGGCTTTATGGCTAATTTCATTTTTATTTATTTTACAGCATTTTTTTAATTAAAAGTGTCCATAACTATATACAACATTCTTATTTCGTTGCTATTTGATTTTGTTTCAGTGTTTATTCATAGAAACAATAATCAGATAACACCAAGCCCACATCTGGATTTGAACCTACGATGGAACTCTTTACGTTTTTTAACTTCTTTGTTTTGTAGAATTAATAATGGCCAATGATAATTTTGGTCATATAATCAACGATGTTGCTGAATTATCGGCCAAAAGTAGTTCAGTGGATATTTTAATTACCCATAAAACTGATGTTAAATAAAAACTTTATTTGGAAAAAATGCTGAACGCTGTGTTTGGCGAACATTTTCTTAATGATTAAAAAAACAAGCAAATAAATCATAATGGATTTTTTTTTTTTTTCCAAACAAAAAAATATTAAACAATTTGTGAACGGAACATTTCCAAAATAAAATACTAGTTTCTGTTTACTCACGTACGAAATCTAAACATTTAATTTGTAAAATTCAATAATATTACTTAATTAAGCAAGATTATTGAATTTTGCAAATTAAAAATTTACAAATCCTTCACTGTAACATGGTATCATTTTTATTTTGAACATTTAATTCCAAAAACAAGACTTAAACC
This sequence comes from Acanthosepion lycidas, assembly GCA_963932145.1. Taxonomy (NCBI): domain Eukaryota; kingdom Metazoa; phylum Mollusca; class Cephalopoda; order Sepiida; family Sepiidae; genus Acanthosepion; species Acanthosepion lycidas. The sequence goes on from OZ010580.1 coordinate 61,413,666, forward strand.
CGGTGTCCATTGCTATTTAAATTCTTGAGAAAAAAAATTGTAACTTCTTGTACATATTAAAATATTGAATGTGTATATAATTGATAATTTAAAATTTGTTTTATTTTCTACATAAGTAAATAAAGATTTGTTCTACCATGGAAATTGTAGGTAAAAGTGTCTGGAAAAAGTCAACTTAGCTTGTAGATAGAAAATAAGGAATATTTTCATTATAAAATAATAAGATAAATATTAATAAATTATGGAATATTTTAATTTATTTAATATGTCTAAGGAAAGGAAATCTTATTTAATTTATAAATATTTTATGAACTAAATTACAGTCATATATAATTTGTAAAAAACTAATATTTTAGTAATCAAGATAATTAAGATATTACATTTTACAACAAATTAAATATCATTTTTATTTTATTACGCTATGTTAAATAAATGATATCTCCTATTATAAATGAAAACATTACTTATTCTCTTAGTGACGTTTCCTACTCACCACGTGTCAAATTATTACAATCACTACAATTTTAATGTGTTCAAATCTAAGGTTAACTTATCTTCCCCACATATCCCCATAAACTATGCCTCTTTGTAACACTCTACTTCGAGTGGCTCTTGGGCCTTGTACAGGGTGAACTTTATTATAAAAATAAGAATAGTTCTTATTACTTTTTTCATGCTCTACTAAAGTGTGCCCTATGACTTTTTTTCCCCCAGTCATTGTTTTGAGAGATATTCTTACAGTCAAACACTAAATATTATGGAGAAAAAAAAAACAAAACAAAAGGAAGCAGTGATGAGCAACTGATATAAAAGTTACATCTACTCTTATTTAAATGTCTCATTTAGGAGATTTCATGTTTTTTCCTTCTTTAATTTTTTAAAATTAAATTGAATCCATGGCCAGTGCAAGGGTCTTGTGGCTAGAGCTTGTCCGTATTACCCCCAAACCACCTGAACAGTGGGTGGGGGAAAACCTGATTGGGGGTCCCGAGTAGTGCTTTTTGACACATACTATCTTACCAGCACTTAAGCAATGATGAAACTAAGCACAACTGACTATTAAAGGATCACAAAGTTTTGCAGATTTTGACATCATTCTGAGGTCTTCTTTTTTGGCCAAATCTGTGAATCTGTTTTGCTCATGCTAAATCTTGAACAAACACGATATATGTAATATAATTTAATATCTTCTTAAAATTTGTCAAAAGAAATCATTTAAAAATTAACAAATGCATATTATAAAAATTTGTATAAAAAAAATATGAAATTATATTAAAAAATATTAATGGGCAAATAAAAAATAATGCAATAGACTAGGTTTGTTTATTGCACTTTCTTCTGGGGGGAGTGTTTGAAAAACATTTATTAAAAAAAGTTACTAAAATGCAATATAAAATTTAAAAATATAAATTAAAATATAAAATAAAATATAAAAAAATGCAATAGACTAGGTTTGTTTATTACACTTTCTTCCAAGGGAAGTGTTTAAAAAACATTTATTAAAAAAGAAAGTTACAAAAATGTCTTCTTTAAATAAAAAATTTCTAAAATTAAGCTAGACAGTTAATAAAAAATGACTTGAATAAAATTTGATGTGTAAAACTTTGTTTAAGTTAGGCTCAGATCTGAAGCTGAAATAAACCATCAAAATGAAGCCTCACAGTTTATAAAAATATATACATGTACAAAATTTGGCTTTCAAAAATTTGTTAAAAAAAAAGAAATGGCTCAAAACTGATAGTTTCAAACCTATCTAAATAAAGTTTGTGACTTAAAGCGATACATTTTATGATTTTTAACCAATGGGAAAAGTAAATTATGCTCCTTAGTTTTCAATTTTTTAGCCTTTTTATGACTATTTAATAAGTCTGATTGGTCTAAGGAATAGAATTGTTTCTGCATTCACAAGAAAGAAGTTGGCTAGTTCTGGGATCTCAACAAAAGAAAACAAAAAGTCATCATCAAATACAAAGAAAGAAAAAAAAGAAAGAAGCTGAAAGGAAAAGAAAAAGAAATAACAAAAGAAAAAGAACAGGAAGAAGCAGAGAAAAGAAAGCAGAAAGGAGAAGTTTCTATAAATTTAGAGAAATATACCATTATCTTTTTATAGTTTATAAAAGTTTGTCACAAAATTAAATTTTGAAATTTTTATGTAAATGGGAAATTTATCTCATCTCTGTCAAACTTGTCTAAATGAATCAGAAACCCAGCAATAGCTATGAATCATCTACCTTCTCAACTCCTTTTAACAATCAAATGAATTGAAGTGAGTGAACATTTTCTTGATAATAATTGTTATTGTTTTTATGGGCCCAACTGAATTGTATTTAAAACTTGTTATCTTGCCTAAGTGTTTGGTACAAAAAGGAAAATTTTGTGCAAGCTAGTTTTTTAAATTTTGTATTTTATGCTATTATTTCTATGTCATTCAATAAATGTAAATTTCTTTTAAATTTCACACAAGTGTAAGAGTCCTGTGTTTTTTCATTTGCATCATTCATAATACTCTGGGTAAGAGATTTGATGTTCTCTCTTCTTCACCCTTACCAAATTATTTTAATATGATTAAAAAATATCTTCTCTAAATTTGTCATTAAAATAAAGCACATAAAAATGAATGCATTCATATAAGTAAATGATAGTTTACAATTAAACTTTCTTTCATTCTGTCGAAAATGAATTTGACTGAAAAGACCAGCATGGAGATAATTAGTGAATGACCGGGTTGCAAAAGAAAACACCCTTCATTTGTGACCCACTCCACTAGGGTCAGGTAACCACAGTAATAACAGACAGGGACAATAATAACAACTTGTTTCACTGTTGGTCAAAAAGCTCTTGAGTATGAGGTTATGGAATCCTCCATATTTGCCTGTCACCCCCTGAGGGAAAATGCACTCTTCCCCCAAATCAACTTCAACCAAACATCACTTTTTCAAACTTAACTTCTCATTGGTTAAAATGACCCAAAAAATGTAGCAAGTTGTGACAAATCTGTTTTCCTGCTCACCTATCTGGAGCCGGTTTGAAACCCAAAAATCTATAAATAGAATCACTTGACTTGATTCAAACAGTCAGTAACTAAGTCTTTGAGAGATGCCAGCAAACACGACATGCGCCAACACACTGACTCAACAACCACCATGCATGCTGACATACTGACTCAACAACCACCACTCTCTCTCAGCAACTCAACACAACCCACAGCTACTGCCACGTGAAAATACTTAAATTACAATTGACTGAAAAAAGTGACCTTACCGCTATGACATAGTAATTGTACATTTAATCAACCTCAGCATACCAGTCAGTAACTAAGTTGTGAGAGATGCCAACAAACTCCACGTGCGCCAACACACTGACTCAACAACCACCATGCATGCCGACATACTGATTCAGCAACCACCACTCTCTCTCAGCAGCTCAACACAACTCAGAAAGTCTTGCTGTGCGAATTGACCCAACTTACAATTTACTAGAAAAAGTGACATTATCACTACCGAAGTAGTAATTGTATTTAGTCAACTTACATCATATCAGTCAAAGGCACATAACTCCTTATGACTTTAAACAATATTTACAATTGTCACACACATACACACTAATATCTTAACCCACACAAGTGATATTTCACCTTGCAGAAAGCAAACTGTTTTAATTTCATAGACAAACCTTAACTACAAGCTTTCATACACCAAATCACCGCATGGTCACTCCTTACAATTTTATCTCACTTATCACATTGAACAAGCAATCTTAAAATTCACTTTGTGTATATCAAACGTATATAAATCCATGTCATTTGTTGAAATCTATAACTATGTTGTTTCTCTTTGATTTCTTCCAATTCAATTGCCTTCAAATGTTTATTTTATTTGTCTTTGATGAATGTTTAACGAACACGCATATTTTTAAGCCTTCACACAATTACACCTTCTGATGCATCCAATTAGCTCAAATTTTGCAACAAGGTTCAGGGATTTTTATAAAATACCTCTGCCTTCACCTTTTCTGCCAATCCAAATGGAAGGTTACTAAAGCGAAGAAGAATGAGGTGTTTATGCCTTAGGACTCCTCGGTCAACATCGCCACTCCATAAGTCTATTCTTAATTATTTCCAACAATTTAGATTGCATTACTGGGGGGGGGGTATGACAACGAGAAAGTATATTTAAAATGTCATCAATTTTGACAGCATGCATAAATTTGTATACTAATAACAGGCTTGTACACATCTATAGTGTATATTAATTTTTGAGTATTCCTATCTGACTCTTGCAAGTTATCTTATGACTGAATTAGTCATTCTTGATTTTGTTCACATTTAAAATATTTGCCATGCAAAGACAATATATAGTAAAACTGGAAAAAACAAAAGTATACAGCAATTTTTTTCAAGAAAATATTTAATTCATATAAATTTATGGAATCATTATACATCAAAGTATTTTCTTAGGCTTTTTATGGCTTTATACAATCTTTTAAGTAAATGGTTTATTCTATCACTAAAAATGGTCCCTATTTTCCTTCAGTTAATTCTTTAAAGAACATTTTGATATTCTTCAACTGGAACTACAGACCAAACTAGTAGTGCTGTATGGAAGAAAAGAAGCAATAATTTAAAATTTATATGTCCGAAGAAGATGTCACATTTGAAAACTTCTCAAGTGCAACAAGAGGATAAGAAATATCTTGCTGCAAAAATCACAGGTTACTTCCCTTGTCTAGAAAAAAATAAGATTTTCTCTTCCAATACATTCTTTGCACTGACAAACCTCTTTGGAAGTTAGTCACACTGGCAGTTTTTGGAGACTTGTGGACCAAGACATATACACATATACATACACAAACACACACATATATATATATATATATAATCTATGATAATACTATATTTGTAATAATTTACTTTGAGCTCTTTTAAATAATATTTTCCATTGTGAATAAACATGTCGGAGTTAGCTCCTCCTTTAGTTCCTTCACCCTTCAACAGGGGTCTTTCTCCCCTGGCTATAAATACTGACTGACCTTTTGCCTCTTCCTTTTTTTCCCTCAGGCCTTTGGGCCGCTACCTAGAGGTAAATCTCTCTTTTTTTCTCAGGTGTTCAGCATTATACCACCTCGCAGATGTGAACATTCACAGATACAGCGTTTCCCAAATGCTGGGAATATGCTAAGAACAATACACATACGTACGAACACTCACCACAACACACACATATAATATTTACCACATGCACTCTGTCCATGTAACTTATAACCTTTCTTGTTATTAATACATATATTTGTTTACATATATTTATTGGTCTTGTGTTTGTTTTTCCTTGTCTTCTTTGGACTTAATTAAAGTCCAACTTTCTCATGTAGTTGGACTGGCGAGCAGGAAATTTTAACCCACGTGTGTTTTATATACTCATCACCATCGCCAAGGTCCGCTACAAACATAAACTCTGTAATACAATTATTTCAGTTAGATTGTTAATGAAAAATCAATGAAAATAATAAAACTAAGTTCAACTGTGCATTCAAAATTTGGGTTTCCTATCCTCAAATATCGATCTATTAACCAATGTACAGGAGTTGGACAAAATAATAGAAACACCTTGTTAAATGGAAGTTTTATTAATACAAAATTGGCCCACCTTTGACATTGATCACAACTTTAATACATTGGTGAATTAACTTGTGCAACTTCTGAACAGTTGATAGAAGAATTTAGAGCTATTCTTCAAGTAAAATCTGCTTTAGTTCTTTCAGCAATGATGGAGGAAGTTAAGTGACTACTCACTCGCAGTTCCAAAATGCCTCCATAAATGTTCAGTTATATTTAGATCAGGTGATTGTTGGGTTCAATCCAATTTTGAACAACATTAGCCATATGAATCAGCACATTATTGTGGAATATTGTGCTACCGACAAGGATCAATTTCATCCCAAGCAAGGCAGTAAAGCCACAAAGACAAGGGATTACTAGGTGTGAAATAATTAGAAAACAGAAACATTACTAATGAGTGTGAAGAGAAAATAGCAATCATGAGGACAGTAGATAGTGATTGACATTGCATTTAAATTTTTGGAAATTAAAGTTGGCTAGAAAGCATGGAACTGGAAGGGAGTTCTACAAGTGAGAAGTGCAAGAAAAGCAACTGTTAGCAAAGAATTTACAGCTACATCTAGCCAGCTCAACTGTAAATTAATGAGATCTTGATGCCAGTCTAGGACTGCGCTTAAATTAAAAAAATCTAGGTACCATAGTGAAGAGCTCATCTGAACAATTACCATGAAAGTATTTATAGAAAAGACACAGGGCGGCAATCTTATGATGGTAGAAAAGTGACTGAAGCTGAGCTGCCAGATCATGACCGATGATATTGCTGATTCTTTGGATTTTATCAAGGAGCTCAAGGTAAATTGCAGGATCACTGGACCATAGAATTGACATGTTTAGCCAAAATACTTGGATAATCTTTTTTTTTTTTTTTTTAAGAAAGAGAACTAATTCATTTATTTTAAACAAAGTATATATAAACAAAATGTTTTTTTCATTTTTTTTTTTTTTTTGCTGTCCTCTGCCAGTCACAATGATGGAGAAAGCATTACCTTGCACCATCACCAGTGAGACATGCTGCAAGAGCCACTCTGTTTCATGAGGCTCATCCCTTAATCGAGACACAATCCCGCCAACCCTCGGAAGGAATGCCATCAAACAAGGACCAATAACCCCAGAAGTCTCCACTGCCACTGGAGTAAAAATAAATCTGTCCACAAGAGAAGAATATTTAATCCTTGGTGTTAAGTCTACCATGTAGAAAAACTAAAAAAAGGTTGAGAGAATTTTGTAATAGGTTGGCCAAATCATTCCTGATCCCCTTCATGCTTCATGGTAGAGGTCAAAAAGTCAGGATTGAAGGTTTTTTTGGGCTGTATCCAGACATGCATGATTCATCAGAGAAGATGACATTGTTCCACTGAAACATTAAACATTTCTAATAGTCTACACATAACTTTTTTTCCATGTTGGTTGGGAACAAGAAAGGTTTAGAAATTGCAGCTTTTGTGATGTCATTGAACACTAGTCACTTTTGTAATGCTCGTTGTAGTAGAGATTTTATAATCACAGATACAACTTATAGTATGCTGTTGAACAATGCTGGTGTCAGACACCTTCAGATAGCACTTGCACTAACAGTACTCAATAATACTCGCTCAAATAGTAATCTGCACACAGAAATAGTGTAGTGAATAGAGTAGAGAATAGGGATCTGAATAGTAATAGAGGATAGAATAGAAATGGTGATCCATATAGTAATAGAATAGAAATAGCAATCAATTAGATGTCATGTGACTTCCTACTTATGCATTTCCTTTATGGCCATGTGGCCTACTTAATTCAATAATATGATCGCTTGTGTTTGCTCAGTGGTGATCTGTGTTCAAACTCAAGTGTTGGCAGTGAGACTTTATTCCTACATAACACAGCTCTTCCATGGTATCCAACTTTATAAAGCTTGTAACAAATGGTTTTGATTGACATAGTCTTGGCTTTTTAGACACAATATGTTTCTCTATTCTATGGTCCTTCTCTTTATCTTCCATCCAGAATTGTTTTCCAGAACTGGTTTTACCTTTGTTTTGTAATGGCAACATGATTTTTGAGACTGTATCTCTGAAAATATTAAATAATTCAATAGTTTTTATGACTAAAGCTGTAGCCATCTGCACTGTCAATTTTTCCTTTTTGGAAATGACATTGGCCAGGCATTTTTAACTTATCAAATATCTGCAATATAAATTAAAAGATATTTAAATATCTGCAAAAATAGAAAAATAATGGACTATATCATGAAGTTCAAGGCATCCATAATGTATATGAATCTGCATGTACAGGCGAGAAGAATTTTGAATTTGCCATATTGCCAACAGAAAAAAAATACTTAAATAAAAAGTGGTGTTTCCCATAATTTGTATATATAAATTTAGTATGTTTCATCTTTGAAAATATCTTTTTGCATAAATCTACTGTGCCAAATAGAGAAATTGTGGAGCAAAAGATGTTTAAAAAGAATATCTTCCATTTGGAAAGTATTTGTAAAAGTCAGTTAATTTTCTTTCTTTGTATTTGTTTTCAATATGTTGTTAGACTGCAGGTTTGGTTTGGTTTATTTTTCAGCACACCAACTTCAATGGGTTATTTAATGCTGAGAACATTTTTATTGCTGGTAATGTTTTTTTTTCCAAAAATATATTGTTGGTAATAAAAAAAAAGTATTGCTGGTATTAAAACCTATTTTTATACTTTCATAGTGTTTTCACCCCTTTTAGGGTTAACCATTTGCTCATAGCTGGGACTGTAACAGGTGCTACCACCCTGGGTCAGGGTGGATCTGGAAACACCAGCAATTAAGAGGTGGTTCCATGCTCCTCAAAACCTCCTGATCAGAGGCCTTGCTATCAGATATAGTTTATCATCATACCCAAGGTTGACTGCAGGTTGACCACTTCTAATGAAATGAAAGAGACCTTTTTTTAAATTTTACACATTGCTTTTAATATTTGTACTTGACCAAAATAATAAAAAATGTTGACTAATGATCATATTAGTCAATATTTTGGATGACATTTTCCTTACTTTTGTATTTTTCTTAAGACTTTTAAGTGATGATATATTACAGTTGGGTGATTGCACAAGCAAAAAAAGAGTTGGATAAAACTCAAAGATTTTCCCTAACATTTGCTATGCATTAGAAAATTTTACATCGACTCAATATAATTATTGCTCTTTTACTGAGGAAAATAAACAAAGAATCTTCTTTTTGTTGTGAAAGAAATCAAGAAAAGGAAAAGCCAAAGGTAATGTTACAGAATGTGTTGGCCAGATAAAGTAAAATAATAATTCAAATAAAAATCATAGAAACAATTTTTATTTCTTCTCCTAAAATAACAACAACATAACAAAAATCTTATCATGAGTAACGAAAAACATGTAACCCAAATAATAGATATAATTGAAGATCTTATCATGTGATTTGAACTATGTAGACATATAACCATGACAATGAGGGATTATCTTTGTCTAAATTTGGATATAAGTCTAAAATATATGCAAAAATAGGCAATTCAGTTGCAGCAGTAGAGAAGTCTAGAACCCTGATATTCATCTAAGTTTTCCTCTCCCAGGTTACATATAGTTTTGTAAAGAGACAGAAGGCATTTATCTCCCTTTGGTGGAGATAAGTCACGTGGATCACATGACAGCTGTTTAGTGATATCACTCCATACAGTGATAGAGTCCTAAACATGGCTTCTCCAGACACATGGGTATCTCCATATTATATGTAAATCCCTTCCTTTTTGTTTGTCCTTACTTTGCTTTACTGTGTAGATATATGTGATATATTGTTCTCCATGTGGGACATGTGTATATATGCATATATAGTTTTGTGTATGTCTTAGTGATATAAAAGTGTCACTGAGAACAAAGCATGTTTGTCATTTCTTTTCCTTTCAGACATTCTGTTCTGTCTGTGAAGTATGGTGTTATTATATCATGGGAGAATAAATCTTTCTACTATAGCACAGTTTCAACAGGAAGACTAGAATAAGTATTACGGTCCAATGAAAATTTGAACCAGCAATAATATCACACATGTAGAAAAGGTAGTAGCTGAACAAACTGTTGGCATTTACTCTCTCTTTCTCTCACTCTCTTCTTTCCAAAATCAAGTGAAATGGTAGGGGACCGAGGAAAATTGTTTGTCATTGGTCTGTTGATGCAGTGTTTGGGTCCCTACTGAAGAAATGCAGATAGACAACCACAGTCCAGAGACAATATATAACCCAACACCTTTTCTGATCATTTAAATGACTGATTTATTGTGGAACAACACTTCTTCCTAGAGCTTTTATCCTGACAACCTTTTGTATGAACCTGTTTAAATATACTAATCATTTTTACTTACCAATTAGTTGTTTTGGAAAACTCTACAATATTGTTTAATATACTTTGCACATTATTGGTATCGTATTTGTTGCATTTACTACAGTACCAATGTGTATGAAAGGGCCTTTGTTCAAGTGTATCATGTGCAGTATAATAACTCAAACTAACAGAAAAGGAATGTGAAATAATGCACAGCAATGAAGATGAGGAGGTATCATTAAAATTAAAAAGGATGATTTATTTACACTTTCATGTTGGGTGACATACAATATTGATTAGAGTCTGTCTTGAGATTCTACCTCAAGCATAGGTGTTGGTATTACATGATAGGTGTAGAGAAAGGTCATGTGAGGGAAAATATACACATGAATAGTTGAATAGTAGGAACAGAGATTTTCATCATGTAAAAGCCTCAGCTATTGCTGTTACCATCAAACACTTGGTACTTCTGTGACTGTCTTCAGTCACTGGTACGAGGTTTCAATTGGTAGGTATCTTTAGGACAAAATGGGTGAAGGACAGGCAAATGTCCGTGGTAGTTTACAGGAGCTTTCTGCTGTAGAGTCAGATTAATGGTGGTTTATATATTGTTGAAATGGGACAAAGACAAACTGTTTATTGAGGTTGATCATATGTTAAAATATTCATCTCAGAACAAACAGGGAAGCTGATAATTTCCAGGTGAATTTCTAGGATGAGGAGTTATCATTATTTACATTATTTACATTTAAACTATTATGCTTCTTGTTTTTTAATCATTTCACTTCAAGTAAAGTGATAATGCCACTAAGGTTCAAGAGGAGTAAAAGAGAATGAGAAGACTTTAGAAGGAGCTAAAAACACCATCTTAAACAGGAAGCAAGGGATAAACATTTTGTTCAAATGACTGAAGGAAAAACCAAAATAAATAGTAAATAAAATTTCAGTGTTTAGGTGGTGATGTCAGAAGTATAGAGTTGAAATATACTTGAGAGGGAACTGGAAGCCTAATCCTGAACAAGAAACAAGGGATAAACCTCTACTCCTGTTCAAAAAACCAGGGAGGAGTTTGTTGTTATTTACAATATTTTGTTCTCCAACCTACATCAGGAGCTTGTCAATTCAAGTAACCTTCAGCAAATTTCAAACGGAACCCTTTAATTAATTTATGGGAATAGATTATTCTCATTCTACTGTCCATGTCTAGGAATATATCTTCTTGGTCTTATTGCTTGTTATTGCTTGTTTTGTTTCAAATGAGTCTACATCTGCACTACCCAGCCCAGGGATTGAACTCACAATGTGGGCTTCCTTAATAAGCATAGCATAAAAATAAATATATATAAATTAGATTATATTTATTTGAATTAATATATAAATATATTAGATTAGGTTAGATTAGATTAGTGGCAAGATCTCATCATTTTACAGTTGAAATGGCTAGATGTATCTGTAAGTTCTATGCTAACAGTTGCTTCTATCACACTTCTCACTTGTGGAACTCTCTTCTGATTTCTTGCTTTCCAGTCAACTCTTCATTGTCAAAAATTTAAATGTGATCTTCTGTCTTCTTAATTAATCTTCTTTTATTGTTATCTCCCCTTAATAATGTTTTCTTTTTGTTATATTCTCTCACACTCAGTAACCACTCACATCTTAGTGGCTTTATTGCTTTGCTTGGGGTGAAATGATTAAAGATAGAACAGAAGAGAAATGGCAGTAAAGCTTCAGCAGCAGCATTAAGAAAGGAGAAATCTCAGAGAATGCAGTTATGCATATGGTAGCATGGGAGAACAAATGAGACAACAATACCACTGGTGAGGTGAAAAAAAGAAGGCAAAAATTGTAAATGTAAAATTCTTATTTGCCAAGCAGAATGTCTTTGTGTGGATGAGGTGTGGCAATTTTGCATGTGGGTAGAGTTAGTAAGGCCTGGAGTTGAGGTGTTGTCAAGTCAGTTGACCAAGGTCATTATGGTGATGATGAGAGAGGCCTGGAATGGATTAGTGAAGTTTGATTGAGCAGCAATATCTCTGCTGGATTCTGGTCGGATGGGAGATCAAATGAAAATGTCAATAAACAGTCTGTGAGGTGGTGTGAAAAGGTAACAACACTGTTGATATGTGGTTCTTTAGCTGCCATTGGTAAGGAAAGCAATTTGGTATAAGGATGTTGTTTGTAAGGCCTGGAGTTGATGGATTTGTCGGATCCAAGGTCATGGTGGTGATGATGAGAGAGGCCTATAGTGTGACAGTGAAACCACAAATCAGACTGCCATTACAGTGGATCTGTAAGGAAGGTGAGTCTTACTAAGGTCTGGAGTTGATGTGTTTGGTGGGTTGGTTGACTGAGGTCACAGTGCTGATGAGAGGCCTGGAATCTGGCTTTGCTGATACAGTGTGCGTGAGTGGAATGTCTCCGTGGGTGTTTGGAGGAGGGTGCATCTTGAGTGGATATGTTTGTTGGGTTACTTGACTGAACTCATGGTGGTGATGACAAGAACCTGCCAGTGTCAACAGCAGGCCTGTTGGCCACATTCTGTGTTGAGCACTTATGAGGGGCTTTCTTTTAAGCGAATCTGGTGGCTCTCAGACTTATCTTTTTACCCTGATGACAATGTTTGAGATTGGTTTCTTTTATGCTGCAATTTAGATTTTTCAAAGGATTTGTTTTGTGAGCCAAATGTTATGTTTGAAACTGCTGTGCAAAAGATTACTTTTGTTTATTTTAGGTTTTGCTTTCTTAGCACTCATATCTGGCTGACATGAAGAGTGAATCAGAAAGAGATATAATTTGCAGTGGAGTATAACAATATTATAATGGATACAGTTATGGTGGTTATGAGGTTTATCAGTTATGGATGAGTAGTTTATTTTACAACAATGTCTTTCTCCACCATACATCAGTATAATCAATATGCAATAAATCTTTATATATCACAATATAATAATGAAGAAGGAAAAGGTGAAAGTTGAAGTTTCAAGTGTAAAAGTCCTGGTGCATATAAGAGGTAGAGAGACAGAGAAAGAATCTGGGTGGAAGTAAATATATATATATATGTATAAATCCAAATGTAGTAGACACTGCTTGAACATGTGGTACAAGGTTTCTTTTCAATTTAGTAGGTCTGATTAAAAGGGTGGAGAAAGTTCAATGTAGCAGGATTAAAGTCGGCAGCTAATAGGGCAAATGTCATATTTGGTCTCTGGGTAAGTTACAATGACCACATCATCAGAGAATAGACAAAATTGATTTATCGACTCTGATTTTGGTTTATTTTCCACCTAGTTCTATGCAGAGAAAGTGTGCTCTGCTTCACATTGGCTCTATATCTTTATTGTGAAAACTTTCTGATTAGTTGGTCAAACGATCTATTTTTAGAAATGATAAAATTTTGGTCTCCTTGTTATCATTTGTTTATTTCTTTTTTTACATCCTACTTATGAAAGCTTTCTGATTGCTTGGCCAAACTATGGCTTTGTTTGCCTGGTGATTTTTATTATCTGTCTGTTTTTAGAGATGGTGAAATATTGGTCTTCTTGTTATTTATTTTTATTTATTTATTTATCTATCATCACAATATATTCTCCTGAGCTTTTTTAATTTTTATATTTTATCTAAATACTTTTGAGTAAATTTTTTGTTACACTGAAAGATGATGTGATCATTTTATAGAATGTTAATGATACACACACAGCTTTGAGCCCTATTATTTTATCAGTGATTGCTACTATTTAAGATAGAAATAAAATAAAATTTTAATTATTACAGCTTGGTTCTTAAAACTTTCAAATAACAGATTATATAAGTTATATACTTCATTTTAATTCTGAATTTGATTATGTAGAAGTTTGAGAACAAAGAAATTAAACCTCTTCAGTACAGGGAGGTGTAGTGGATTGATAAATAGGATTGTACCTATTTGCATATGTTAAAGAGATATAAAGTGCATAGTAAGTAAGTGACAGGCAGAAGTTGACTACTAATCACATGTTGTAGAACAACACAATACAACAAATTATATTTCTGTCATAAATTTTGTACAACAAAAAGATGGGAAAGATAATTTGCTAAAGATGATGAAAATATGATTGAGTCATTACATAGATCCTTTCTCCTAGGTGTGATGATAAACTACATCCAACAGCAAAGCTATTGATCAGAAGGTTTTGAGGAGCATGGCACCACCTTTTAACTGCTGTTGTTCCCAGGCCCATCCTGACCCAGGGTGATAACACCTGTTAGGGTCCTAGCTATGGGCAAATAATTAACCCTGAAACTGGAATCAAAACACTATTGTAAAGTGTTGATTAGTACGTCCGGTTGATCAATTATAGAATGTACTGCTTCTCGAGTGTTGTGGTCACCAATGTTGAATGAGTTAAATAGATAATGCGGGTGCGTGCCGAGAAGGTAATCAACATTCATACATAATACTTAAAACATCAAGGTAAAAGAACTTTTTTTGTTTAACAAAAAAATATGTATATTAAATTCAACAATAATACAAAGTAGTTGCAATATGAGTGAAAAAGGGAGAAAAAAGTAGCTTCCCCTTGACTGTAAGGAAATGTCTTAAAGAAGATTTGTCTGAGTAAATGTTCAGAGTCCAATGTTGAAAATAGAATATTTCTTTCAGAAAATTGTTCAGTAGTTGCAACTTACAAAGTTGATTTAACTTGGTGTGTCCACTGAGAACTGGTGGTGTGTCACATAAAGTTCTGTAGTGTGTATGTACGTGCGGAGTGAGTAGGATGAAATACACGAGCGAGTAAATGAGAACTATTGTCTCTGGGTACCTCGACTGTGGTTCTGAAATTACTACTACTGGTTTTTTGGAATGCATGCAATATTTATACTATCTGGAGTGGCTCCAAAAAGAGACGCTTAGTACATTTTTGAATATACATGAAAAATATCTTATTGGACGGAAAATGGACCAATCGGCGATTTTGTAGCAAAGCTTGTTTTGAACAAAGTGTAGGAACAAATTTACTATGGTGGAATGCGATAGATAAATTGTCCTGTTATTTTTAAGTATGTATTTATTGACCAATTAGAATTGGAGAATATGTAGGCGTGGCACTACACTATGAAAGTGTAAAAATAGGTTTTAGCAGAAATACTTTGTAAAAAAAAATTATTACCAACAATACATTTTTGGAAAAAATTTTTTACCAGCTATGAAAATTGTTGGCATTAAATAACCCATTGAGGTTAATATGTTGTATAACATTATAACAAACATTAATAATTTGTTTTTTACTTTGTAATTTTTCAGATAAATATTCTATTTTTATTTTCAATTTTTCCAGTTGAATTATTTACCTATACATATGATTGATAATTAGGTTACAGCAAAATGTGTATTTTATGAATATTACCTTATGAAAATGAGTCGGGGCCCTGTACACTAGATTTGGAGGTGTGGGGAACGTGACCCTTGCCTTGCATTTGCCTTGGTTGTCGTATAAACTGAAACAAACGTCTACTTGAAGGTTGGCGCAAAGCTAAAATTATCAATGCAGATGCCATTAAAAAAAGTCTAGAGTTATCTGTCCCTAGCTATACAAGCAACCCGACATGGCTGATTAAGAAGTTGTTTTCTTGCGCTGCATTAATTCTAGGATTTATAAAATCTTCTGTTCATTCTAGATTTTAAACTTTGTAAGTATTATTTCTGTTTTATAATTTATTTCTGATTACCCAATAAGTTGTTCAAATGAATGTATATTTTTATACTAGGACATAAATATTGCCGGCATTTGCACATGGCTTGCTTTCGTTTTTTGTGTTGATGTCGAAATGCAACTTTTATTTCAAATTTGGTTATTTTGGCTCGGTCCCATTTTATTTCTAATTAATTTATAAACTGAAAAAAAAAGTACATTTTCATTGTCGTAACTAAAAACAAAAAATATCGTTTATATTTATTTATTTAAACAATAAACGGAAATTAAATATCTCTTCCCGTTTTAAAAGAACAAAAAGTTTATATTTTAATTTTTTTGAATTGGAAAAATAATCCTTTTTTTTAAGTCCACCGCAACATTTTTTTCTCTTTTATAACCAGAAATAAAAAAGTACTATAAGTTTTAATTTCATCTTAAAGAAATTATTTAGGGAACGAAAAGAAAAAAAGAAACGATAATTCAAGTTTTCAAATAAATTGCCAAAAAATGCAAAATTTAAAAATAAATCGTTGAATTTTT
Source organism: Acanthosepion lycidas (assembly GCA_963932145.1). Taxonomy (NCBI): domain Eukaryota; kingdom Metazoa; phylum Mollusca; class Cephalopoda; order Sepiida; family Sepiidae; genus Acanthosepion; species Acanthosepion lycidas. Next base: position 61,429,797 of record OZ010580.1, read on the forward strand.
CTTGTTGAGTTTCCATTGCAATTTAACAACAAAAATTACTTTTTTTTTTTTTTTGTTCTCTTTTGGTGGGGGAACAAAAAGTTTAATATTAAGATATACCTCCACGAAAATGTAAACAAACACAGAGATACCATGATGAAAAAGACGCCGAACTTGACGAAAACAAGTTTTTATCGTCTAATGTTTATATTATTATTATTATTATTATCCATACGTGTTTCGCAAAAGTAAAGGCCTTAACAGCGGAGAACAATGCTGAACTCAAATAATGCAACTAAATTGTATTCTGGTTGGTCTTCCGTACTTTATAATTACCGCCCGATTATAAGCACAAAAATTACATTTTTTAATTACCATGGCTCTTCTGATTGGTCCAAAGGATACAATTTTCAAAGCGCTAGACAATGACAATCTCATATGGACACTTTGAAAGGTTGATGGTGCTTTTAACTAATGTTATAATATTTTTAAAAACTTAATAAATATCTATTATAATTAAAGAATTAACAAATAATTGTATTAAAAATTCAATTTTCATTGAAAAATTTTTTTGCTTTCAGAAAATATTGTCCATATTCATAAAAACAAATAAAAAATCATTTGAAATTAAATAATATATTTGTTTTATTGAGTTTTGTTTTTGTATGTTACAATTCAGAGCTGATTTTCAGGTACGTTGGCTCCAATTAAAAAAAAACAAAAAACATGATTTGCATTCTTCAAAGCCTTGTGCTTTTAACTATTGTAATCACTAAGGTTGATGGGCTCGAATTTCTAGAGTTTTTCATAAAGTTAGTTATGGGGGTGTTAATAAATTAAGAAAAATATTTCTGCCATGACTTTAATAAAAAAAAACATATTTATAATAATTTCGATATTCTGTGAATAGTTTCTGAAAGTTTCATTAACATCTGACAATTATTTTTATTTTTGCAAGATTTTCCAAATTCATGTGTGTAATACAAAAAAAAAAAAACGTGCTAAAAATTATCTATGTTATTTACTACACATATATAACATCTGGAACATGTCAAAGGACTTTTGGTATCACCAGCAAATTTGGAAAGAGTGCTATATTGTCAATATCGTTTATATAAATTGCAAAAAGAATGAATTCAAGAATGACCCCTGGGGTACTCCAAATTTAAGATGTAACAAGTTTGACTTCTTACCCCCAATAACTACTTTTTGTTGTTTTTCACTGAACCATGATGATATCTAATGTTTGGTTTTTGCCAGATATTCTATGTGCTTTGATTTTCTTCTCCAATCTATTATGGCAAACAATGTCAAATTCCTTACTAAAATCCAAATAAATGAAATTGACTGGATAGCTTTTTTCAGTGGAACCAGTCACTTCCTCCAAGAATATTAACAGATTTCAGAGGCAGCTACGACATAAATCCAAGCTGAGTATCTAGTATCAGTTTAAATTTCTTTTGGTGAGACATAATAGAATCTAGTATGATAGATTCAAGTACTTTATGGACAATTGACATTATAATGAGATCAGTCTGTAGTTGGAGTGGAATTCCTTTACTCCCTTTTTGTAAATGGCTATAACATTTGCTAATTTCTAATCAGCTGGAAGAACACCAGTGTCTAAGTTCTTTCTAAATGTACTCAACAGTGGTTTCACAATTTCATGTGCAACTTCTTTTTATACTTTTGGTGGTATCGCATTCATTCCAGCAAACCTGTCTGGATTTAAGTTTAATAGCTTCTTCAAGATAATGTCATCATTTAGTATTTAATTTTTCAACTTTTCCTCTACATCTCTATTGAATATCTTTCTGGCTTTAGTGATATTTATTTTCTCCTTTGTGAAAACCAATGCAAAGAACACGTTTAGGAGGTCTGCTCTGATCATCTTACACCAGGAATCCATCATCATCATCATATTCAATTAGAATAATTTTATTCATTTACTTTAAAAAAACAAAACACTTAGGATCTGATTTGATCATTTCCTTTCAGTATTTTCTTTGATCTTTTTATTATGTTGACATGATTTATAGCAGTGTTTCACAGCCAATTTTGGGCCATGACCCACTTTGGTATTTCTGTAATTAATTCTTCATATTCAAAATTTTACTGCAATTCACCTAGAAATTAAAATTTTTACTGTTTTTCATGGAGGCTTGGTCTTTAAATGAGTCTCCAAAGACCAAAACTTGATTTTTTAAATATATGAAAAACTGAAAATTTTATTGTTTTGTACATTTAGTGTACCATGTCAAATGTCAACAAAAAATTGTTAATCCTTAAAACCATTTTTATATTATTTTATGTTATCTTAACATTAATTCTTGACACTTTTTAAAATAATTTTTTTTCATTATGTCACTTTTGCATATAAAAATTTATTTGTTGTATAATAAAAATGTGAACGAACCTAAAAAAATAAGGTTTATTTTTCACCAAATTGATCAACATTTACTCACAAATGACACAAGTTCTGTTGATTTCAGGATCATGGTTAGTCTGTGAATATTAATCAGCATTCAAAGAGGTTTCTAAAGATATACAACTTGACCATATTTGGAGATATGAAAATGTTAGCATATGACAAATACCAAAATCTGCCATTTTGAATTTAGCCTAACCCAATAAAACCCTTGTAACTCAGTCAAAAGTCCATGACAAAAATTTTGTACATCTTGCCATAAAGCAGACAAATTTTTTGTAAAATTTAAAAAAATTAATGATAGGCTTTTTGAGAAATTAAAGGTCAAAGGTTAAGGTCGAGATCAAATTATCTGAATTGACCTTTAAAACAAAAATTTAAATAGGTTGCCCTCTAGATCTATCCAAGAACTTTAAAATGGTATATAATTTAGCTTTGTAGGTGAAAAACAGCTATGATATTGATATTTAAACATGCCTATTTTCCAAAATTCACTTTTTTTGGCAAAGGTCAAAGAGTCATATCTCGGGAACCCTTTGACTTAGAGATGTAAAATAGGTATCATTCAATTCATATCATAAAGCTCTATAAGTGTACCAAATTTTAAAAAATCTGTGTTGGTGATGGTCAGACCCTTGTTGATTTGATATGGAATGACTAAACAGCTCTTTTATCTCAGACAATATTATTTACATTTCTTGAAAGAACTTAAAATATTTTTAGTCTGGTTAGAAAGGAACCAATTTGATTAGGAGATTAAGATTACATTAGAAAAGAATGTATTTTGTAGAAAGTGTAATTCTTTTTAATCCATTATTTAGTGAGTTTGAAATTTTTGTTTTATCATCTTTGCAGCTTCACAATGTCAGGCAACCATCCATATGGAGGCAGTCAGGTGGGTGGTGGCATGTACCCAAATACCAATCAACCACCTTCAAGTTCACAAACTTCTCTACCACCACCACCACCACCGCCACTTCCACAGCAACAGCAAATGCATGGTCATTCACAACAGGGGTCTCAACAGTCCAACATGATGGGCTCCCAACAACAACCAGGAGCAAGTATGTTGGTTCCTAACAGTGGACAAAGCTCCTCAAATGTTGGTGGGGGTCAGCAATTGCCAAAAGAAGTTAACAGTGTCTCTCTTTGCAGGCTGGGTCAGGAAATTGTTCATGATACTGTGCAGAGGGCCGCAGATATATTCAGCATATTAAAAACCATCTCTGTAAGTTTTTTTGTTGCTCATTATACTTCATCTCAAGTCTTCTTTTTTTTTTTTTTTTTTTTTTTGTGACATTCTTAAAATCAATTGTTCTGTTCTTATTTTGCCAATGTTTTCTATTTTTTGATTTTTGTGTAGGTTTTGGTTGACTTATTTGCTTTTTCCAATCTTGTTTTCCCATCAATCAGCAATTTTATTAGGAATAATTGCAAAACATTTCCCTTGCCCTTTTATAGGCAGAAGTTCATAAATGCATGCTGGGATATTTTTCTTAGTCAATAAAATAACTTGGTTTACAATTTGACTTAACTCAGTCTAGATCTGCCTTGTCTATAAGACAGACCACTGTGTTCACTTGTCTGACCTTGCTTTTGTGCATAGATACCAATTCATAGTTTATAAACTTTTTGCTTATTTACCTGTAAATTTGCTTTGCATATATTGTTTGCTTGCTTGATATTATTTCAGTTTCGCCCTTTTTTCTTTTTAATGCAAACTTTGTTAATTCTGTTTGTTGAACAGTTCTGTTATTTCTTTTTGCATTTGACCATTGCTATCAACAAGATATTTACAATATCTTATTTCTTTTAAGGTTATATATTTCTTATAGGCCAAAGAAATCAGCTTCATCAGGCAACAGGTCACTGTTTTGTATATAATATGATTAGAAACCTTAATAGCATTATAAAATTTCAAATCCCCAAATACATTATTGTAATTATTTCTAATATGAACATTATAAACTGAAATTTGACATTGAAAGTAGTATATTTATCATGTAGATGTATCTTGAAAATATTCCCATCATTGGTTGGTTAATACCAATTTTATAGTGAAAACATTGACTTGCCGAATAAAATCTGATATAGCATAGTAATTTGGGAATGGACCAGTTTATTAATTACAATAGAAAACCGACCCCCCACTTTATGTCCTGTAGAAACATTAATATTTAAAGTAAATATATCACAGAAATTTTCAAATAATTGGTTGGTTAATACCAATTTTATAGTGAAAACATTGACTTGCCGAATAAAATCTGATATAGCATAGTAATTTGGGAATGGACCAGTTTATTAATTACAATAGAAAACCGACCCCCCACTTTATGTCCTGTAGAAACATTAATATTTAAAGTAAATATATCACAGAAATTTTCAAATAATTGGTTGGTTAATACCAATTTTATAGTGAAAACATTGACTTGCAGAATAAAATCTGATATAGCATAGTAATTTGGGAATGGACCAGTTTATTAATTACAATAGAAAACCGACCCCCCCACTTTATGTCCTGTAGAAACATTAATATTTAAAGTAAATATATCTCAGAAATTTTCAAATAATTGGTTGGTTAATACCAATTTTATAGTGAAAACATTGACTTGCAGAATAAAATCTGATATAGCATAGTAATTTGGGAATGGACCAGTTTATTAATTACAATAGAAAACCGACCCCCCCACTTTATGTCCTGTAGAAACATTAATATTTAAAGTAAATATATCTCAGAAATTTTCAAATAATTGGTTGGTTAATACCAATTTTATAGTGAAAACATTGACTTGCAGAATAAAATCTGATATAGCATAGTAATTTGGGAATGGACCAGTTTATTAATTACAATAGAAAACCGACCCCCCCACTTTATGTCCTGTAGAAACATTAATATTTAAAGTAAATATATCTCAGAAATTTTCAAATAATTGGTTGGTTAATACCAATTTTATAGTGAAAACATTGACTTGCAGAATAAAATCTGATATAGCATAGTAATTTGGGAATGGACCAGTTTATTAATTACAATAGAAAACCGACCCCCCCACTTTATGTCCTGTAGAAACATTAATATTTAAAGTAAATATATCTCAGAAATTTTCAAATAATTGGTTGGTTAATACCAATTTTATAGTGAAAACATTGACTTGCAGAATAAAATCTGATATAGCATAGTAATTTGGGAATGGACCAGTTTATTAATTACAATAGAAAACCGACCCCCCCACTTTATGTCCTGTAGAAACATTAATATTTAAAGTAAATATATCTCAGAAATTTTCAAATAATTGGTTGGTTAATACCAATTTTATAGTGAAAACATTGACTTGCAGAATAAAATCTGATATAGCATAGTAATTTGGGAATGGACCAGTTTATTAATTACAATAGAAAACCGACCCCCCCACTTTATGTCCTGTAGAAACATTAATATTTAAAGTAAATATATCTCAGAAATTTTCAAATAATTGGTTGGTTAATACCAATTTTATAGTGAAAACATTGACTTGCAGAATAAAATCTGATATAGCATAGTAATTTGGGAATGGACCAGTTTATTAATTACAATAGAAAACCGACCCCCCCACTTTATGTCCTGTAGAAACATTAATATTTAAAGTAAATATATCTCAGAAATTTTCAAATAATTGGTTGGTTAATACCAATTTTATAGTGAAAACATTGACTTGCAGAATAAAATCTGATATAGCATAGTAATTTGGGAATGGACCAGTTTATTAATTACAATAGAAAACCGACCCCCCCACTTTATGTCCTGTAGAAACATTAATATTTAAAGTAAATATATCTCAGAAATTTTCAAATAATTGGTTGGTTAATACCAATTTTATAGTGAAAACATTGACTTGCAGAATAAAATCTGATATAGCATAGTAATTTGGGAATGGACCAGTTTATTAATTACAATAGAAAACCGACCCCCCCACTTTATGTCCTGTAGAAACATTAATATTTAAAGTAAATATATCTCAGAAATTTTCAAATAATTGGTTGGTTAATACCAATTTTATAGTGAAAACATTGACTTGCAGAATAAAATCTGATATAGCATAGTAATTTGGGAATGGACCAGTTTATTAATTACAATAGAAAACCGACCCCCCCACTTTATGTCCTGTAGAAACATTAATATTTAAAGTAAATATATCTCAGAAATTTTCAAATAATTGGTTGGTTAATACCAATTTTATAGTGAAAACATTGACTTGCAGAATAAAATCTGATATAGCATAGTAATTTGGGAATGGACCAGTTTATTAATTACAATAGAAAACCGACCCCCCCACTTTATGTCCTGTAGAAACATTAATATTTAAAGTAAATATATCTCAGAAATTTTCAAATAATTGGTTGGTTAATACCAATTTTATAGTGAAAACATTGACTTGCAGAATAAAATCTGACATATTGACATGTGCACTCCATTATTATTACTTATTATTTATCTGATCCATATTGATTGGGTTGCTGTGGTGAAGGGTTATAATGCTGTAAAACTCAAAACCCCTAAAGATTTATGGCTAAAAATATCACTGCTAATGTGGGCCAAAGAATCTGAGAGATGTATTTCACCCCCCCCCCCAAATAGCAATTATTTCTTTGGTAAATTTTAAAGCATGATTTATGTTTCTTCTCATTTTTTTTCTATTCTTAAAATGAAAAGAAAATATTCAAAAGTTAATATGAGATGCAGGGACTATAACCCTTTTACTTTGACAATGTTTTTTTTTAAATAGGGATTCTCTTTTACACACACACAACCTTCACCAGAAAGCAAGATATCTGCCTATTTTTTATATAATGACTGTATGATTTCTGATAGAAAACATTAATGATTGTTATCTGTCTGTAGAATTAACAGATGCAACCCCTCCATAACAACAATTGATGCTTTAGAAAACTTGACCAACTCTTATTAACTATTTTTGTTTTATTTTCTTGCCAAAATATTTCTGTCTTATCTCAAACATGACAAATGCATCCACCATTTAAAAAAAAAAATACCTTGTTTACCAGAAACAATTTTAAACCTTCAAATCTCACAATTTTATTTTTTATATTAATGAGACCTTCTTTCAAAATTACTCTCTTTTAGTTGGTGGATCCCTCCACCCAGCATTATTAACAAACAACTCGTATCTATATCTTGGGATAAAAGATAAAGATAACTATCTGCAAACAATTTTTTGAATTACAAGCAAGAATCATAGATATTTAATATTTCAATGTTTTATTTATATCATCCTTAAAAACTGAAAACATTAACAAAACTTCTCATGGCTTTTATTTGTTAATTGAATATTGGTTACTTATATTTTTCTTTCTTTTGTTTTTTTTTCTTTATTATATTGTATTCAGCATAACAAATATTATTATTTCATTCAATTCTTGTTTTAAAAATTATTGGCAAAAATGGAGTTATTTTGTAAGTTTCACTTTATTTTTAGTTACCAAATGGAATGTCCTACAGTGTCCAGCAACACCAAGAGAAGAAAAACAAACTGGATGACCAGATGAGGTCATTAAATCTCAGTTTCCGGAAATTGCGTATTATTTCTGAAAAAGTAAAAGAAAGCACCAACCCTAAAGAGGCAATGTTATCACAAGATGTAAGTAGAAGAAAAGATTGGAGTTTTCAAGAATTATTACAGTTTAATTTTGTCTATGAAAATTGAAAATAATTTATATTTTGTCAACAAGATAGAAATGATACAATGTTTTTCTAAAGTTTTTGGATAAGGGACTTCACTCATTTTTAGTGGGGATATCTGGCTTTTTTGCCAGTCTAGGAGGAGGAAAACTTTGAAACCTTTTATAGGGCAACCAATCTATGAGAAAGAAAACTCTGAATTCAAAACCAGCCTGAAGAGGGACAGGCTCCGTCAGGCTATCTTGCCCTAGACACACCCACTGCTATGGCTGCAGCACATGTAGTGCCTCAATAACCCTAATGGATTATGGGATCTATGACTGACTTCTTGGTATTTTCTGGTTTACTTAAGTTTATTTTTAGTGGGACTGTTTTCAAAAAGATGATAGCTATATGAAGAAATTGTTAAATTATGATAAATTCTGATGTATGTTTGATCTGTAACCAACTTATAATGGAGCCTCTTTTTGATAGTTGTTGAACAGTTGAATGAAGACTACTCTTAATGCTACTGTGATGTCATTTTTTTACCATTTTTGTTTGGCTGAAGCCCAAGGTGTATAAATGGCTGACAATTGGTTGAGAGAAGGTTTTGGTTTTTAGAGTCAAGTCCACTTATTGAGTGACATACAAATGGAAGTTGACAGTCCAAGTCACCAGAACTTGTTATTGTAACAATCTTTGATACAATGAGATTTACTGAAAACAAATTGTGTTCAATACAGATTGAATACAGTTTATTGCATCCTTCTCTACCGTGACATTTGTTGAATAATATTAAGTAAACAAATAGTTTTATATTACCATGTTCCAAAAACAGAAACTAAAAACTTCAAATTCAATTATGGAATGAAAGTCCCTAGTCTTGTTTCATTTTCAAGTGAATTTTGGAATAACTTATTTTGAAATTTACTGAGTTTTATAAGCACATAGATTCATAATATTAGTTTCTAAGGATATGGGGAAATCCAATCATTTTAACAAGGGGTGGTAGGGTATTCATTTTCACTGACAACTATTGTATCAAAATATGAGTTACTTTCGAAAAGAGGTTAGGTTAAGTTAAGTTGAGGTAGGGTAGGGGTACCTTTTCCAATGAATGATGACATCCATTCAATGCATGTTGTCTAGTCTTTATCAATGACAAAAAGTTTTTCAGCACTTTTGTTTCACCGAGTCTAATTGTGCCATTGTGATTTCAAAGTGGTCATAAGAATTTTTTTATCCATTGCTCATTCTTATGTATTAGTACTGATTTTTTTCGCATTTATAATAATGCTCTTTTCTTCTTCTGTTATGTCCGTGTACTGCAAAGGTCGGCAACCTACGGCCCGAAGGCCTGATTAATAATTACTCTATTTTTAACATGAGACAACCTTCAAATGAAATTTGTTATATGTCATTTTCCATAGGATGCCTACACATCTCAGTGCACTAAAAATATTAGACTATCTGCCAGTTAATTTTCAATAACAGTTTCAAACCTACACGTCATAATTTCATCCATTTCACTTCGGTTGATTTTTTTCACTTTGAAGTATTTTGACATTCCTTGAGGAAAAGTAATTTTTGTTATGTGTTTTTTAATTTTAGATTTTCTTTTGTTTTTCTGATTTCTCAATGTTTATTTTCATTATGGTTTTAAATATTTAGATTGACAGGGGTCTGCATATGTAATTTTCATTAATGGCCTTCGTCCAGCCCGCGACCTGTCATTATAACATGATCCGGCCTGTGGGGTTGAATGAGTTGCCGACCCCTGGTGTACTGGGTAGCAAAGTCCAATGCATTCATGAACAGTTCTTTTGATATTGATTGATAGTAATTTTCAATATCAAACTGCATTAGTGTACAGTTTGTTTTATCTTTGATATCAGTAAACCAGTTTGTTACTTCTTTGGTATAAATTCAAAGTTTCAATCCTATGTTTTCTTTAATTTGTTGATTAACCCTTTCTAGAATTTTTTTCTTATTTTGCCAATCTCAGGTCTTGTTGGGTTTATTATCCTTGTAGTTGGATTAGTTTTGAAATCTGGTTTGTGGTCCTTTATGGTTATATAGAACTTTTTTTTGGTAAGTTTACCTACTCTATCACTAATCTTTAGTTTATCTGTGATTTTTTTTTTTTTTTTTTTTTTTTTTTTTTTTTTTTTTTTTTACTGCTAATGTTAATGTTTTCCACCATGTTGAGGTCATTATTATTTGCCTTTTTATAGTTCTTATGTAAATCCTTATTAATTAGATTATTGTAGTCCTTTGCTGCTATTTTATAGAAATTTCCCGTTTTGTCAAACGGATAAAATTTTAATGAAATCTGACAAAACGGGAAATTTCTATAAAATAGCAGCAAAGAACTACAACAATGCTATAATTTTCAAATATATATATATATATATATATATATATATATATAACACATATATATGTCTTTGAAAATAAGAAATAAGTACAGAACATAAATAAAACTACTTTATAACAGAAGTTGAAATATAATCTTTTACAAGATGTAAAAGACATAACAAAAAGAAAAATTCTATAATGTAAGATTTTTTTTTTTACATATATAGTTTGGCAAATACAAAATAACTATAAAAAATAAAATGACTTAGAAAGAATCTGAGATGAATTTCATTAAAGGAAATAGTAAATATACAGTAGAAGAAATAAAAATAAAAATTCTATAATGTAAGACTTTTCATATAAAGTGTAAATTCAGTTGAAGTCTGAATGAGTATAGTTTTTCTGACTCTAGTGACCCTGATGCTTCTGACTCTACAGCCCTGATTATATATATATATATATATATATCTATATATATATATATATATTGTGTGTAATTGCGCAGGTGGTGAAATGGTTAAAAGCTTGGAATGAAAAATCAGCCAAGTTTGAATTCCAAGTAAAGTTTATTACTTTCACTTTTGTGCAAATACGTTTGGGGAAGGGGGTGGATCTGTCACTTCTCCTCCGATCTATGTGTTAAATAGCAGGGAAGATTAAGCTATTCAGCTTTGGGTAACAACCAGTCTAGGAGAAGGAAAACTCTGAATCCCTAAACATCTCTATAGATGGAACTCATAAGCATTGGCATACATAGTTGTCTAATGGAAGGGAAACCGTGAGAGAAAATCAACCCTTCCTCAGGGTGCAGAGGATAGGCATAAAACCAATCAGCCAGACCCCATGAAAAAATTCTATTATAGAAACCTAAAAAAGGCCTTCTATGCCATGAGGTACCAGTCGTGTGTGCATATATATATATATATATATAGGGACCAATTTTCCATTTTTTTTTTTTTTTTTTTTCCATTTTCAATACAGAATTATCTCTTTTGCTTCATTATAATACTTAGTGAGAAAGTGTAATATAAATGTTATTAAAACAAGAAAATAAAATGATTAAAATTTTTGAAAAATGTCTAATTCGTAAAATTTGGCTTTCTGAAATGACACACTGCACCCGCACCACCATCACCATATGGGGGTAGGAAAAAGATTGGATAAAATAAAAAAACAAACATTTTTATTTTGCCGCCCACTAGCTTTTTTTTTTTTTTTTTTTTTTTTTGTTTATTAAATCAAGCAAACTTCCTAAATAGTACTGTAAACTGTAGGGAGACAGTAGGTAAGTTGATATATTAAAACATTACTGACTTTATCCTTTGATGTCTGCCCGAGTAAATTAGGAAAGGCAAACATAGTAACAAATAAAAATGGTAGCTGGCAAATCTAATTGTTAGAAATAAAATTTCCATTTCAAAATTGCGATTTCTGTTTCAAGTAGGACATTCTGTTTTTTCATGTAAAATAAGCCTTTCTCTTTTTCATATATATATATATATTAAAGAAAAACGGACCACTTTAAGGCTCCATTTTAATAGTGTATTTCAACAGAGACCTTTTAAAGTACTCCGGATCTTCAGACATCAGTTTCAAAAGGTGTAAAGAAAAATGAAATAAAAATTTACACTTTTGACGGGTAGTATTAAGTTTATGTAATTTTCAGTTGGTGTACTTTGCGTTGGCTAAAATAGGTCTGTCTGCCCTCACCCCCATATGGGTTAATTTTGGATTTGTTGTATAATTTATATGCTCTGTTATAATAAATACATTGAGCTCTTTTTGTGGATCAGTTTTAATATTTGATATTAGGATCAATTTGGATTATATACCAACAGATTTATTACCTGTAACTATATATATATATATATATATATATATATATATATATATATATATATATACACACACACTCTGGACTCTCCCGTTGTTTTTGACATATGAGAGTCAAACATTTCAGTTCTTGGAACAAGCTGCCAGACTACACACACATATTGATTATAGTTGTGAAGGCTTGGGCACAACCTACCGAATGTAGAGACCAGGTGCACAGTATGCCACAGGGTCCCCAAACAACCCTCCATAGGTTTTTGAATTCAGATTTGCCCTTCTCCTAGACTGGTCACCACTCAAGTCTATAGAATCCAGTCAGTGCTACTGTTTACTCATACTTGTGTGGAAAGATATGAATTCATACCTTTCCCAAAGGTACTAGTGCATAAGTCAATGAACTTTACTGAAATTTGAACTGTTCTCTGATTTCTCAATGCAGGCCACTATCCATGACTCACACAATCATAAAGAGAAAATAAGAATCTAACATTTTGTTATAAAAAAAATGTTCTAACTTAATTTCTTCTTAAGACAAGATTTCTTTTTTTTTTTTTTTTTTTTTTATAAATACTCAGTGAAGTGGGTGTATAGAAGTGAATAAATTATAAGTTTTGCTATAAATGTCTTTTGTTAAATAAAAATTGTGGGTAGAGAGAGGGAAGGAATTCAGCTTACGAAAAGTGAGTGAGTGAGAAACAGTGTAAGTTTTGTGACAAAAATATTGTTTTCATTGTCTTAAAACTTTTGTTGTAGAATGTCATCCCCTTGGTTGGCAAAGATTATGATATTGAGGCTCTTCGAGATGGAGAAAAGAATAATTTGTATCAGATAGTCTGTGAGGAACATCGAGACATGGTCGAGGTGAGATGAATTTTTCATAAATGTTTCTTTTTTTTTAATGAATGACTTTTAACTTAATAGAAAAATTGTTTTATGATATTTTGACATCAATTGTTCTCATCAGTTATTTTTTTAAAAGATTACATTTATACCTTAAAAAGAAATAAAGCATAAAGAGTAATTGCATGTTTGCTTTAAGCAAAAATGAAATCAAAATATTTGGTAAAGAACCACAGCACAAAGCCTATAAGGTTAATTAAGAAAAAGAAAAATGCTGTAGAAATGAAGTTGTCAAAAAATAAAAATTGTACCCCAAGTGAGAATTTTAACATTTCAAGTTCAGTCTCATCTATTCTTACATTAGCATATCACCTTAACACTCAGTCTTGTGAGTCATTTAGACTATAATGTTTAAATTGGGATGAATAAGAAATACAAAAGAAAAAGGTTTGAGATGCAACACATAAGCCTGAGAAAGGTCTTTAAATATGCCAACTAGAATAAAAGAAAAATGTGTAGAAAAATAAGCAGAAACAGAAGTAAGCAACTGGCAAAGACAAGATAACAGATTCTACTTGTAAAGGCGATTATGCTATTACTATGGTAGAGCAGACAACTAATAGCTGAGAGGTTTGAATGCCAGGTTATTTCACATCTGTTCATTTGTCTTGTGGTCAGTGTTTGATTTGAAATATTCACAATAACCATGGATTGCATTTTGGAGGAAATAGTATAATTAAAAATAAATGAAAATTAGAAATGAATGTCTAGGTTTTATATTTGCATAATAAAGTTATTTAGTAATATTAGTACAATTTAACTAATTGAAGCTCAAATGAATACAAACATTAATGGAAAGGAATTTTACTGTTGAGGGGATTTTAAAACGGTGGATAAAACTTTGAAAAGAAAAAAGATACTAAATTACTGAAAATATTCTTTTGTATTTTATCAAATGTAGCAAGATAAATATGCTGCTTTCTATCAAACAAAAATGAAGCTTAAAATTTTATTGAATATTATGTATGTGACTTCATTTGTTCAGAAACTTTATCCTGCCACTGAAGCTGATTTCTGAACAATAATGTCTTTGAATTTCGTAGTTCTGTTGTTGTATCCTAATATGGAAACAGAAAACAATTTTGAAATTAACAGTAAGGATACTGCAATTGAAAGGCTTTAAAAAAGAATGCAGTGCAATATGCAGTGTAATATTAATAATGCAACTAAAGGTTAAAAATAAAAAGGCCATTTTCAAAGTGTTATTGCTTTTACATTTTTTTTCCTTTTTTTTTTTCATTCTGATTGAGATTTCAAATCATTTATAGCTGAATATGTTTGTAGTGGGGGGGGGGATTAGTGAGAGCTATGTCCTACTTAATTCTGTGTTTGTATTGAATGTATAATTGTTTTATTTACCCCCTTGATTTAAGTGGGTATTTATAGCTTTTCTTGGTTTAGGACTTGACAACACATTTTTGTTATCTTTGTAGAGAATCCAATTAAAAAGTCGTCAGCTGAAGGAAATTATTGATCACATTCGCACCATTATCTGGGAGATCAACACAATGATCACAATGCGGAAAACTGGATGATGATCATGATGACAGGGGAAAAAAAAAAGAAAAGGGTGCCAGAAAGCACAAATATGCCTTAGGAATTATCAGCTTAAAATTCCAGCAAATCTCTTGCTTCAATTTCTTTCTATTCTCAGTGATCAAGATTTACACAGGGATTTATGTCAAGCACAAAACACTTGCATAATACGAAATATACAAGAAATATATTGCACAGTGTATTACAAGTAATTTGCTGGATTAATCCTAGTTTGGTGTGTGGAGTATTTAATATTGTTGATAAGTTCTCAGCCTAACCAAGAAACCTTCTCCCAACTCCAAAATAACTGATGTTTGGTTATTTGCTCAGATTTTGGAAAGTAAGTTGGGCTAAGAATTTTTCAATGAAAACCCAGTATAGCAACATGGATGAAGATCTTGCTAATTGTTGTGCAATCGCTCCTTCACCTGTGTGTGTGTTTTATCAGTGACTGGGGATCTTTTTTTCATATCTCATTAAATCACTTTCAATAATCATTAGAAACTATTTCTTTTATTTAAAATCAATAACATCAATATTAGTTTCTTTCTGAATAAAATTGTCTAAATACCTAATAATTATTTTAAACTATTGTGTAAACAACATTTCAGTTTAAAGTAAAATATTCATTTCATATTAATGTACTTAATATGTTTTAATGTTTAACACTGTAGACAACTTTATTTACCAAGTAAGAAGTTTGTCGTGCCATTTCAGGTGACTGATTGCCAAACAATGGGGTATGTTTGAATTTCACAGTTGTCATCTTTTATTGATTGAATTGGGATGAATAAGAAATACAAAAGGAAAAGGTTTGAGATGCAACATAAGCCTGAGAAAGGTATCTGAATATTGATTGAAATTAAGAATTAAGCTAATGCAATTAGGAAGGTTTAGGGATGTAATACTTGTGAATAATGCATAGTGCTAAGGGTTTAAATAATGATATCAAATTATTGTTAGCTTTAAATTGAAATCTTGTGCTTTTTTTTTCTTTTTTTTTAACCAAACAAAATAGATATATAAAACTTATGAAACAGGGATGCTGTGAATTAAGGTTTTAACTTTAAATACATCAATAATAGCTGGGTGGGGAGGTGCAAAAATTTATAGTGTTTACACTATTTACACAAAAACTATTATACTCATCTTTGTTGTGATAACTCTTGATCCCCAAAATTCAGACAGTATTTTATATATATATATATATATATATATATATTAGGTGGGTGCAAAAATAATGACGTAATGTCGATTTTTGACGTTAAAAAATACGTCAAAAAACGACATTATTACGTCATTATTTTTGCACCAACCTTATATATATATATATATTATATCATAAAGAAGTAATTATACAAAGAATTAGCGATGTTTATGTGATCAATGGTGAAATCACTTCACTAACAAGACATTAACTTACTATCAATTCCTTGAATGACGCAATTCTTATATTTAAATTGTTGTCAGAATTGATGATCCTATGCCAAGTACTTTTGACAATTTCAAATTGTCATTTTCAGGGCTTAATATATGCATTTACATTCTCACTTGAATCATTTAAACAAGAACTGTAGCATTGTGACACCTCACATTCCATAATATAACTGTCAATAAATAGCAAACTTTTAAAAATATCTTTTGGTTTACGCTACATTTATTTCGTCTTGGTGCTTACCTGTAAATGTCTTCGTGTTTACCTGAAGATGACAATTTGAAATTGTTGAAAGTACTTGGCTCAAGATCATCAATTCTGACAATTTAAATATAAGGATCGCATTATTTAAGAAATTGATAGTAAGTTAATGTTGCATTAAGTCTTGTTAATGAAGTGATTGTGCCATTAATTACATTAACGTTGCTAATTAATTCTTTGTATAATTACTTTATGATATATATATATATATATATATATATATATATGAGAAAAAATTATTATTGTGTAATAACAATCATTTCAAAACATACAATGTTTTATGTACATTTTTGGTACATCTGTTCATATACACATCTAAGATAGCGATAAATGTATGTTCTGATCTTATGATGTCTAAAGCAAATAAAGATGTTCAGTACCTTTTTGTTCCTTCCAGGGAGAGTCAGGTTGGGAAAACTTCTTCCTGATTCAGTTCACCTCTGTATGTGATTTATCCACTCTAACAAAATACACACTTCTCTTTGACAGAGTACAATTTATAACAGCTTCAGTAGGAATCCGAATTACTTCCACCAATCACAAAAGTGTGTAGATAAACATTGATAAATGTTTTTGTGCCAATTCAAAATGCCCAAAAGCTTGTGTTCTGTTTATTTTATATCTGGATATATCTATACCATGGATATATCTCTTTGGTGTGAAGTACTTCAGGGTTTATAATATTCCCGTTGCCCTACAGGTGAGGTACAGTTTGTGAGTTTCTTGATAGGACATGGAAGATTACAATTCAAACATTGATGCTTGATAATGGTTTAAAAATTGTTTGGCACTTTATGGCACATTATCATAATCAGTATGCCAAAGTGATGTCTTTTCATTCCACTGGATTTTTAATAAGATCAGATAACGAATCTGTGGAACTGATTGAAATCGCAAATGATTGCAGTTAATGATTTTTGTGATGAATTTTTGCTGGAAATGGTCATTGAGGAGGAGATTTTGATGAAATTTTTATTGTAAAATCCTTTTGTCATTTCAACTTGAATTCTATTTCAACAGTTCATGGCTTGAAATAAAGAACATTGTGTTGGGGATATTTTTGGAATTATCTGTGCTGTAATTTTATTTATTTTTTTTTTGTTGTATCCTTAAAGAAGGTTACAAACAGACAAAGGTGGCACTCAAGTGAAACAAACAGTAACATGAGCGTAGATGAAAGAAAGGTTTATTGTAAAAGAGAATACACTACTGAAAGACAGGGAATCAGGTGGCTAGTAATTCCTGAAGCAAGTCCCCAGGTATACCCTGTGTACACTATATATCTATCGATATAGTCAGTCCACATGGGTGATAGGGAGTGTGGGGGCATTCCATTACAACACCTCCCCCTGAGCTAATTTTCCCATGAAATTTTGCTCAATACCTCTTCTTTTTGGTGTCAGGACATAATTGTTTGACTTTTTTCCTCTTCCTAGAATTTCTCTGTCTCACCATTTTTTAATAATGATTGTGTTGAGTTGCTCAAAAATTGGTTCCCTTTTTGAGAAAAAGTAATCTGATTATTTTTTTAAATCCTACATATCTACAGGATTTTCAAAATAAAATTTAAGCAATTTGGTTAAAAAAAACCCAACATATTTTATCCTTTTGGTCATTTAAAAAATTTTTTGTTTTAAATCCATCCCAAACAAGGTGATAATGCCATTAAGATGCAAGGGTATACCTGGAGGGGTAGAGAATGAAAAAAAAAAAAAAAAAAAAAAACTTTAGAAGGAACCAGAAACCCAATCTTCAACGGGATATGTAGGATAAACCTCTACTCCTGTTTAAAAGACTGTAGAGGAGTATGAACAGGATGATAGGTGAACTGATCTACCTCTATTGTTCAGTGCAACATCGTAATCACATTCCTCTTTCTTATATCTCCTTGTTTAGTGTTGCCTAAGAAAAATTAAATAACTACACTAATTTCAGCTTTTATCATTTTCTCCGTGCAGAGACAAAAACAAAGTGACATTTTAGTTTCATTATTTTTGATTTTTTGTACACTCAAAATTCGATTGAAAAAGTCCAATAATCAACAAATTTCTTTTAGCTTTTAAATGTCACATTCCTTTGAAATTATTTTGACCTTTGTGGCTAATGAACCATAAAAGAAATGTAAAAGTTTATATTGAATTAAGATTAATGTTTTGAAAGTGACCATTCAATAATAATAATAAATGTAGAATGTTGTGGTGGATCATGATTTCACAAGTCCTTGAAAGGACATGACACACACAAAAAAACTATTCATTATAATTTACTAAGCATAACTTAGATGTGGCACAAGACCTAAAATAGAGAGCACCCAGTGAGGATTGAATTTACTACTCAGATGTAATTGATCTAGTGATACAATCTTATTAACCATTATACCACATTGAGGTGCCCATTGATTTTCTAAGCATAGCCTTGATGTGGCACAAGTCTGAAAATAGGGAGCACCCAGTGAGGATTGAACTCACTACTCGGATGTAATTGATTGTGTGGTACAAGCTTATTAACCATTGCACAATATCGAAGTGCCCAAGAAGCTGTTTATTTAAAGATACACTTTGTGTGTATGCTTAAAATGAACAGTTTTTCAATGAAAGGAATGTCAGTATTTGACAAAATATTTTTAATTTTGGAAACTTGGATTTCTAAAGGATTTTTTTTTTTTTATTAAAATTAATTTTTGAAACATCCAATAAATTTAGAAAAGGATTTAAATTATTTTTTAAAATATTTGTCCAAACCTAAAAATGATCATTTTAATTTCTTCTTTTTTTTTTTTTTTTCCTGGTTGAAAACTATGCCTTTTACAGTATACACAAAAGTGGTTTGGTAGTTTACAATATTGACACAATACTGCTATACTGAAAGAATCCTCTTTTTATACAGTTTGGCTTGAGAGAAGAAAATCGGAGATGATGATAGAATTGGTGAGTATTTTAATCAAGATCAAACCCTTAAGAAATATATAAAACAGATAAAATGCACTTTGTGGGGATTAAAAAAAACAATTTTTTTTTTCAGACTGTTTACATGATGCAATAGTGTTGAAAATATCAAATTTGATTAAAAATGCTAATTTTCAAGGAAATTTGTGTGAAATGTAAATATTTTTGGGGGTGCAAACATTGTTACCGTAAAAAAAATATGTATATATAACAATGTAATCAGAAAATAAACAAGAAAAAAATTACCATAAGGAGGTGAATTAGAAAAGAAAAATAAAAAAAAAAACTTGTTATTCTTCCTCACTCTTCAGAGCTCAACTGAAGAATAAAAAAAAAGATGTGAAAGGAGAAGAATACCAAAGATACATAATTTTTCAACTGGTTGAAAAATTCTGTATTGGTAGTACTAAAAATTCTTTCAAGACAAGGTGGTATCAACATACCTTGTCCTTCACCAATACTACTTACAGAAATAATACATCACTTTCTAAATATTTTTTGAGTTTAAAAGATAAGATTCCTAAGGTGAAATGGAAAATTTTAAAAACAGCAAAGATGTAGATATTTATATGAACCCTGTTTTCTGTGCTTACATGAAAAACTAAATTATATTCAATAAAAATTTATTAAAGAAATGAATTGTAAACAGTTTATCTTTTACCTTACAATTTAGTTAAACTTTGGAATTTGATTATGCTTTTATATTTTAGTTGTACTGTGTTGCACCATATATGACTTATCTTTCTATTTGTAAGATTAATTTGGATTTAATATAATTTTGTATCAGTCTCTTGGTAGTATTAGTAACATCTTGTATGGATGTATTGGTATTTTTGATATTTTACATTGATTTGTTATTGTTATTAATATCTTATATGAAGAATCTTTATTCAACAGTTGCATATTAATTTACCAAATAATTCTATATGTTTAAATTATTTACTGGCTTCTTAAAGAATCAATTTATCAACTATAAAAAATGTTTATGCAAGAAACTCACAAAGCATATAACTTGTTTTGCATTTTGTTAAATTACCTCTCTCCATTCCATTTTTATTTCCTAGGAAATGGCATTGTCTAGTTTGTATAATTCATGTATCCATTTACATTCACTCTTGTTTACGTCTGGCTGCCAATCTATAGGTCATGACCCATTTATAAAAACAATTTTTTTAATTTGCGTCTTCGCTTAGTTTAAATTTAACATAGGTCATATTTAATTGGTTGATAAGAGTAAAGCTCACAAACAGTATAACTCCTGCCATTTTTTTGTAAAAAGAGGTATTTTGCTTTTAAATGTAAACAAATCATTCACTTGCCAGTAATCTACAATTGCCTGATGAGATACACATTGAAACATAACTGCAATTGTGTAGCAATTTTGACACGTTTTCGGTGTAACATCCTAAAATTAATTATACATATATATATATATATATATATATATATATATATATATATATATATATATATCTCCTGATAAAAAATATAGTTTTAAGGTATGCTATATTTATGGGTTAATATCAGGTTATAGAGCATGTGTAAAGAATGGACACTGAGTGGCAAGGGTCTGTTTCATGCATGAATGCAATCTTCAGACCATGTGTATTTGGTGCTAGTGCAACTTTATATACTAGAAATGCTCATGAAAATTTGAATTTTCTGATGAATCTTAATTCTTAATGATTGAATAAGTGCATGAAAAGTTTTATGACAGTAAAATAGCTGTAGAAATTCCCCTATTGCATCATTAAATATTTGAACTTAATATTAATAAAATATTGCAATGACAATCATAAATATGAATGCTAGTTGTTATTTAAAGAAGTAAGTGGGTACAAATGAAAACATTTGAAATTGACAGCTTCCTTTTCTTTTTCTTACTGAAACCAAATAGCATCTCTGATATGTCATTTCTGTCTTTCCATGTGGTCAAAACAGAGTAGTCCATTATTTATGAGGTATTGGCAGTGTTATTATAAAATGCTGGTCAATGGAGCATTATGAGTAGCAAAGTCAGGTATGTATATTATCCTAATAGCTATTGGTTGGGAGGGAATAGTTATATTTTAAATTATTCTAAAGGTTATTGAGTAGAAATAATTGTGGGCCAATGTGTGGTTACTGCATAGGTATTGTACAGGATTGGTTAACTTTTAACTCATTATTAATTACTTAGGGTATTTTGTATTTAGTCATTAATTATTTGCTGTTGATTATTATTACATTTACTTAGTTGTGGTTAGACGTATTCATAGAGTTTATTTTTCTTTATTATTTATTTAATTTGTTTTTCATTTCGTGATGTCGTTATCTTATTCGCTTTGTTTAAAGCACATTACATGTGTCGTTTACAGTGCATATATTTGCATTTTTCTTGGTGATGTTTTACAGGGTATTCATTTTTAGCTTTCAATTTTTAAAAAACACAGTAAAAAAGGGTTGTGCTGTTCACATATTTGGCATTGATAAAGGATATTTAGTGTGTATGGTTTTTGTTTCCAGGGTCCTTCAGTGACTCCTATGTACATTTTATGTCCTCATCTGCTGTTTCTACAGTTTTAGTATACTATATTGCTTTACATGCAATTGTCATTTGAGGAACATTCATGCTTTACTCTGCAGTTATATGTAGGTTTGGTTTGTGTGGGTGATTTGTTGCATGTACTTGGTGCAACTGTTCAAAAGCAAACAACATTCAGGCCCAAAAGCCACTCCTGTTTACAAAGGGAGGGCTGCAGAAACTTGATATTTATCATTTTCAGAATTTCAAATAGGACTCAAATGTTCCTTACTCAAAACAAGCAATATAGGACGATGCACACAGGAGTACTTAAGTATTCAGTTATTGCAGACCCTGATATATTGATGTACTTATGCAGATTATCATATTGCCCCTTTAATATATATGTTGAGAAAAAAAACAAATAGCTACATATGATGTGTAGAAAACTGAACCATTTATTAACCCAATTAGTGATCTCTGAACTGTTTGCACCAGCAGACCCAACACAGAAAAACCCTTAAATTTTATCAGCTGTGATGTTTGTTTTTTTTTTTTCATGCAAATTGGCAAAACTGCCATGCAAATTTAGCAGTGATACTATTTTTGTTGAGGAACTGCTTGTCACAGTAAGCAGCTTACTCTAAACAGCCAATTATTTAGGAGAATAAATTTCTTACAACAGACACACTCAAGTCAGTAACTAATTAAAAATTATTTTTCAGGCCATTTCTTTCATTTGATCTCACAGCATAAATTCACTAAAATAGGTTGAGAGCATCTATTTCTGAGCCAAACATTCAGAATTTAATTTTAGGTGAGATACCAAACACTAGTTATTTTTTGAGTGTATCTCCCCTCTAGTCATTGGACAGACAAAGTTTTATATATGTACAGAATATTCAATGTATGTAAATAAATTCTTACCAGGTCACAATTATATCCAAAAAAAAAATTGGAAAATTAAAACGAAATATTCTGAGAAGAAATAATGTCTGGAAAAAATCAAATTTATTTAAATTTTTTTTCTTGTTCTACATTCCTACCCCCGTGGACTAAAAGGGTTCAGTTCGAAATTCCAACTAATATTACCTGAAGAATGTCGAGGCGTACAACGGCCTAAACGTCGTGAATATAGAAATTAAAAATCATTTTTAACTGCCATATTCTGACGTTCCTAAAAAAAAAAAAAAAAAAAAAATTATAAAAAAAATGAGATGAGTTCGCCGAACGATAGTAAAATTAAAAAATTGTTTTCAGTTATTTATTTAATTTATAGAATGGTAAAAAAAATAAACATTGCATTGTAGCTGGTTCCCATGTTTTTTATAATTTTGTAAATTTTTAAATAAATATTTATCAAAATTCTAAACATCTTTTTAAAAATAATAAACATTGCCGAGTGTCACAAGTAATAGCGGTGTCAAATGAAAAACAGTCTTTTTCACAAATCGCTTTTTTGGAGTACGTAAACTTTGCCAAAATTTAATTAAAAAATTACATTTACTTAAAAAAAAAAAAAAAAAAAAAAAAAACATTTTTAAACAGTAAAGACTTCCCTTGGTTTTAATTCTAACTTCATTACTTTTTTTTTTTTAAACCTCCCCTACAACGTTTCAGTGAAGTTAACCCCCCCCCCAAAAAAAAAACCATTCACTGGTTGCTGCAGTTACAAGAGCAAGAAAAGGAGCTGGAGTAATAACGAGTCTTCATTTAAATATTAAAACAAAACAGCTATGATTCATAAATAAAAATCCAGGGAAAAGGTAAGAAATTTGATGACAGAATATTGAAAAAGAAAGATTCATACCTGTAAGTTTGGCTTTCACTCGGTGCCGGACTAAGTGGCATTTAAAGGTAAACAATAAAACAGTTTTACTTTATCTTGTCTAAAAGTTTGTTTTTAACTTTAATAATGGTTTTTACGTCAAGCCATAATAATCTACTAAATATTTAGGACAAGGAATGTCGTAAAAATTTATTAGATAAAAGGTCAGGAAGTAAAAAAAAAAAAAACAAGAGACATCGAAGTTAAGCGTTGCCTCAATGAGAAAAATCAGCTTCAAAAAGCAAATATTTTGAAATGGGATGAGAGTTTCGTTGGTTTAGTGTTTCAAACATGAATTTTTTTTTTTAACACGATATTGTATCTTTTTAGTTATATTGTCATTTATTTACGGAAAATTTCGTTTTATTTTGAATGCATGATTTTTTTTTTCATATCGGAAAAAGACTCGTTCAATAAATTAATTCACGTTTTACGGTTTTCTACCTAAAGTTAAATGGTTTGAAACGCTAAAACCGACTAAAAATGTTCCAGAAAGATGAAATTTGACAAATAATCTGTCTGTATATTTACGAGCAGAAATACTTAAGCTTTTTGAGAGGAAATTTGAAAAAAAAGTTTTTTTAGCTTAAATAAACTAGTTTCCATAAAGACTCGGATATGTATATAAAAAAAAAAGCGTTCAGAGAACATCTATGACGAGAGGAGGAAAGAAATTCTCTACCACTTTATTAAAGTTTGAAAAAAAAGAAAAGAAAAAGCAATTCCGCTTCTTTCATGAGAAATATTTATTTATTTTAAATAAATTTAAACAATTAGTAATAATTTAGTAGTATATGAATAAAGTGAAAGCCAAAAACTTGTTTAAAAACAAACAAAAAATACTTAAAATAAAACAAAAATGAAATGAAAAAGCAAAGACTTATTTAAATTATTAAATTATTTTTCTTTTTTTTTTTTTTTTAAGAAGAATACAGACAGCAGTGTAAAAATTATTTCCGTTCAAAATAGTTATAGGGACAGTAACATTTTGGTTTTGTTCCCAAATCGATAACGAGTAATGAGTTTTTTTTTTTTTTGTATTGATTTTGTTCCCTCAAGAAGACTAGTTTGAAGTCCAAAGTGATAACAAAACAAATCGGACAGTAATGAAGTCGTCATGGTTTTAGTGACGACGATTATTTTCTTCACTGAATTTAACTGCTCACGGAAGGCATTTCTGGGGTTGGACTAAAAACAGTAGGCGTATTAAGAGTGTCAGAATCACCGCTGAATCCCAGTAAGTATTTGATGAACCTGACAAGCATGATGAAATGTCCCGGTAGAAAAATGTAACTGGTATATACAGCCATGGCGAAGACTGAAACAAGCAACGAATTAAGAGCCCACCTTTCTCTGGGCTCCAGCATGTAAATACCAATGCCAAGAATAAATCTGAGATACCAGTATGAAAGCCAGTCCCATACAGCCTTGATCATTTTCAGTTTGGCTGATCGTCTTCAGCTGGTGAAAAATAAATAAATAGAGAGTAACGAGTCAAAATCGTCTTAACAGGTCATAAAACAATTCACGACTTCCTAGACAGGAAGCGGAAGTAGGGGCGGTGCCTTCCGAGACGGTGTAAGTTTTAAGATTTGTTCCTCTTATTTTTGGCCAAAAAAAAACAAAAAAACAAACTTCTGTTCCAACAGTCAACAACGATATTTAAAAAGAAAAAAGGGAACGAATAAAGTATAACGATCTGAAGGATTTAAATACAGAAATGTATGAAGAAAAAGTTTTAAATTTTAATAAATTATAAAAACCATCTATAGAACAAATTTGACATGATACAATAATTACAACGTTTTTTTTGTTTTTTTTTTAATATACAAATTTATGACTGCTAATAAGTTTTTTTTTTTTTAGTATTTCATTCAATTTTTATTGCAACCTGATTTTCGGCGCCAATATCGTACTTCACTTTTAAAACTAAAAGGCAAACACATTTGAATTTGTAACATGTTGTTCGAAAAGTACTGAAAATTTCTCAGTCTGACCAAAAAGGGATTTGGGTCGGATATGTATTAAAAAGCAACAAAGCAAAATCTACAATACATTAATAATTCGGTATAGGAAGGTTTAAATTGAATTTTCAAATGAAAAATCTTTGAAGCTTCGATTTTAGCTTTAATGGAAAGCTGAAGGATTAATAAATACTCTGTACTAGTGTATTTCAAACAGAAATTCTATTGGTTGGAATCAATTCATTTTCTCTTGTTTAAAAAACTGATTTTTCTTTATAAAAAAAATTAAAATCTTTATACTTTTTTCAAACGTTATTTAATGAATATTAGTTGATTTAAAAGTATAATTAATATAATTTGAAAGAAAAATTAATTACTTTTAAGCTGAAAATTAATAACACAAATGTATTTTTAAAACAGTAGCGATGATGAAGCAAGCTGCAAGTACTTCAGAGGTATTGTACGAATGCACAAATGTGCCACAAGGGCAAAATTTGAAGGTGAGAGGCTGGTTTTCAACTGTCTTCTAACTTAACTAGCCAATCGTCCAAACATTTTTCTCCTTTCACCAAGCATCCGTTCTACAATTATTCACTCTAGTGTTCACACATTTAAACATGCTAAATAACAAAACGACACGCTCGAAAACGAAAGACATCCCACAGTTTAACCAGAGAACTGCAAGCTCTGTCCATCTAAATGGGGAGGAAAGGGATAAGTAAAAACCAAAAACTGGGGGGACAAAAATAAAGAGGCCAATGACCATTCATTTCATACCCTAGCTAAGTTAAATCAAGCAAATTTGAACAAAAACAAAACAACACTCTATCCCTAAATGACAAATGTTTTAAGTCAGGCGACCAATATCCGTCACCTCCAGATGCCAATCTAAAAATTAGTCCCTCTCGAGCGAAGCATTCAACCACCTTTCGCCAAATTTTGATGAAGAGAGTCGCCTCCTTTTCGCTCTAATCTTGATTTTAAGCTGGTGCTTAAACAAAACCAGTTGAGAAGAGGAAAACTTCACACCTCCATAAAATTCCTTGTCGCGTCGTCCAAATCGCGACTTGCATAATGCCGAGTAAACACAAGAACACATAGTGTTCATTCCTCTTCAACTGCGGCACAACAGCTTCAAGAACAAAAGATTTACCGCCTAGGACGCAGACCATGTAGCCTTCAATCAGTTGCACAATGGTCGTACGATGCTACAGCTGATGTGCCGAAGGACTCACTCACCCTCCCACACTGCAACGCCCCACCCATACTGCAACGCACGCAGTTTGGCGTAACTGCGAAGCCCGCTGTACAGAGCTTTTTGCCGACCCAGAGGGCCTTCCGCAACACCAGCCAGGTGAGTGATCCTCATCAACAAGTACTTCAGAAGCACCTGCCAAGCGATTTACGAGGTGTTGACATAGTTGTTGTTCTAGGAAGACTTTATCTGACGGATGAACATTTTTTTTTAATATAATTTTTAAGTACTTGATAACCTTACAAATGTTGGAAATATTCTCTGTAATCTAATTTTAGGAATGTTGGCTTTAAAAAACTTATAGTCACCGATCTTATTTTCTGATAATGTTGTCCATGGTCCCCATACTTTCAAAATGGGAACGTTTACACATAAAAAAAAATAAAAATTATTTAAAAAACCTTGGTGCTTGATGATTTGTACTTAAGCTTTTCAATTTTCGCTTTGTAAATAGTTTTCAGAGGCAGTTTTGAAAAATTTTAAGATTTTGAAACTTTATGAATTATTATAATTAAAAAATGAAAAAGAAAACAATTCTTGTAAAAATTCATTATTCATCAAAATTTTTTTTTTTTTTACTTCAGACTATCAAATGTCCTTAAAAGCAATTAAAAGCTTATCTAATTAAATAATTACATTGTTTTATAGAAGTTTTTATTTTTCGATTCGGACCAGCTTTTTGGGAACTTAACTATTTGAAAAACAAAAAAATTTTACAGAGTCCCATGTATGTTTAACTAATAAAACAAATTTAGAGGAAGGAATTTAATTTTGAGAAATTTCATTAAATTAAGTATGTGTGTGTGTGTGTGGGGGGGGGGGTAATACGTAGAAAAATATTTTTATCAAGATTTCATAAAAAAATGATTTCAAAAATAAATTCATTCTTTTGTGAATCAATAAGTCATGAAAGTTTAACTTTCATTGAAATACAACAATTATTTGATTTTTGCAAGAATTTAAAAATGTCTTTTTTACCGAAAAAGAAGGTGCCAAAATAATTTAAAGATAGTTTTGGTTTTTTTCTCTTAAACTTTGACGATAAAATTGTTTTTTATCAAATTTTTTTTTTTTTTTTCAGCAAATTAGTGGAGGTGCCTATAAGTTCAGGTTTCGCTTTGATTCAGCATCTTCTTACTTACCTGGCACATGTATCCCCCAGACGAGGTTCTGTCGAAGGGCAGAGTCTCGTCTCGGGAAACTGACTCCATTTTTTTTACTTGGTCTAGGGAATTTTTGCCCGAGCCTACAGGCTCCGATACCCCACTTTAAAACTCGGCCTTGTGCCACATCTTGCTGTGTGGGGCAGCGGGTAAATAATTTCTTACTGTCACTAATAATGGGATTTTTTTCTGATACATTCAGTAATTCAGATAATTTTTTTGTTGTTTTTTGACGCTTACGAAGAAACCTCCACAAAAAAATGCGATAACCAAAAAGTTAGTTTAACTTAATTAAAAAATTAATTTTTAAAAATGAAAACTCTTTCCAGAAGCTTTTATTTTCCATCATCATCTCCTACGTAAAGGAAACTATGCCCAGAGAGTCGGTATTTATACTTTCTCAGCTAGATTAAAAATTTAAATATTCCCAATAAGCAAATACTTTGCTATATTTCAAAAACTAAAAAAAAAAAAAAAAATTGACAGGATTTTTGGATTTTTTTCTAAAATAGCGCCCTTTTAGTCATCTTTCATCGCAATGTAAATTTATCTTCTAAAAATAAAATATACTTCTTTTCTGAAATTTTATCTGAGGAATATTAGCTGATAAAATTCGGGAGTAAAAAAAAAAAAAATAGAAAAAAGGTGTCCAAAGCACATTTTTTTTCCCTTGATACTGCTTTTATTTTAATTACCTTCACTCTACTTTGGCAATATTTGTTGTTTTAAAAACGATGATTTAGTGTTAAAAAAACCTAAAACATATGATGAAAGTGAATTCATACATTGTTTTTGTTTTTGAGAATTTACAACAAATTTACAAGAATAATTTTATATTTACAATAATATTCCAAAATTGTCAAAAGGAAACTAATGAAATGCAATATTTATCATTTACCAATTTATTAGGTTGGTGCAAAAATAATGACGTTTTCTAACATATGTTACTATGTGAGAAAACGTCATTATTTTTGCACCAACCTAATATAAAGAAATTAAATACATATGAAAACAATTTTTTTTATTCAGAAATTTATAAACATTTACTAAATTATTAAAATAGGAGAACCAACTATAAAGAAATCATTATTATTTATCATTTTATAAAGTTTGAAATTTGAATCAATTGGCAATTAGCTGATGTTTTTTGCCAACCATTCCAAGAAGACTATCTAATAAAAATAGTGTAGAACAATTGGTTGGTGTTTATTATTTTTGTTGTCAATTCTCAAGAACAAAATTCACTTTCATTAGTTTTATTCCAATACTAATCATTGCTTTTTAAAGCAATAAACATTACCGAAAAATGAATGTAGTTAAAAATAAAAATCATGTTGTGGGAAAAAACGTTGTTTTTTTTTCTGCAGGCATGAAGGTCAATGTTTGCCTATTTTTTTTTTTATTCTATGTTTTTATGAAACCTAGTAGAATGAATTTTTTTTATACTATCTTTGAAGTATTTTTTTCTTTAGTTAAATGTGACTTGATTTTAATACATTGTTTTTATTCTTTTTATTATTTTTGTACCTGTTTGATGTTGTAAATATCTAATTGCATTCTTGGTTCTTTTTTTTTTTTTTTTTTTTATTTTGAATTTAAAAGTTATTTAATTGTCATATATCATATTACTCTTCTGATAGGGAAAAGTAGTCAGTCAAAAGCAATAATTCAGAATTATTTATTTATTTTTTTTTTTAACATCTATACCTATAAAATCTATAATATATTCTAACAGTTTTTAAAATAAAACAAAATGAATTTTTAAAAAGGTTCACTCAAAAATGGCATTAAACTACATTTTTCAATTCTTCAAACATGTCTTTATTTAATTAAAAAATCTCTTCTCACAAGCTGCAACAGGATAAATTTCAAACTGAAAATTACATGTAAGTTTTTTTAAAAATAAATATATATTAGTGTAAATTTTTTCTCTCCAATTTGAAAGAAAATAATGTG
This sequence comes from Acanthosepion lycidas, assembly GCA_963932145.1. Taxonomy (NCBI): domain Eukaryota; kingdom Metazoa; phylum Mollusca; class Cephalopoda; order Sepiida; family Sepiidae; genus Acanthosepion; species Acanthosepion lycidas. Next base: position 61,459,797 of record OZ010580.1, read on the forward strand.
TTTTATTAAATTATGCAAGCATCAACTGTTAGAAAAATTTATTGAGTTTTATTGAATTGTAAGATTCAGGACAAATTTTCTGTATTTTCACACTTGATATTGCATAAATTTTTTACTGAAATAACAGGGATTTCTTTAAATAACTGCAAAAAAAATGAAGTACACACGAGATATCAAAAAGGAGGGGGTGAATGCCCTCCCTACAAATAGTTCATCAATTTTTTTTTAATAGAATAACCTATTTAGTATACAGTTCACTTATTACTATGTACTGAAAATTCCTTGATTTTTGGCAAATATTTTAAAATAGGTGGTAGTAACTTTTTTTCCCCTCCATTTTGGTGGTACCTAGAATAATCTGGTCACTGATTTATCGGTTTAGATTTGGGCATACAAGATATTAAGAAGTTTGACAAACTGTTATGGTTAAGTTTCTTTTAAACTATTTGCCTACTAGTAAGTATCAGCAACCAAAATCTTAATGTTGGAACTACTTAAATAGACTGGTCCATTCATTTTCCCTATTTTTTATAATTTTTGTAGATTAGCACTCGTTAGAGCTTCCTTAGGTTGTTAGATTGCAACAGTTGTCACAATTGAAAAATACTGATTTTTGTTATCAATTTAGAGATTGGGATCCTGTTTATAATATCAATACTGTGTCAAATTAATCCACAGCTACAATTGATGGTTAGTGCTTTCTTCTTGCTTTCCTTTACTATCTTATCTAAGATTTCCTGAAGTTTTCTTTTGGCATCTGCCATCAACACAGTGTCAGTCAGTTATGTGTCATGGGTGATACACACGTAGGCAATCATGTATCTTTCGATACACGACTGACGGGGGTAGATTTTTTTCCAGCAGTGAGTTGCCATTTCTTTCTTCAGTAGACCAGTTACCATCCAAGGCTATAGAACTTGATCTGTCCTGCTAGTTATCCATAGCTGTAGGGAGAAGAACAGGATTCATACCTTTCCCAAGAGTATTAGCACATAAGTGAATGTAATAGATACAATTGGAATTCAAACTTGGCTCTCCGATTCCTCCATCTGAGCTGCTATTCATTACTCCACCATGCCTCCACAGTATCATTTTAACTAATTGATTATTTTCAAAATGATTTCTCTGTTTTCATTTAGCTATTTTAGTATTTGACAATGTATCACACCATTTACATTATTTGGACTATTGTCCTCATCTTTGTTGTCATATTTATTACAACATTTTGGTTGTTGTACACTTTGCCTTTTCAGGTGGTTGGAATGTTGAACTGAACCCTTTATTTCGCTCACTGGGGTAGACTGTTCTAGTTCCATGTGCCATGTCTAATGGATGTCAGCTATCAGTTATCTCCTGCTTAGTTCCCTCTCCAAGTTCTCCACTGCCTTCTTAGGTATTGAACTCACACTGTTTGGGTTCTGTCACTGGATCTAACTAATGCCTTTATCCACTGTGCTCAAGGACACATGGCACAGTGGATAAAGGCATTAGTTAGATCCAGATGAGGACAATAGTCTAAATAATGTAAATAGTGTACATAATACCCAATCTCAGAAATATAGACAATGTATCAATTTGACTATTTTGTTTAGTAATTGTTTACTCAGCTATTTGCTAATTTACCCATTATATAATTAGTAAATTATTTAATTTTATTGGTTTTTTGATTGTTTTCATCTCTATTGCAATTGCTTGGCAATTTTGTTATTAATTAGTTTTATTACAAATTCTGTAGAAAATTGTTTTGAAAGTAATGTAGGAGATACATTTATTATTTATTTATTCTTTTGGTCAGTGGTTCTTATGTATGATGGAACTAGTGTGCAAAGGACAACTAAAAAATGGAAAAGATTATGAATCTGCACACCTGTAGTTAATAAGAGTAGGCGTTCATTTATTTTGAGAGATAATAGTAACATTCCGTTTGGTCAAAATTCAGTTCTTTGGTGATGAGACTGGACTGACCTCTCTTGGGCACAGGCCTGGGCAATGGCATAGGAGTACAAATCACTTCCCAAGATCACATGACACACCCTCTCAGCTGTACCAACAAAATCCATTGGAATGCAGAAGTAGCTTGAAGGTTGTCATTGTTGACAACCAACCATCTTTGCTGTTCCACTCTGGATTTTCTGTTTGCATTTACTTCTATAGCATTGTCTATGTTTGAATGTGACCACAAGACAGCAGATAAGGAGGTGCTTGTGGAGTCTGCCTTCACCTCTTCTCTTGGAGCTGGACTTAGACTTGTCAGAGGCTATTTGAGACACAGGCCATGGGAGCATTTTATAGACAATGGTAGCTTGTCACTTTTACCACCTCCATCTTTAGAACATGTATAATGTACATATATATATATATATAAACATTACATACATTATGTTTTAGAAATGTCCCCAAAATTAATACTTATATATATTATTATAATATTTTTATTATATGTGATTATAATAAAAACATTTTATATTGCTATACAAAAGCTTACATGTTTCAGTACTATGATTGTACTTCCTCAGGTGATGGTTGGTAACTGGTGATAAAAATTATTTTTTAGGGAAATTTAAAAACAAAATGTTACCTCTTTTCCATAAGTTAGTGTGTGTGTGTGTGGGGTGCATATGGTCAGAAATTCTTTGACATAAAATGAGGAGAAAAATTAAATTAATCAGAAGAGTGTTTGAAATGTGAATGGCTTCATTTCAGTTGAGCAACTGAAATGAAACCATTCACATGGTTTCAAACACTCTTCTCTGATTAATACTTGCCAGAATAAAATTATTTGCCATTTATATTATCAGTCACTAATCAGCAGGCACCATTTCAAAGAATTTTCTGTCAACAATCCAAGAAAGCTAAGTATTTCAAACTACTTTAGAATGTATACAAATCATATATCCCTTCAGTGTGCAACAAACTCTCTTATCTTTGTTTTTAAACATTTTTTAATATTTTGTGTCAGATTATTTAATCAGTTGTATGAACATTTCCCTTTCATGACAATATGGATTTGAAGAATTCTGATTTATTTTCCTGAAATGAGTTTCTGACACTGTTTCAAGTATGTAAATTCATGAATAAATTGCTTCTTGTTTTGTGAAAATTACCCATGTTTCTTCATCAAATTCATTCTTCAATAATCTTGGCTTAAGTAAATCAACTGTTCATGTTAACCCTGAAGCCCCAATGCCACCATACACCTTTTCAAAGAATAAATGGCTTTTAAAAATATGGGACTATGAAATCAGTATTATGGATAAATTACTAAAGTAAAAATATTAAAGAAAAATGTTTTTCTTATAGAAAATAGCCCAAGAATATAAATTTGAAAATTCTTCAAAATTTTTATTGCCAATGTGGTTATTTATTTGTGTGCTTTACTAGCTATTAGCCAATTTGCCTTTCATGTCAACTTTTTAAAATACTCAAACTATCATATATATATATATATATATATATATATATTGTAGCAGGCATATGCTGGTGTATTTGGGTCAGAAAAACACGTGTCTCTTGGTATGCATTTTCCACAACAATATGGCAGACTCGAAATGTGAGTCCAGGTATTAAATGAACACAGTAACAACAAATATATATATATATATATATATATATATATATATATATATATATATATATATATATATATATATAGTAAAAAAAGAACAGTAAGATATGTAATCTGGTGTCCTTATTGATATTTTTATTTTTACAAAACGGTGCTCAATGTAAATTTACAGGGCATAAATATTATAAATTAACTAATTTAAAAATATGGTTTCATCGCTACACAGGAATTACAATCTTTCAAAAAAAGAAAAGAAAATCTTTTAATTCAATTATATTACATTAAAAGCATTAGTTCTGTTTCATCTTCAAGCGAATTTTGGAATAACTTATTTTAAAATTTACTAAGTTTTAAAAGCACATACATTCATAAGTTTTGTTTCCAAGGATACAGAGAAATCCAATCATTTAGACAGGGCCAGTAGCGTGTTCTTTTTTATTAACTATTATTGTATCAATTATGAGTTATGTTCGAAAATGGTTTAAGTCTAGGTAGGTAGGGGTGCCTTTTTTCAATGAATTATGATATCTGTTCAATGAATGTCATCTGGTTTTTTATTAACGGCAAGAAGTTTTTTGGCATTTTATTCATTAAATTTCTATTTGTATACATTCAGATTCTTTCTAAAACGGGTGTTTGGATGTATTGATCTACAATTTTAAAATATTATTTTTACTTTTAATTACTAATAGATTATTTCTTTTCAAAACAAATAAATATAATAGAATTAATTTATTTTAAAATTATTATTATGTATAAGTATGTATATTACCAGCTATGCTTTTTTTCCTTTTTTTATTAAATATTATTTAAGGAAAACTTTTGACAATGTCAGCAAAGAATAGCTATTTTATGTCTCTGATTCAGTAAATTTTTATTTTTTATAAACCTAGTAACATATAGTTTCTCATGTATGCACAAAGGACATGGGTCATTTAATGACCTACATATTTTAGATTTTCTTATTAATTTCCATTTTACTGTAGGTGTTTTATTGGTTTCTTTTAAGTGCCAGAAATATCTTAATAGGGACATCTGATTTCGGTATTTATTTATCCTAAATGAACTTTGATGTTGATTGAATCTTTTCTTGAACTCATGTCTTGTGCAACCTATACAGACTTTTATGTTGTTGGGATCTTCAATAGATGAGATATTGCATTGGTATACTAATGATTCTGTGCGACATTTATTTTGTAGAGGACAGTTATGAGGATTTCTACAGTTACATAATTTTTGTTTATCTTCATCTCTTTTTATTTTTATACTGTTCAAATTTCTTTGGTTTTGGTCTAAGTGTTTATTCAAGATATTAGCATTATGTTTCTTAATAATTTTCTCTAAGTTTTCAGTACAGCTGTAACTTAATTGTAGTGTATTTTTATTAAAAATAGTACTGAGTTTACCATCTTTAGGAAAATGTTTAACGATTAATGCAAGGAATTTTTGTCTTAATTTATTCTTTATCATTTGGTAATGCTATCAATAAAAAGATTACTTGCTATTAATTTGTGAAGGAAAAAAAACCATTATACTAAAAATGAATGACTTTTTTTATCATTTCACCCTAAGCAAGGCAATAAAGCCACTAGGATTCATAGGGTTACTGAGTATTAGAGAATATGAGAAAACTACTATTAAGGAGAGAGGACAATAAAAGAACAAAAATTAAGACTGAAGATAACGATTGATATTGCATTTAAATTTTTGAAGATCAAAATTGACTGGGAAGCAAGAAGCTGGAAGAGAGTTCCTCAAGCCAGATGTGCGATAGAAAAAAATTGTTAGTATTGTACTTATTGTTACATTTAGCAATTTTAACATTAAAATATTGAGATTGCCAATCTAGTACTGCATTTAAGTTAATAAAGTCTAGGTACCATAGTAGAAAGTTCATTGGAACAATTACCAAAAAACTATAGAAAAGTCACAGGGAATCTATATTACGGTGGTGGGAAAGGGACTGAAGCTGAGATGCCAGTTCAGGACCAATAATATTGCAGATTCTTTGGATTTTATTAAGAATCTCTAAATTTCTATCAGAAGCACTAGATTAGATGAATAGAACTTCATTACTATATTTGTTTATTTATGACTATTTTAAGTATTAAAGAAATATCCTCAAAGTGATCATGTTAAAAATGTGACAGGATTTTCTTTCCAGCCTAATATTTGTCTGACTTATCAAATGAAGGTTGTTCACATGGTTCTCAATATATTGTCTTTTCTCTCCAATCATGTCTACCTTTGTATTCCTCCTATGTTGCTTTTGCTATATTCTCTTACTATTATTATTGACATACAAACAGAAATACCTAGCCTTACCTGGGATTCTAAAAACTTAAAATGAATATAATCATGTAAGTTCATTATCCTTTTTACCAATTGTTTTAAAAAGATGGTAACAATCCTCACTTCATCCAGGAATGTTGATTCACTCAGAAATATTGCTTCCAGGCAATCCAGAAAGTAGTTGATTTTTACCGAATCTGCAAAGAACATAAATAAACAAATATAGGATCTAGAATGAAATTCTATTCATATAATTATTGTAATCAAGGCATTGTGTAAGAAATGATGGTAGCCATTTATACAATTCTGGAAGAACTGTGGGTCCTGAGAATTTAACCATGTCAAAACAAATATTTTTTTATATTAGTAATGGTCTTAAGAAGGGAATCTTTAAAAAATTTTCTAAGGTTAATAAATAAGTCAGAAGGACTTTAAGGTTGATGTCTAATGATTTCACATCACAATGTTCCCCTTGTTTCACGAGGACAATAGGGAGAGCCATTGTTGTGATAGTTTGTGCTTCTCTGATGAAGCTTTATTTGGCACATTTTTACTAAATTTTTTGCTAATTTTCTCAAAACATTTTTCTAATAAGTTAATGTACTCTCATTTTCCCCTCTAAAAAATTAACTAGTAAAATACCCTCAACATCTGAGAAAATTTGTCATAAACTTCCCTCCTGACTGGTTGCCTTTTACAATGACTAGACCCTTTCCACCTTTGAGTAACTGTTACTTTGACTGAATTTTGTCTTCAGGAAATGAAAGTCAACTTTCATTTCCACTTAGAATTTCTTTCAGAAAGCCTTTTGACCCAATTTGTTTAAAATTTCTGTTGAAAGCTCTTCTTTGTCTGTTGCTGATCTGTGTACAACTGTTTTTATACCAGTGAGTAGAAAGTTTGTTCAACTCTAATTTTTCAGTTAAAATTGTGTGGTCTGAACTGAGCTATTATATTTGCTAAATCATTGGTCATCATCAAATCTTGAACAGTATCAATTTTTTTAATGAGAAACTAATGTTGATAGCTGGTTTGTTTGTAATCTTCAACTCCATCTCCTCTTTCTTTGAAAAGAGTCATTCATTTGTAAATTGCTAATATTTGGGTGAATTGTCCCTATAATTTTTTCTCGAAGCACTAATAATATACTCAGTCTTTTAACCAAGTTTTACTGTAAATTTGATGCGAGTTCTTGTATCAATTATGACAAGATTCATAAGAGGGTTCTTTTTAAATTGTTGTACATTCAATCTATTATCTTGAAATACTTAAGTCATACCGGTTATAAAATACAATTTCAAGTTTACTTTGGTGCAAACAAATATCAAAATATTTGTATAGTTTCCTTATAATATGCTTTTTTCATGAAATTCTTTTTTATTTTTCAATTTCTTGCAATCACCTTGTATTAAAAGGACAGTTGAACTAAAGATACTCTATGAAAACAAGGGAAATAACTCTTTATTTTCTCTTGTTTTCTGCATTTGTTCTCTTTCTTATATTTCTAACGACACAACTTGAAAATTAAATATTCTGTTAAATGAAATGGCATCATTAGCATTTATCTTTTCATTTGTTCTATTTTAGTGGTTCATTCAGTTATCTGTTTAAGATTGTCTTTTGTAATGCGTTCTTTCTTTTTTTTACATTTTAAATGTTGGGTGTTTTGCCTTCAATAATTTTCTATTGACAGCTATCACCAGATAAAGAAATTAAAAGTAATTTTTCAGACCCCCTCCCCTTCCCAGAAACAACATATATGCCAATTAAACTTGTTATTATTTCATATCATTTAAACTTTAACCCATAAAAATGTTATGGATCATTATCGAGATTAATTATTTTTATGATGGATGTTTTTTAACTTGACATAATTTCAACTTTATAATTCTAATTGCCCCCCCCCCAAAAAAAAATCTGCAAATACTAAAGATAGATGATAATACAAAATAAATAAGTGTAATAGAGTTACTGGATTTTAACAGTAAGTCTTCTGATGTGACTCATTTAGATATAAAATTACAAAGACTATAAATAGCTATGGCTATTACCCATGAGGCAGTTGAGTGCATACTACTTTCCATGATTCAGTAACACTAAACTACAATGGCGTCACCGATATCAAAAGAATCGAACGAGCAATTATTACTAGATAATTATAGATGCACACAAGCAGGTTAAGCTAGAACAAAAAAGCTAAAGTAATTAGTAACAACAACTGACGCAAGTGAACACTCTGTAAGGATGCAGAAGTCGCTTATCTCCCTTTGATGGAGATAGTTACGTGGATCACATAACAGCCGGCTTCGTGACGTTACCTCCATACAGTGACCAAAGCAGGAGTCATTTTCAATTGGTGGACAGCAACAAAAGGAGAAAATTGCTTTCTTCTAGCCTCTGGGCTAAAAGACACACACTGAGGTTAAAAATCTGCCGTCTTCAGCAGCTTAAAAGCACATGGTGCCGCTTCCCTTTGGGACATAGATGAATCTCGCCCGCTTAAATTTGGAGTCCTACAAAACTAAAAGGCTTCTTCAGGTCAGGAGAATTTCCAAATTATATGTAAGACCTTTTCAATTTTGTTCTTCCTTATACTTTGTTTTGCTGTATAGATGTATGTAATACGTAGTTCTCCACGTGGAACATGTGTATATATGTATACATATAGTTTTGTGTATGTCTTAGTATTATAGAAGAGAACAAAGCGTGATTGTCATTTTTTTCCTTTCAACCATTCCGTTCTATCTGTGAGCTACGGTGTTGTTATATCATGGATATAACAATGCCCCAAACCAGAGAAACGTAAATGGGAGAATAAATCTTTCTTTCCTAGTTCTCGTCTCGTTACAACTCAATTTCGAGAACATTAGCTCGGGATGGTCATCACATTATGTATCTTTCGAGAAAATTATCAAAAGCCAAATTGAACGACTCAAATATTGAGAAAGAAGCGTTGGCTATAATATGAACGACAAGTAGAGATCGTCAGTTTCTGACTGGAAAGAAATTCCTATTAAGGCCGGACCATAGATTTATATTATTATATTTATTCCGTGGAAGGAACTTCCCACGGTAACATCTTCTAGAATTCTAAGATGGACCTTAATGTTAATGGCGTTCGACTTTGATATTGAGTACATGAAAGTCGACGCTTTGTTGAGATTGAGGTTTATTACTTCTGAAATTGAAAGAGGAGGAAAAATCCGAAGATACACTAGGTGGAAACTGATATTTTGTCGATAGACAAATTAGCTGAGGATACGAAGCGAGATCCCATATCAAACAGTATATTGTTCAGGATAAAAAAAATGAAAAGTGAAATAATTGCTCACGGGTAAAAAGACGTTTTAAAGAGCTTAATCACAACTGTAGAAATTGGTATAATGGAGACGGAGTGGTTCCGCCTTCAATGTCGGAAAAAAAAAACTTTCGACGCAGTAAAAGTGGGGAAACCTAGAAGAGAGGAACAGCCTGGTAAGGGTTGCAAAGGGAGTCCTCCTTTTACGACCCGCTCCAACTAGGTCTAGTAACGGAGAAGAAAAAAAAAGTAATAATCCTTCAGCACGACAATTAACTAGTCACGCGTCGGTTGGTAGAGAAGAAAGATCTCGTGAGAGTACGGAGGACGATTTTTATAAGGAGGCTAACCGATTCCCACAATCCTCCTCCAGCCAAAACCATAAGTATCAGTTGGTCCCTTTCCTCCAGTTTAGCTGGACACAATTCCCCCGAGGCTGAAGCAACTCGACCGTAAGTACCCCCTATCTCTTCTTCTTTCCTTTTCTTCACATCAATGAAAAGGAGCAAAATTAAAGAGTATACATAACGATATTCATTGCAGAATAACGTCTACGCAAAGGAGATTAAGGCTAGAGGTATGGTGGCTAGGCTATTCTACAGATGTAGAAGAATATATAAAAAGGTGTAAAATGTGCAATGTCAGAAGAAAAATTAGACAAAAACGTATACATGGCCTAAAGAGTCCCAACCTTGCGTCAGCATACACATAGATCACACATATGTTAATGGAGTCGGATTAACACTAATACTTGTAGATTCCTATTCAGGCTGGCCAGAAGTAATACAGGTCTCCAACAAAAGATGTTCGACTGTGAAACAAGCGTTAAACATCATATTTTCAAGAAATAGAATTCCGAAACGCTAGCATCTGACAACGCCCCAGTATTCTGTGACTAGTAACTATATCAATGGTTGAACAAAATTGGATGGAAACCATATAAAACCCCTACGTACTATCAGCGATCAAACGGTTTAGCAGAAGGGATAGTGCAAACTATTAGGTTGGTGCAAAAATAATATAAAAAAAAACGGATTGAAAATATGTGTACAACGGAAAGAAAAGATAGAAACATTTCTTCCTAGATTGTTGCTAAGATATAAAGACAATACCATAAGATCGAAAAGTCCGTCTGCCCTTATGTGTAGACAAATTAGAACCGCATTGAAGATGTCCTAAAAGAATAGTGAATCTAATCCACAAGATGGGCGACCATACATGTCATTATCAGAAAATAAGATCGATCATGATTGTAAATTTAAAGTCAACATTCCTAAAATTAGATTATGGAGAATATTTCCAACATTATCAAGATTACTCAGTACTTAAAAATTACACACACACACATATATATATATATATATATATATATATATATATATATATAAAAAGCGTGTACTCGCTATTTTCTTAAATTATGTTTTAACATATAAATCCTCTGTAGAACAACAATAAACGCGTTAACACCTCGTAAATCACTTGATAATTACTTCAGAAGCACTTGTCAAGTGATTTACGAATCTTGGATTTCTTGATTTGGAATCTTAATCACCGCTACTTTTTTTTCTAATTGAAATATACTATAGAGTATTTTGCTTACTGGAAATTTAATCCTTTAGCTTTCAATTAAAGCTTCAAGAAAGATTTTTCATTTATCTTTCTTGAAGCTTTAATTTTAAACCTTAGATATACTGAATTAGTGGAGGTACCTACCTGAGTGCTTACTTTACACTATTTATTAATTATGTGTAGAGGACCGTGGCGGTGTAGATATAAAGAACACACGTGGATTAAAATTTCCTGCTAGCTGGTTCAGCTACATGATGAGAATGTTGGACTTTTAATTAAGTCCAAAGAAAACAAACAAGACCGATAATTATATATAAACAAATATATACGTATTAACAAGTTACAAGCACATGGACAGTTACATAGAGTTTGTGTGGTGAATATTATGTGTGTGTATTGTAGGGAGTGTTCGTACGTACGTGTATTGGTATTGTTCTTAGCGTGTTCCCAGAATTTGGGAAACGCTGTATTGGTGAAAGCTCACATATTGATATTAGCTGAAATGAAGAGAAAAGAATTACCCCACCTCATCAACGCGAGGTGGTATAAGGCCCAAGGCCTGATAGAAAAGAGATTATTTATTTCCGTACTATAACAGAAAATGTGGCACAAGGCCGACTTGGGGAAAGGGTCGGTCTTAACTTCTAAACTTAGCTAGTCACAAACGCTGACCAAATCATAACAATATTTCTTGCACCAAAAAACACATTCTTACTTACCTTTCTCACCACACCCACCATAATACCTCATGAAAAGAGATCGCGCCAAAGGGTCATCCAGTATTTATAGCCAGGGGAGAGAGACCCCTGGTGAAGGATTAAGGAACTGAGGAGGAGGTAACTCTGACATGTTATTTATTGGAATGGGTGTAAGTATAAGATTATTTTTGTAAATAAATAATCTAATAAATAAATAGTCTTCAATATTTTTGTTTTAGTAAATTCTCAAGAACAAAAAAGTATAAATTCACTTTAATCGTATGTTTAAGTTTTATTACAATTCTAATTATCGATTTTTTTAAAGCAATAAACCTTGCCGAAGTCTAAGAGTGAAGTTAGTTTAAAAAAAACGGTGTCATGGGAAAAGCCGTCCTTTTGATACTACCTCTTCTTATTGCGGGCACGTTAGTCCATGTTTGCCCCTCCCCTTTTTTTTATTTAAAAGAAACACTTGGAGCGAATTTGAAAATCGCACAAGTAATAAAAAAATAACTATGAAGTGTAGATTTTTTTTCTCTAAACAACCTGAAAGAAAATAACATGTTTTATTAAATTACAAGCTGTCAGAATTTCAAGTCCGAGTGTTTGGGAGGAAAAAAAAAAAACAAAAAAAAACTAATGGTATTTACAGCGAAGTAAGAAACAAATGATAACGAATTCTTAATTGTTACTTGTGTAATCTCGTGGCGGCAATCGTTTGTGTAAAAAAAAAAAAAAATGCAACAAAAAACACTATGTTGCCCACAAGTAATTCTTGTAGAAGTAACGATAGAAAATAAAGAATTACCCCTCAATCAGGCCCCAAAAACCAAGCACCACGGTTGGAAATGTCTTTTTAAATTTTTTTTTGATGAATTGAAAAAGTAAGTAATGTTTCTTTCAAATTACATTAAGTATATTTTAATTTTCTAATTTTCCTAAAATAACTTTTGCAAAAAAAAGTATAATTGAATTTTACAAGATTTTTAAATGAGAAACTTTACTTTTGCTTATAAAACTGTCAATAATGATGGATTTTACCGTTTTACGTCAATTCTGATGACTCAAAAAAAAAAAAAAAAGATTTTTAGCTAAAATTTCGGACATGCTATTTAGGTTGGTGCAAAAATAATGACGTAATAATGTCGTTTTTTGACGTCAAAAAACGACATTATTGCGTCACTATTTTTGCACCAACCTAATAGAAAGGATTAAAAAAATTGAGAAAATACTCAAAAAATACTTTGGTCTTTCCTCTAAATAATGACCTCAACAGCTAGACAATGCAAAAATTTTTTAATCAAGTTTGGGGCTTTATTTTTTCATCAGGGTGCGTTTTTTTTTTTTTTTTTTTTTTTTTTGCGCGCGATAGTGGACATATTTTTTTGGTGTTACTTTTAACAGTTTTGGTAACACGTCCAATTAATTTCGAAAGAGGGAGCACGGTCGTAACGAAGGAAGCAACTATTTGGCTAAAAATATTTTTTCATTTTTATATCTCTCTTCGAACACATGTGCAAATTTTGACTCCCCATCAATCAGATGGCGTCGGTCGACTGGAACTCATTTCAACAATTTTTCTGTGAAGACGAAATAATAATGAAAGATATTTTCGTCACAAAATTACAGTTGAATTTTCTCATTTGCGTTTCGCTAAGATAATTGCACAAAGAGTCTACAAAGCAACCAATTCTAAAAAAAAAAAAAAAAAATTATTTTTTTAATTTTTTTGTTACTTGAATTATATTTGGTAAGATGCGGGTCGAATTTTCCGTATGTTATTGTTCACAGTTCACTCTTGGTATTGCATAATTTTTTTTTTTTTTTTAACGGAAATAATATCTTCTCGGATTTTTCTTTATAACGAAATTGAAGAAAATCCCTCACCTCCGAAACAAAAAAATTGAAATATAGATACGACGAGATGTCGAAAATGTGCGCTTGTGTGAAATATACTTTTAAGTTTTGAGTTTCTACCCAATTATTTCGACAAAGGTTTTTTTTTTTTTTTTTTTTTTTTTTTTTAAACCTATTCAGTCAAACAAATCAATGAATAAGGGCTGAAAATTCTGTTTGAATCGAATAATTCCCTGATTTTTGGCAAATATTTTAAATTAGGAGGTAGATTTTTTGCTTTCATTTTCATCCATTTTGTTTTTGTTTTGTCACTTTTTTGTGGTACCTAAAATAATAAATACTTCAATATCTGGAGAAATGTTAAATTTAAAATATTCCGTAAAAAAATGTGTTTAACACGTGGTTTAATTATTTAGAATGTAAATTTAATCGCGTTGAAAACTAATTATTTTTGTTGTGTAAAAAGTTGTCTTTACTTTTGGTATTAGGTTGGTGCAAAAATAATGACGTATTAATGTCGTTTTTTGACGTTACGTCAAAAAACGACATTACATCATTATTTTTGCACCAACCTAATATTTCTCAGCTATATACTGTTTTTAAATAATGCAAGGGAGACAATCAGAAAATTCTGATGCAAGGGACGCAATTTTAATATCGATCATTGGTTTCTTTGTTTTATTGGGTTTTGTATGTTACAATTCAGAGCTGGTTTTTGGTTTACAAGGTCGGATTTTTAAGAAAATAAAACATGATTTTCTTTCCTCAAAGCCTTGTGTTTGTAACTAATATAATGACTTGCGTGCTTCGACCATAAATTTTTAGAGTATTTATTAATTTTTTTATGGGGGTGTAATATATATATATATAAAAAAAAATATTTTTATAATGATTTAAAAAAAAAAAAAATAACATTTATAATTTCCATCATTCCTGAATAGTTTCTGGAACTTTCATTAAAATCTGACAATTATTTCTATTTTTGCAAGATTTTCAAAATTAATGTGTGCCATAAGAAAAAAATGGCCAAAAATGTTATTTTTACGGGACTTCCGGTGATGACGAGAAACAAGTTTTTCAATGGAAAGTTAGAATGTTGTAATAAAGACAGAAAAATTTTTAAAAATAATTAAAAATTATTTTGTTCTTTACTCTTAATAGTAACATAAACATTTTGGCGATAAAATTTTGTTTTCATAAAGTTTGACGTCTTTTTCATCAGACTATGCGCTTTTTTTTTTTTTTTTTTTTTTTTTTTTTTTTCGCGATTTCGTGGAAGTACCTAGATATTTTGTATGCTTTTTGGGGTCGTTGATATTATCATGTATATTGTAAAATCTGCAATCCGTTGTTGTAAATCATGAATATTTCTGCTTATTAAAATAGAGTAAGCAGTCAATAAATTACAAGTTGATGTTTTAAAAATTCATTCACAGCTGAGTGATAAATACGCCTTTTCTTTTCTCAATTACATTGATTTTTCAAATGTACTGACAAGGTTTAAGTGTGCTGACTTAAAATTCTGTCCATTTTACCCACCATTTATTTAAAGTTTACTATAACTTTCGAAAACGAAAGTTACACAATTTATAGAGCAAAATCTGATGTCTTGCTTCAAAATTTTAAATGCCATGTCAATTGCCATTTTGTCTTCAACACTGTTCATTTTTTGTTCTTTTCTCGATCCTCCCCACTAATGTCTTCTCATTCTCTTTCACTCCCTGTAACTTCTTGTGTTCTAGTGGAATTATCACCTTGCTTGGTGGGTGTGGCAAATGCATGTCAGTACAGGCACAAGAGGCCTTGGATCGCATGCAGACATGCTTGTCAACATCAGTTACATCCAGGTTTTTTAATTAGCAGTTAGGTAGTTTGGCATGTCTAACTAGATACAGGTCTCCCTGCAACTGGTCAAGATCCGGGTCTTTGTAAGATGACTCATGCCAATAAAAACTCGGAAGGAAAACCACATTCGGCTTGTGAAGTTAGTCCCGTGGACATTTTGTTCCTCAAGTTGCTGTGGTTTTTGAGTTGGTGTTATGTTATTTTTTTTTATTTTTTTTTTTTTTTTGTTACATCCCGTTTCTTTTCCCCTTGCTACCTATTATCCCTGAGCAATCAGTTACAACAAGCTATTTTGGCATCCATGGCTGGTGGCAAGTTTGGCCTCAAGCTTAATCCCTGAATTTGATGGTTCACTTCGATTGATAGGAGGCGTGATTTTTGTGTCTCAACAACTCAGCAAGGATGAAAGAAAAGATGTAGGCCATATTAGGAATGTCCTGTAAGCTGACTTTGCCACAGATCCATTTGTAGCATATGACCAGTATGTAGCTAGGCACTTGAATTCAAACGAATTTGTATGCGTCTACTTGGCAGACCTCCACAGGCTGTCAAATTTGTACAGAGGGGTGTCTGAACATGGACTTGCATGAGCATCTGTAGCAGGGTTGCCTGAGCACATCAGGAAGCTGCTTCATGCTTCCTCTCAAATGGATGCACTAGATGTCAACCAGTTCTTAGACTCAGCTAGTGCCATATTGAAGGATGATACACTGGTGGCAGAATTGATTATGGCAGCCACAAAGCCTGAGCAAATGTGTACACACTTGACTTCTGCCAATGATACACAAAGCGATGTTATCTACTATGGATGTGGTAGAGCCAATCACTTTGTCAGACATTGTTTGAGTCAACGAACTGGGCAAAGTGGGAGCTGGTGAGGAGACAAACCCATACAGTGCTATCGCTGTGACAAACTGGGGCATATATCATGGAAATGTCCAAGAAATGGAATAGAACAGACATTAGCACCAGTATCATTCCTCACCCAGATATAAATGCTGTGTTCCCTGTAATCAATTGGTTGATGGAGAATAGTGATCAGCTCTGGCTGCTCTCAGTTGATTTTTAGTGGAGAGCGATGCAAGTTGTGGACCAGAAAACATGTAAGGTGTATAAAATTCCTCCACATGTTGAATCATTTCTTTTGAAAAATGTTGATTTCACTTATTTCAAAAGTCTTCACCCTCACCAGTAATAAGTCACAACTTCTACTGCTAAAAACTGGTGACCAACATCAACCTCATCTATTACAATCCAGTCACACTTAAATGATATATGCTTTTAATACTGCAGTATTATGGAATGAGGCTGAACAAGTCCTGCTAGTCTACATGTTGGTGAACATTAGCTTAATAGGTACAGGTAACTTATCTTTGTATATGTGAACTTGAATTTGTTTTAGCAGCACCTCATCTTGTGTGTGTGCTTAGGTCTTGCATGTTTATAATTTTAAGCACACTAACTTTATATATTTGTTGGCAATGATATCTGATCTATTCCTTGTAATGAGAAATTTCATTGGTATAGTAACAAGAATCATGACTTAGCACTAGTAATTGGACATGCATCATATTACCATAATAAGAGACTGTGATTTTTTTTTATTTGTTAGCATAAATAATTAAAAATAATAATTAAAAAATGTGAGTAAATAAATGTTAAATATCCTGAATTTGTCTTCTACACTTACTTTTGCTAGAAGTTTATTAAAAGAAAAGACAAATAGTATAGTAAAAATTTTTAGTTTTTTTTTTCAGTTTCATCGGCTCTAAAAATGCTGCCAGAAATAATTGTCATGGTAGACTGTTGGATATTCAGTTTAAAATTCAGAAAAAATATTGTATTTTTTGTTTAATGAAAAGGGTGGCATTTGCTAGTGTAACTTTAAAGTCAACACCTATTGAGCCACTCCTGATGTTATTTAAGAACACGGGTCAACAGATAGTGACAGAAAGTGGTTAAAGATGGCTATTGATTGTGGCATAAAGAAGTGATATGTCACACAGAAAAGGATTAAATGTTTCAAGTGACCAAGGTCAGCTGGTAGACACGAGGCAGGAAAGTGACTTAAATGTTAGATATAAATTTAGCTGTGAATGGGACGAAGGCTTCCTCATGAAAAAGTTGCCAAAAGAGCAAAGAACTGAAAGGTTTTGACATTCTTAAAAACTATGCCAAGTAAAAAGGGATAAAGAGCACACTTAGGCTGACCATAAAAGGGAAACTTTAAAAACAAAGAAACTGCAAAAGATTGTTAACCTTCCTGGGATTCTCATTGAAAAAGCTTGCAATTTTTATTTATTTATTAGGTGGGTGGGTGCAGTGTTATTTTTTCTAAGAATAATTTCTTCCATTTTTTTTCTTTTTTTTTTTTTTTTTTTTTTTTTTTTTTATCAAAATTTTTTCTTTCTTGATTTTTAAAAATTATTTTGTTACTGATATTCACCCAATACAAAGCCTGAGTGTCATTTAAGGTAGAAGGTTACTGTGTGGAGAAAGGAAAGGATAAGCATTAGGAATATATAGCTGAAGTAGACTTTAGAATTTGGGCATTATTTATTTTTTATGGTACAACTAGTACAATAACTAATTGTTATCTATCTGCCTTATCCTCACTTTATTTATCATTACCTTTTAATACTATCCTTCTATCTTGAGTTGCTCTTGAGCCTTCTGTCAGATGAATTTTAGTATTAAAAGATAAAGTAGTAAACAAAACAAAATATGACAGATTTGGAAATGATTTTTGACCCTGATAGTTTTAAATAACCAATTTGTTATGTAGATTTATGTCTGAATTATTGAGATGAAGAGTTTTCATTATTTACATTCAGACTATTGTCCTCATCTTTGTTGTTATTATTACAATGTTTTGGCTGTTGTGCTCTCTGGTTTGTTTATCTAAGTAACTTTCAGGGAGCATAAGATTGTTCTCATCCTGCTGATCAAGTCTAGTGGAGATAACATGGCTATTTCTTATTTGGCGTGGCTCGGTTATTGCTCACTTATTTCCACTGAGTTCACAAGTATGCACTGTCCAGGGATTGAACTATGTCATCATATTTACAAACCGACATTTTTTATCCACTTCATTCTCCTGTGAGACAATTCTGAGTGGAGAACTTGGAGCCTTAAATTTAACCTGCCGGCTGATTCAAGAATCCTGTAAAGGAATTTATTCCATAAGAAATATTACTACTGATGAATGTTATCATAAAAAATATTTCTTTTTTTTTTTTTTTCTTTGGGGGGGGGGCTGTTTATAAAATTTCTGCTCCACTGAACTCAATGATGCAAAAACTCTCCTATCCAGAATTTAATTTGACATAAAAATATTTCTGTTTGGAGAAATGTAAAAATTCAAAAAAAAAAAAATTATTTAAACAAATAAATGAAATCCATCAAAATAAGAGAAATTAATAAAACCAAAAAATGCTGTCTTAGGCATGTCAGATTGTCTGCTGCTGAGAACAGGTCAGGTGAGTGGGTTGCCAAATTTGACATCAGACAACATTTATGCGAAATTTCGTCAGATTTCAAATGCAGATTCCAATAATTTCAGAATTCTCATACCGAGTTATGTAAAACATCTTTCCTCTTGTAGAAGGGATGGGGCCTAACTGGTATTGGTATGGAAAGTGGAACCAGTGAGCTGAGTTCAAATTCTGTCCTAGTCAGTTGAATTTACTTTTGTACTAATACTCTCTGGAAAGGCATGAAACCATTTCCTCTCATTCTGGCTATGGGTTAAATAGCAAGGTAGACAGGGCTCTCAAGCCTTGGCTGCTAGCCAATATAAGAGAAAGAAAACTCAGAATTGCAAACTGTAGTTAAAGCAATCACAAAACCCCTCCACTATCTTTCCCAAGAAGTCATGGTAATTCCCAGATAATAAATAAAGAAAAGGAAATTGTGGAGAGCTATGATGCCTACGTTCAGAAGGAACATGACATTAGGGTGGAGTGGAAATTATACCAAAAAGCACATCTTACTACATATATATAAATATATTTGTTTTGTGTGTGTGCATATATATATATATATATATATATATATATATATATATATATATATATATATATATATATATGTGTGTATGTATGTATGTATGTATGTGTGTGTGTTCACACACACACACAAATATATTTATATACATACATAGCTAATGTGCTTTTTGGCAGAATTATTATTACTTAAATGTTATTTTTAGTGGGTACCAATATTTGAGTAGATGTTCTGTTTATTTATTAAACGGTATATTTATTTATTTTTGTTTACTGGCCTGAAAATTCAGGAAACCTTATTAATGAAAAATATGCAATCTCCAGCAGAATATATATTTTTCTCATGGAATTTTTTTTTCTGACCTTATTCTTATTACTATAAACATTATTTTTAGCATGTACATGCATTTCTGTTTTTTATTTTCTTAAACAGTGTAATTAATAACTAGCTTTGATTGAGAAGTCCTACTACAGAAAAATTTGCCTCTCAACAGGAAGGAAAACATAAGAGTAAGGCTGGAAGAACATTAAAAAAATCGTAGAGAGGCATGAGATAATGAAATCAAGCATGGCTGATCATGTATTTTTAGGGAAAAGGGTAGTCATCAGTCTCTATAAGATAAAGTGAAAATACTGAAGGAAGAACACTGGAGAGTTAGACATCTTAAAGGACCACCACATATGGTGGGCTATGAGGACCTTATTAGTAGACCTAGTATTGAAAAAATATATGTGAACTGTTAATAAAGAAAGACAGCAAGTCTTTAACAATAGCAGCAGCTGTTAACAAAAAAGAAAAAAAGAGAAATTCTCAGTGAGTGCAGTCAAGTATGACAAGCAGCTCACCTCTGCAGGCAGGTTAGGTGTAAGGTTCCATGTTCTCCACTGAGAATTGTCTTGCATGACAATGAATTTGATGACATAGTACTTATGAGTTCAATTCCTGGGCCAGGCAGTGTGTACTAGGTTGAAAATAACTGAGCAGTACTAAAATTAAGAACCAGATAAAATTCCCTGTAGGTTAACCGGATCGATATACACCTGATGAAGACCGGAGGATACAACAGCCGAAATGTTTTGACAACAACAGCAAAGATGAGATCAATAGTCTGTACGTAAATAATGTAATTAATGATAATTCCTAATCAGAGATATTCAGATAGAAAAAAGCAGGAAATCTTTTGGGCTCCATATTATGGTAACATGTATTAGTTAAGTATAATGATGTTTTTTATACACATTGCAAGTTGGAGTCTATAATTATTTTTATTAATGTTTAGTTGTTTTGTTGGATGTACATAGTTTCAATAATCTTTAGTTTTTTTTTTTTTTTTTTTTTTTTTTTTTTTTTTTTTGACTATTTGATTTATGGATTATTTTTTGTTATTTGTAAGAAGCTGTCTAATTTTACTACAGTAGAATTCCTGATAACCGGACTAAGAAGGCTTTCTGGATATGAGTTTTATATTTAAAGTTAAAGAACTGAAATCAGGTTTAACATTTATTTTCAATGTTTTACAGTAAACAAAATAAGCTAATGGTGAGTGAAATATAATTGAACTGATTTTAAGGAAAAATAATTTAGGTAATGTTAATGAAAATTCATTAATTAAGTATGCCATGTATGCAAAACAAATAATGTAACGTAGATTTTTTTTTAATCACTATTGCAGGATGATTCTTTTTCTTCTAATGTCATTCTAAAATTTTTCTGCATTTTATTTTGCTTTTTAAATTTTTAAAATGAAAGACACTTTTTAACTCTGCATGCATTATTGCAATTGTCATAGCTGAGTGCTGGCTTTCCTTCTGTAAAACTGACAACGTTTTCAATATCTTTTCCAATTTCAGTCCAGCTTTCATCACAGTCATGTTTTCTATTTCCTTGTTAATTGTGACAGTGTGAACGTTGGAGAATAGTTTCTTTGGGAGATTTTATATCGTACAATGTTGACTTTCCTATGTTGAACTCAGCCATTAGTTACAATGAACTTTCTCCAGCGTCTAGTCTGTTTAAAATTTTCACTTTCTGCAGTAACACCAAAGTTGTTCTTTTCCTCTTATTCCCATCATCTTTTGCACCAATACAAGCCATTAGGGTGAAATAAGCATAAGCAATTATCCAAAGTAAATTTCCTGTAAAACGGAAATTTTAAATCAGTTGCATATCACCGAAACAGTTCAAATATACACATCAAAATCATTTCCGGATGTGTGCGAGAGTCTGGATACGAGGCACCCCAGATATGCAGGATTCTGCTGTGTATAACTTTTGTAATGCTCATTAATGTGTTGTACTTTGTTTAGATTGACGTTTACATAAATCTGCATAAATAATTGATAGCATGTACCTGAAAAGACTTCCTGCATTTGGATTTATCTAATTTAATTTAAAAAAAAAAAAAAAAAAATATAATGACACTTTATACCACTTAAAACTTTGGATTTTCTTCACCTTACTTTTCTTGTACACATCCCTGAAGCTGACTCATGTGAGTTGAAAGCTTGGACACAGCCTTTATTTCAGATATCTTTTTGCATCTGCAGCAGTCAGGTTTGCTGAAGGTGATTCAGAATTTAGAAAAGACTATGGATTAATTCAATAAATGTAATGTCTATCCTTTTTAATATGATTTGTTTAAAAGGACAATTGCTGCCTAGCCACACACACACACACACACACACACATATATTAATTTCTTGGAACTTTGATTGGATGTGTTGTCTCTATTTGAATTTGGAGCACCATAAATTATATTAATGTTTAACAAGTCAAATACATGTGAAACCTGATTAACTAATGAGAATCAAACAACACAAAAGTAAAAATACCAGAATTTCTTTTTTCTTTTTCTCATATCTCATTCTATGATGAAGTCAAGATTGAAATCAGCAGGAGAGTCCATCATGAAGAACAAATAGGAAATGTTTCACTTTCATTTCAATTTATGAGGATCCAACAGACTTCATTCAGTCCCTCTAGTGACTTGCATACAAATCCACATATTGTATAACGGTGAGGCTCCAGGCTGGTTTGAATTCAGAGTTTTTCCTTCTTCTAGACCAATTGCCACCCAAGGCTATAGAACCCAGTCTGTCTTGCTATTTACCCATAACTGAGGGTAGAAGAGATGGATTCATACCTTTCCCAAGTGTATTAGCACATAAGTGAATGTAATGAATTTAACTGGAATTCGATCTTGACTCTCCAATTCCTCAATCCAAGTTGCAATCCATTACTCCACTGTGCTTATATATATGAAAAATTTCTCAGAGTTCACCTGTAGAAATATATGCATGTATATACATACTTCAAATGTCTGATAGGGAGCAGATGGATTGTCTCTTTCTCTGGAAAAAAAAAAAAAGCTCTTTTAAAAGATAATCTCTTACACACATACACACACACAATGCATCTCAAAATGCAGACACGAAAACAAATTTTTACTATATTACTTAAAAATTAAAAATGAATGAAAATAAAAAAGAAAATGAGATAAAAAAAATAAATAAAAATATAAAAATAAGCAAAATAACCTAATTCAAAAATTAAGTAAACATATTAAGTAAATAATAAACAAGTTAACAAACTACAAATGAATACATAAACACAAATGTAATAACAATCAATAACAAATAATAAAGTAATCAATAATAAATAAGGAGTAAAAAAAAAATAGTTAAGCAACACTATTAAATACTCGCAAAATGAATTTGGATCAACAATTATTGCTACTTAAAAGCCCCTAAAATAATTTGAAACATAGCATTTACCACCAAACCAATAACCATTAGAATAATACAACAACTACCCATAATGCATAATTAACCAGCATATATAAATAGTTATGCCAAAACACAACACAAATAACTTGAAGATTGCATTTTAACATAAAATAAACTGGGTGTTGACCTCAATGTCCACTTTTATATTTACATATGCTCTATCCCTGATATTGAGCACTTTAACTCATAAATATAGCATACCTTAAAATCATATATATATATATATATATATATATATATATATAATTTTTAATTTTCTTGAAGACCAGATTTTGATATGCTTAATGATGGTTCATTTTGCTTGCTTCATAATCTCATTATTTTAATTTTTTTATTTATTTAATGTACATGGAAAACTCGCTTAAACAATGAAGTGGGTGCTGAAAAGTTCCTAATCCAACCCATTTCCCAAAATCTCTCTTGATATCAGAAGGGCTTTTTGGTTGAATTGAGAACTTTTCAGCATCTGTTTGTATTAACAGAACAAATCTGGTGCAAATTATTTGTCACTGCTTCAGTTTCATGTTTTGTGCAGATTGGTCATTTGTTAGGTTCTATAACATAGTTTTTTCTTAATGTCTTCTGTTTGCTATCAACCTTAATTTTTCAATCTGACCAATGTTTTGCAAGAAATTTACACCATGAAATTTCACAATCCATTTTTGACATGTTTGATTAGTTACGGCACCTTCTCCATAAACTGAATAGATTTATTTTGCAGATTCACTTTTGGCTTCTTTAAAAAAAAAAAAAAAAAATTTCCATCTTTAGTGTTAGTATCAATAGACGAAAATACAGTGATTTCAATAGAATTTCTTTCTTTTTTTAAATGCCCACTGATACGATGGCTGTCATAATGTAATCAAAAGTTACATTTGTGAATAAAGTTAGTGAAAACTAAATGCTTTAGACACCTTTCAACAAGAAAAACAAGAAGATTCTTTTTAGTTAGCCAATACTTCAGTACTATTATTATCCAATCTTGGTAGATAATGAAATGGCGTGGAGTAAGTGGGAACAAAAGCTGAAACAGTATAGAAAAATTATTTAGTCAACAGAATTTTGGAAACAAAAGTTTCATTGTTTCTGCTACATAATTAGACTTGAAGATAAAATTATATTTCTAAGTTAATAAAATATTGGTCAGCTTGAAAGGAAGTTGGTATTTACCCAACCTCCCCATGAGGCAGGATGTGGCACAAGGCTGATTTTTATGTGGGGAGATCCAAGCTTGTAGGCTTGGGCAAAAATTCCTCATAGACCCTGCATACACGGGGTTGGGTTTGTCTAGAGGCTCTGCCCTTCTGTATAGTCTCATCTGGGTTCTTCTCTGCCTGAAAGCAGAGAGTTTGATGTCTTGAAGTTTGATCAAGCCTAAGCTAGAAAGCTTAAGAGGAAGTTAGTGTGAAGTGATAATTGAATTATTATATGCTGATTTATTTAAACTATATTTTAATCTTGAATGTTATAAAGAATGAAAAATCCAAAGAATATGCAATGTTATTGGTCCCCACCTGATATCTCGGCTTCACTTCCCCACCATTGTAACATAGCTTCCATGTAATTTTTCTATAAATATTTTCATGGTAATTGTTTTGATGAACTTTTTTCTTTGGTACCTTGACTTCACAAATTTAAGTGCAGTACTAGATTGGCAGCAAGGTCTCATCATTTTACAATTAAAAGGGCTAGATGTAACTGTAAGTTCTATGCTAACAATATTTTTTTTCTCGCACTTTTCACCTGTGAAACTTTCTTCTGGCTTCTTCAATCAAATTTCATCTTGTGAATCATTATCTTCTGCCTCATTCAATTCTTTTCTTTTATTTCTCTCTCGTCTTAATATTGATTTTTCTCAGATTCTTTTATACTCAACAATCTTGTGCATCTTAGTGGCTTTATTGCCTTGCTTGGGGGTGAAATGGTTATATATATATATATATATATATATATATATATAATATATATATAATTTTTTTTTTTTTTTTTTTTTTTTTTGTGATGTGTGCATATGTCTAGGGATTTGATTATTCCTCTCCTTAGAAAGAATCTATTAAATATCTGCCTTCAGTTTCAATTGGGAATTACAATTCAGCCATTATCTAAAAGGTGATAAACCATATTCATATTCCTGAGCAATAAAAAAAATTTGGTAAAATTCCTTTGCCAATTTGCTATACTTAAAAACCTTTTTATATATATATATATATATATATATGAATAAAATTATATTAACTTTTTTTTCTCTTGCAGGCCTTTCTCTCCTCCAAGCTTTTGCCCTTCCAACCCCCAGATGCCTGGATGCTGTGATATCTTTAGTTTCCAACAGCTGTGGATTTTTGTTGTAGGTAAGTATTAAGTTTCAGACATCATAAACATTACCATGTTGACAAACACTTCAAGCAAGAAAAGTTGCCTGGATTTTGTTGAATGTTATTTGTTCTGCTTTTTTTGTAGTCTTAATTTATTCCTTTTTTTTTTCTGTTATAAATTATAGTTTTGTTTTTCATACGAGGAAATGTGGGTTTATTCAGGGTAGATAAGAACTGTTTCTGCTTAATTTAAGACTGGCAGAAAAAGGACTTCAAGAAATGTGAGGGTAGGGAAAAATAAAGGCAAAAAGAACAGTGAGGAAAGAAAAGAAACAAGGAAGGAAGGAAAGACTAGGGGAAAAGAAAATGGAGAGAACAAAAATGAATGAAGAGGATACGATAATTGAGATGGGGGAGGCAAAGAAGAGGGTTAGATAAATGAAAGAGAGGAGTAATATAAGAAAGAACAAAACTGAATGAAGAAAGGTAGGAAAAACGAAAAGGAAGGAAAAAATGAATGAAGGAGGGTAGGAAGTAGGAAAATGAACAGAGAAGAAAAGGAAGGTAATGAACAAAAGAGAAGGAAAAAGTAGTAAAGGAAGAATGAATAAAAGTAGAGAGAATAAAGAAGGAAAGGAAGAGAACAAAATAGGGAGGGAAAGAACAAATGAGGTAGGCACTGAAGAAGAGAAGGAAGAATGAATGAGGGAAGGAAATAAAGAATGTAAGAGAATTAATAAAGGAGTGAAAAAATGGGAAAGAAGGAGGTAAAGAAAGAGAGACTGAATAAATTAAGGGAAAAAATAAATGAGGGTGAGAAGGAAGAGAATGAATGTGGAAGGCAAGGAAAAAGAAGGGAAGAAAGAAAATGTGGGAGGGAAAGAACTAAAGGCGAAAGAGAATGAACAGAGGAGAGAAGGAAAAAGAAGGGAAGGAAGAGAATAAATGAGGATGTCAATTAAAGGGATAGGAAGGGAATTAAAAAGAAGGAAAGGAAGAGAACAAATGAAGGATTGAAAGAAAAAAAAAGAAGAGAATGAATGAGAGAGGAAGGGAATTAAAAAGAAGGAAAGGAAGAGAACAAATGAAGGATTGAAAGAAAAAAAAGAAGAGAATGAATGAGAGAGGAAGGGAATTAAAAAGAAGGAAAGGAAGAGAACAAATGAAGGATTGAAAGAAAAAAAGAAGAGAATGAATGAGAGAGGAAGGGAATTAAAAAGAAGGAAAGGAAGAGAACAAATGAAGGATTGAAAGGAAGAGAACAAATGAAGGATTGAAAGAAAAAAAGAAGAGAATGAATGAGAGAGGAAGGGAATTAAAAAGAAGGAAAGGAAGAGAACAAATGAAGGATTGAAAGAAAAAAAGAAGAGAATGAATGAGAGAGGAAGGGAATTAAAAAGAAGGAAAGGAAGAGAACAAATGAAGGATTGAAAGAAAAAAAGAAGAGAATGAATGAGAGAGGAAGGGAATTAAAAAGAAGGAAAGGAAGAGAACAAATGAAGGATTTAAAGAAAAAAAGAAGAGAATGAATGAGAGGAAGGGAATTAAAAAAGAAGGATAGGAAGAGAACAAATGAAGGATTGAAAGTAAAAAAGAAGAGAATGAATGAGAGAGGAAGGGAATTAAAAAGAAGGATAGGAAGAGAACAAATGAAGGATTGAAAGTAAAAAAGAAGAGAATGAATGAGAGAGGAAGGGAATTAAAAAGAAGGAAAGGAAGAGAACAAATGAAGGATTGAAAGTAAAAAAGAAGAGAATGAATGAGAGAGGAAGGGAATTAAAAAGAAGGAAAGGAAGAGAATGAAAGGTGGAGGGGAAAGAACAATTTCTGCTCTCAATCCTGACCAACTGAAGGCAGTAATCAATGAAAATGGTCTGGAATTATTTAATGTGAAAAATTAAATATTCCACTGGAATAAAACTGGTTTCCATGTTTCTTGCTGATGACGTGGACATAGTTACAGCCTGACTCGTTAAGCTTTTATTTATTTGCCATTTTCATCTGATATTTCAACTTCAGATTACATATTTATTCTAGTCTTCACAAAATTTTCCTAATAAAAAAAATTAAAAAATCCTTGAAAGACTGCAAAAAGCATTTGGGGCAACACTTTGCTGAGAAAAATTAAGAAAATTTATATTAGGATATAATTATAAAATTGTTTGAAGAATGGTGGAAAATAGGGAAACAAAATTGTAAATATTTTTTAACTTTTTTAAAAAAAGTTAATAAAAAATTTTTTTTACTTTCAATTAATAAGCCTAATGAACTTGAAAAACTTTTTTAAAATCCTTCTCTCATATTTTGATTACACAAAATTTGGTGCAAGAGTATATTTATTTATTTAGAAAGAATTATTAATGGCTTAGGAGTTTGTCATATTTTAGTGAAGGCTCATATTCAGTGATGAAGGGTTCTTCATTCCTTAGGATAAATTATGAACAAGCTACATTAGTAGAATAGTGTAAGCGGAGAAGGCCTCTGTTTCTGTATATCACTTCCATACCGGTTCTATACACGGACATGGAGAATGTGGAAGAATTGATTGAAAGGGGGGGTGGGGTGATAGTTTAAGGCTGGGTGAATGAGAAAAGAAGTAAGAAAACAGTGGAATTAGGCGTGGAGATACTTTCTACAACAAAATGGCCAATGAATTTGCCAAAAAGAAATGGGGGAATTGAATTAATTTACTTGTAAGTTTTAAATCCATCATTTGTTAATTTTATAATTTTTCTCCGATTTCTCTATTAACGATTGACAAACATCATAAACTGCATGCCCTGGTTTTAATGTGACCCTTTGCCATCTCTCATATGCATTTCTATAAAAACCATAAATTCAGTTTCCTGTCTGACTGGGATGAGGAGTTATCCTTTACATGTAGACTATTGTTCTCATCATCATTGTTGTTGTTATGTTGTGCCCTCCAGACTTCATCAGGTGCTTGTTGATCTGCGTAGCCTTCAGAGAATTGTGAACTGAACCCTTTATTTAATCTATTGTTCTCATTTCACTGCCTATGTCTAGGGGTATGTCTCGTCCAGTTCCTAGTTTTAGTACTGCTCACTTATTACTCACCCTGTTGTCACTGTGTCCAAATACACACTACCTGACCCAAGGATTGAACTCACAATTACTAATGGCACCAAATTCACAAACCAAAGCTTTAATCCCCTAGGCTATAACAACAACAAAGATGAGGACAATAGTCTTCTTATAAAAAGTGAATTCAAGTTATTCAGATCATAATATTTTA
This sequence comes from Acanthosepion lycidas, assembly GCA_963932145.1. Classification (NCBI taxonomy): domain Eukaryota; kingdom Metazoa; phylum Mollusca; class Cephalopoda; order Sepiida; family Sepiidae; genus Acanthosepion; species Acanthosepion lycidas. The sequence continues at coordinate 61,488,279 of OZ010580.1, forward strand.
TCTAGACTTGAACAATGACAAACATTATAGGAGTTAACTTGCTACAGTTTAACTAACTAAACAGGACTCCTCAGTATGAAGTGGGGCTGAAAGGTTCCTGGTCTGACCAAAATGGGATTCTATAAAATCAGATGTTTGATAAGGGGGTCAAGCTAAGAACTTTTCAGTATCTCTCATATTTGATCTAATTTCTGTTTGGAAATATTCTGTTTATGGATGGGTTTGTTTGTTACTGTGGCAAAAATGGAACATTGTAGCAAGATTTTTATTAGAGAATTTTAATAGTAATTTCCAAGCGAAAAAAGTTGTGGTGTCTGCAGTTGCATTCACTTTGACAGTAATGATCTAATTTGTTTGTATGTTTGTGCATGTCAAAAATACTGGAAAGTAAACTGAATCAACATTGAAATATGTAAACAAAATATTACTAATTATTGTGTTAAATAATGGTACCTTTATTTTGAAAAAAAAAAAAAAATTGTTAGACAGAAATAATTTTTTTGACAAAATATTTGTTTCATTATTTCACAGCTACAATTATTTAAGGAAGACAATCTTTTTTTTCTTCTTTTATCATGAGTCTTTCCATATTTTATTGCAAAAAGTTTTTTTTTTTTTTTAAATTGTTAGCATTCTCATTTAACACATGACTCCTGCTGATTAGGGATTAGTAGAAATCAAAGTCAAGTTAACTTTAAATGTTAAATAATATAAGCACCAGTCAGCTACAAAGATAAAATTTAAAAGTGAACCCAACTGTTCTAAACTGTTGTATTGCAGGATATCATCCCCCTTGTTGTGAGGTGTGGATGCTTTTCAGTAAATATTTAATGGTTCCTGGCACATTTGTCCCATAGACAATATTTGGCAGACTCATTGTGAGTCTGGATAAATTAAGAAACAACAAACATGGATTTTAAACAGACATTTAATGCATGTATTAACAAAAAGAAATTATATTAAAGTAATTATAGTTGAAAGGAAAAGATAAAAACTTAGATATTAAGAATGGGAAAATGGCCAAGTGGTTAGAATATTTGCATTCTGACAATGAGACCCGTGTTTGAATCTCAGGATGGTCAATTTGTCAGTGAGGAAACTTCTTGATGTTATTGGACTGGAGGGGTTGATCCCAGCGTGCGGCACCTTTGGAAAGTGCCTGAAAACCATACCATGGGTTGACCCAAGCCTTGTGAGTGAAATTGGGTAGACAGCACCCAAGGGTGCTGTTAATAGCTGATCTAGCATGAAGTCACAAGTCATCGTGGCTGAGGGTTTGAATGTGCTGGCCTTGTTCAAATTGTTGATCATGCTAGATAACATGCTCTTTCCCAGAAACTATAACTAAGGTCTGCTCAGCATAGTTGTAGTATAAACCACAGGTGGGCTCTGTGGGTGTTGAATACACACAAATGTGCCTGAGCAAATGTCTGCAATAGGGATTGGCTAGCTGCCCTAGTAGACAAGTATCTTTGAACATGAGTGGTCTGCTATACATGCATACATACATACATACATACATTAAGAATGCACTTGTTTGTGTGTGTAATATGAGCATGTGTGATACACGTGTGTGTATGGGTGTATGCATGCATGAGAGTTCAGTTGTTGGTGGATCAGGAAAAAAATCATTCCTCAGTGGAGATGTCCTCATCTACATCTGCTACATCTTGGAACAAGAGGAAGCGTAAAGAAATGTTTTTTTTTTTTATAGACTTAAACAGCACTAGCTAATGGGCTTTTGGTGAAGTCAAGAAGGGCAACCTACAGTAGTTCATAAGTTTTCTGTTGATGTATATTGATGGTTTTAGGCCAAATATGTTTGGAAAAGTTTGTTGATATTCAGAAAAAAATTAAATAAAAAGAACTTTCCCTTATTTACTTATTTGCAAATAATAATGATACTAATATAGGACCTGTAACAATTTTATGGGACTTTACAATACACACAGATCAATCAAAGCTAATCACCCAGACATCATGATTAGAGACTGCAAACACAAAAAGTGCCTCCTTGTTGATATGACAGTCCCTACATATTGCAATGTATCTTTGAAGATCTTCAGAAAACTATCAAAATACAATGACCTTGAAATCGATATCTCAAAAATGTGGCACACAAGGACATCAACAGCTTCAGTAGTAGGTGGAGCCCTCAGATTGATTGGAAAAGATTGCAATAGATTTATGGAAGAGATTCCTGGTAGCCCATGTCTTAAAGAAATACAAAATGTTATACTCACAAGTACTGCCCACACTTTATGTAAAATATGTATGATTTTAGATGTTTTATTTGTTTTTGTTTTTTTGTTTTTTTCCTTGAAAAATGCTCAGGGGAAAATGTCAAGAGACCCAGAAAGAAATGAGTATACATCAAAAATAATAATAATAATCCATCTCTATAATTCTCAAAATGTGTGCGTGTGTATGTGTGTGATCGGATGTTGTTTATGCATTTCCAGTTTTCATCCGATTTCAAGGAAATTGTTTTTGTTTGATAGATAATTCTTCAGTGCCAGTTTTGAGTCCAAATTGTTAGCGACAATGGCTCTCCACTACTTTCTGTCTATTATACGTCAGCAACGTTTTACTATCTACTATTTGTTCTTGGATATATATCTTTCATAAAAAGTTTAATAAAAATAAATAATTTTAAATTTATTTATTACGATATTATTTATTATTGTGCCTCAGTTGCCCCCAAATATTGTTACTAATATTGATTTTCGGGTGGGCAGACTTTAAACTTAAACTGCTCCAATTGAACAGAAAAATTCCCAGTAATGAAAGACCCCGTAAAAGACTGGTTATACTGCTAATTTATTATATATTTTTTAACATAATAAAATCTTTTACAAAATAAACATTATTTGATGGCTGTCATTATTTTATGTAAAAATATATATATTTTTTATTTTTATTAATTTTTTTCTCTTTTCCTTTCCATCTTCACTCATAAGTATTTCTATGTTTTTTTTAAACTATAAAAATGTCTATTACAAATCATTCAACACTAAATATTTGCTAACTACTTCGGCAAAGTCTTAGTGAAGGTAACTTCCTCGGCAAAGTCTTAGTGAAGGTAACTTCCTCGGCAAAGTCTTAGTGAAGGTAACTTCCTCGGCAAAGTCTTAGTGAAGGTAACTTCCTCGGCAAAGTCTTAGTGAAGGTAACTTCCTCGGCAAAGTCTTAGTGAAGGTAACTTCCTCGGCAAAGTCTTAGTGAAGGTAACTTTTAATTTCAAATAGAGTTGGAGTTTGGCTAATTACAGAGTAGTCTCCTATTTATTTGCAATATTTTTTATACTATTGCTGAATCAATACAAGGCCCAAGAGCCACTCAAAGTAGAAAATTAATGAATGAGGATATGTTATGGATATAAAAAGAGGGGATAAGAAGTGCAGATTATGAGAATAGGTAATAGCTGACCCTAGTCTTGAGGAGGTTAAGGTTCCTCTCAGGAATCTTTTCCTCAAAGCAGTGGCTCTTGGGAGGAAACTTTCTTCTTACCAATGAAATACGAAGGGAATGAGGATGTGGCATGGGTAGGTTTTACCTGCAAGGGTCAGGACTTGTTGAACAAAGCAATGTAGCATGGCAGAAACAGCAATAAAGTAGCAAGATATTTGCAATGTTTTGTCGTTGGTATAGGGGTTGTAAGATAGAAAATCATCCATCACCCACAAAGTCGCATAGATGCTTTTGAACTCTTTCAAAGCTGGGAAAAAAGTGGGTTGGGCAATTCTAGGCAAGATGCTGCAGCAAGTCTATTTTTAGTAAATGGGGAGTGATTTTCCAATGAGTTTAAGAGTTGCCTTTTGTAACCTTTAAGCTAGTATGTATAAATAGCTGAATTTAAAAAAAAGTGCTGATAAGCCATAGTCAATTGAGATTGCATGGAGACCATATTAATGATTGAACAAATATAAGAATATAGCAGAAAAAAATGATTAATGGTCTGAACAATATTTTCTTTTCACTATTGTTTATCCAAACAAAGCCAAAGAGCCACTCAGGATAGAGGGGAACTGTATGAGGTTGTTTTATGAGTGCAAGAGAAGTGGGAGTAAGAAGTGCAGATTATGATGATGTGTAGGGTAGATAGTGGTTGGAGAAGCATACTCTTGGAAGTCTGTTCCATAAAGCAGCGGCCCTTGGAAAGAAGCAGTCTGACTAGAACTTCTTCCTTACTAACGTAATACAAAGAGAATAGGGATGATTTGACCCTGTGGATGTGGCATAGCAGGTTTTAAATGTGAAGGTCTGAACTGGTGGAACTAATGAATGCAGCTTGTCAGAACATTTTCCATGGAGTAGCGACACTTTTATCGTTTTGTATGCCGGAAAGGTTTTAAGGTGAAAAATAGTTCATCACCCACAAGGCTGCGTAGATACATTTGAACTTTGTCAAGGCTGGAAAAGAGAGGGTTAAGCAGTTCCAGCCAAGATGTTGCACTAAATGTAAATGGGAAGTGATTTTCCAAGGAGTTTAAGAGTTGCCTTTTTTGACCTTTTTTTGACCTTTATGTATAAATAGCTGAATATTAAAAAGTGCTGCTAAGCCATATGTCATTTGAGATTTGTATGGAGACCATATTAATGAGTCCAAGAAATAAGAATATAGCGCAAAGAAATGATTCATGTTTTCAAAAATATTCTTGAAATGTGTACACTTGTGTTTGTTGACACTCATTTTATGTACACACAAATCACTAAAACCATCAAGTCATATTTCAAATTGACCGGAAAATGATTTCAACTCAAAGTATTTCCAAACTGAGGGTGGAATATTTTTCTAACACAATGTTACTGGCTATTCTCATTGAAAAAAATCAATAAGACTTTGTCTTTGGCATTGTAAAGGAAAATTTCTCATTGAATGAGATAATATGTAAAACCTTTGTCTGAATAAAATAATCTATAAAAATGACAGTGGAATCTTAGAAATTTGAAATTTATGCAGACATTTCAAAGATTGTTAAATATGTATTTGCTTGTTTGAAATATATTGTTTCAATTTTGATTGTTACACCCTTGAGCAAATTAATTGAAACAACTGCTTTAGTTTCTTTTCTTTCACCATACGATCAGTTTTAGGCCCATTGATGTGATAGGGTGTAATTGATTTCTATTTTTTCCTCAGATTAGGTCATTTGCAGTGGTGTGCAGTAATATGAATCTATTTTTGGGGTGTAGATGAAATTTGTTTGGCTTTGAAAAATATTGCATTATCCATGATTGCATCAGATTTTCATCATGCCCAGATACTATTATCTCAACTGTTGATTAGTTGTCCTACAGCCATTGTCTCCAATGGATGTTACACCAAGGAAGAGTATGAAAACTGTAACACTGCACAAACACACTGGCAAGCCTTACCAGTGAGCAAATCAAAGTACTATAGATTTGCCCGGAAACTCTCCTGATTTAAATCAAGTTGAGAATCTGTGGTCAATCTGCAAGGAACAACTTTGTGGAATGGACATGAGAAGTACTAACATGTGCAGTGGGCCATGTTTCATTGGAAAAATACAAAAAAAAAAATAATGGAATTATTCATTTTGTTTCAGTTAATTTGCACAAGAGTGTAGTATATAGTCTTTTTTTATGTGTGCATAGCATAGTGTTTATTAGCATAGAGAGTGGAATTGGCATATCAAGTTCATTGCATTCACTTTCACACTGAGAAAGTTATAAATCCAGCTCTTATCCTCTTAGCTATGGGTTAAAAAGCAGAGCAGACTGGACTCTCAACCAGTCAAGGAGAAAAAACTCTGAAATCAAAAAATGGTTGGGAGTAGGGCTGGCAACACCACTCTGTAAAAACCTACTTACTATAGAAACCACAGCAGCAACACTTAGTGTGGTGAGGCTGTGGTCCTAACCTGGTGAGCCAGTGGTTCTATACACCATACAGTCTCATGGCACAAAGGAGGAGGAGGAGGAGGATGCTATAGTTAGAAAAATATCTCAGTACTGATTTTTCAGTTCTTCCAACAAGGTTGGAATACTGTAGCCATGTTAGTTGATAGTACTGGACAGGAAGGTCATTTTTAAGGGACCATCATTCCTTGGTGTCCCTCTGTCTCTCTGACCTGTAAGCAGTCGATGGATTCATTTTCATCCTACTGGACAAATATTCCATTGATGCCATAAACAAATTGCTCCTCTCGGCCATCAGCTGGCATGGAATAAAAACATACACGGCAAAAAGTTGTAAATTTGAGGAAAGCTGAAGAATAAGTCCATTGTTTGAATTAATCTTGAAACTGCAATATTGGGTTTAAATATTTTGTTGCAAAGAAGAATCGGGCAATATTTTCTGTCCTGATTCTGGTGGCTTGATTTCAGTTACTTTTCCACCACCGTAAGGTTGCCTCTCTGTGTCTTTTTTATAAATACTTTTATGGTAATTGTTTGGATGAGCTCTTCGCTATGCTATTGTTGTTTTATCCCCCCCCCCACACACAGACAATGAATTGTACATACATGGACTAGTTAGGACTTTCATAGAGACAATGAGGTATTATGGTGGATGTAATAAGGAAGGTAAGTAAGAATGTGTTGTTTTAGTGTTAGGAATATTGTGGTATGTTTGAGTCAGTGTTTGTGGCTAAGTTTAAATTTAAGACAGAAGAAGACCGTTCTTTTCCCTGTTCCCCATTTTTGGCCTTGTCGCATTTCTGTACATAGCCGAAATAAATATCACACTTCACTATGATACCTAGACTTTATGAATTTAAGCACAGTACTAGACTGGTATCAATTTACAGTGGAGCTGGCTAGATGTGATTCTATACTAACAGTTTCTTTTCTCAAACTTCTTGATTGTGAAACTCTCTTTCAGCTCTATGCTTTCCAGCCAACTTTAATCTGCAAAAATTTAAATGTGATGTCAATCACTATCTACTGTCCTCCTGATTACTTTTTTCTCTTTTTATTCATTATTAATGTTTCTGTTCCTAATTCTTCCACACCCTATAACCCTTTGTATCTTAGTGGCTTTTCTGCCTTGCTGGCAGGGAAACTGATTTAAAAAAAAAAAAAAAAAGTTATAGATGTTACTGGTACCATGTAATCCAGTACTACTTGAGGCATGGTTAAGGCTCACCAGTGACTAAACCAGTTCCTTTACTTGGTTTTTTTGGTGAGAGGAGTGGTTAAGCACCCAGCAGATTTAATTATATACAAGACCTGCCAAAGGGCGGATAAAGAATTTTGTAGAAGAAACTTGTTCACACTGATAATGTTTATATTGATGGAGTCAGTCTTATGTATACACATGGGGAAGAAATGCTGGTTAGAATTTGGCATAAGAAAACACTGAAGATGCAAGGATGTTTAACTTTAAATTTAAAGGGTTTTGCATAATGATCTTTCCTCATTTTGTCATTTGATTTTGTACTATTTGTCTGACGTGTATATTGTCCAATTGTAAGATGTCTTTTAGAAGGTCAGAAAATGGGTTACATTTCACATGAATTTACAAATCTGAAAATCAGTCAACATTTAAACAATTGACTAAGCTTCAATCAGTCTCTCTGTGTCACTTTATCAATCTATCATTATTTGCTATCACGCTCACTCTTGTTTCTCCATCCTACCCTTCTATCTCACTTCTCCATCCTATCTTTCTCTCTTGCTTCTCTATTCTACACTCTCTCCTTTCCCCATTTCATTCCTTCCCCTCTCTTTTTTTTTTCCATTCCATGCTCTCCCCTCTCTCTATTCTCCTCCCTGTCTCTTTTTTTTTCTCCGCTCCGTTCTTTCTCCTCCCTGTCTCTTTTTTTTCTCCGCCCCGTTCTTTCTCCTCCCTGTCTCTTTTTTTTCTCCGCCCCGTTCTTTCTCCTCCCTGTCTCTTTTTTTTCTCCGCCCCGTTCTTTCTCCTCCCTGTCTCTTTTTTTTCTCCGCCCCGTTCTTTCTCCTCCCTGTCTCTTTTTTTTCTCCGCCCCGTTCTTTCTCCTCCCTGTCTCTTTTTTTTCTCCGCCCCGTTCTTTCTCCTCCCTGTCTCTTTTTTTTCTCCGCCCCGTTCTTTCTCCTCCCTGTCTCTTTTTTTTCTCCGCCCCGTTCTTTCTCCTCCCTGTCTCTTTTTTTTCTCCGCCCCGTTCTTTCTCCTCCCTGTCTCTTTTTTTTCTCCGCCCCGTTCTTTCTCCTCCCTGTCTCTTTTTTTTCTCCGCCCCGTTCTTTCTCCTCCCTGTCTCTTTTTTTTCTCCGCCCCGTTCTTTCTCCTCCCTGTCTCTTTTTTTTCTCCGCCCCGTTCTTTCTCCTCCCTGTCTCTTTTTTTTCTCCGCCCCGTTTTTTTTTCTCCGCCCCGTTCTTTCTCCTCCCTGTCTCTTTTTTTTCTCCGCCCCGTTCTTTCTCCTCCCTGTCTCTTTTTTTTCTCCGCCCCGTTCTTTCTCCTCCCCGTCTCTTTTTTTTCTCTGCCCCGTTCTTTCTCCTCCCCGTCTCTTTTTTTTCTCTGCCCCGTTCTTTCTCCTCCCCGTCTCTTTTTTTTCTCCGCCCCGTTCTTTCTCCTCCCCGTCTCTTTTTTTTCTCTGCCCCGTTCTTTCTCCTCCCCGTCTCTTTTTTTTCTCTGCCCCGTTCTTTCTCCTCCCCGTCTCTTTTTTTTCTCCTCCCCGTCTCTTTTTTTTCTCCTCCCCGTCTCTTTTTTTTCTCCTCCCCGTCTCTTTTTTTTCTCCTCCCCGTCTCTTTTTTTTCTCCTCCCCGTCTCTTTTTTTTCTCCTCCCCGTCTCTTTTTTTTCTCCTCCCCGTCTCTTTTTTTTCTCCTCCCCGTCTCTTTTTTTCTCCACTGTGTTCTTTCCAACCTCTCTTGGTCATCCTGCACAAGGCCTCAAACTAATTCTTTTTGGACTATCCCTCTACAACTACTATCTCAACTAACATCATCCTTCTACTACATTACTATCAAATAAAAGTATATCAAATTGATATATTAATTATATACACATGTATAACTAATGTAACATGTTGCATTGTGTGTCACATGGGAAAAATGAGCCTAATAGATAATTGCAAGTAAACTAGTGACAATTTTATTTTGGACTGAACAGATTATAGCACATCTGATCTCTTAATTTTTCCAAATCCTTTCTTCTTTTGTTTTTTTTCCTTTCCCTTCACACAACAAAGATTATCCACTTGAAGTGTCATTATTATAGTTTTGTAAATAGACACGTGGATAAACTAATGGTTGTTGGTCTGGAAACTAGAATTGGTGAGCCAAGTTCAAAATTTGGTCTTGTTTGTTGTGTTCTTTTATGCACAAATGCCTTTGAAAAAGACATAAATCTATCTCTTCTCCCCAGTTATAGATTAAATAGTAAGGTTAACTGGGCTCATAAGCTTTTGGTAGCAACCAGTCTATAAGAATAACTCTGTATTCAAAAACCATGGAGAAAGCAACAGGCAACCACTCACCAATCTTTCCAAAGTCATGGCAATTCACAAGATAATAAAGAATAAGAAATGTGTGGAGAGTCATGATTGCCTATGTCCTGAAGGGAGATGACATTTAAATAAGAAATATAGAAAACACAAGTAGGAGATAGAATACATATCAGTGTCACATTTTAATTCTTTATTTTAAAATGGCAAGCATATCATAGCTTGTTGCCAGTGTGTAAAAGCTTGTCATATTTAAAATGTCTGGAAGCATATGAAAAGCCAAAATTGGTGGTTTGAACTTTTGGAATTCTACTGTAGCCAGCCAATAATTATTGTCAATAGTTTTACAAGTGTTATCAGTAGCACCACAGAAGACCAGAATTGCCATCTGAACAATTGGTGACAAGAAAAACTTAACAAAATAAAATTATGTTCAAACATTTACAAAAAAAGTATTTTTGTGACATTTCTCATTTATACATGCATTCCTTTCAAAAAAATGTATGAAGACTTTGATTGTTTGTGATTGCTTTCTGTTTAGAAAAAGTAAAGGAAAAGAAAATTTATGGGTGAATGAAATGAAGTGGAGGCACCTAATTCAAAATGCTATGTCCTATATATATATATATATATATATATCATATATATATATATATATCATATATATATATCATATATATATATCATATATATATATCATATATATATATCATCATATATATATATCATATATATATATCATATATATATATGATAATGCTCCAGAAAAATTTATTTAAGTTTAGTTCTCAGCAGTATGAGTTTGTAATCAGTGACTATTACTTCTAATTCAGCTGGGTTTCCATCCTAGCTAGAGGCAACCCGATGCCTACCCGTACTGATGAGCTGTGATACAGCAAAACAGTTTGCCTGTGGCTGATAATATATGATAAAATATAGTTTTACCGTATGCTATATTCCTGGGTTAAAATGCTCAATATCAGGGATGGAGTGTATGTAAATATAAAAGTCGACATTGAAGTCAATACCCGGATGTGACAATCTGTTCCCTGTTAAACGCAATCATCAAGCCATGATGATTGCCTTTAGCATGAAATAAACACCTGCCTCTGGGTGTTGACTTCAATGTCTACACACACACACACACACATCTATATATATATATCTATCTATCTATATATATATATATATATATATATATATATATATATATATATATAATAAAACGAACATTGAAGTCAACACTCAGAGGCAACAGGCTGATTCATTGCAGGCGCAATCATCAGGCCTGACGATTACATCTAGCATAAAACAGACTTGCCTCTGAGTGTTGACTTCATTGTTCAATTTATATTTACATATGCTCTATCTCTGATATTGAGCACTTTATCCCATAAATACAGCACACCTTAAAACTAATATATATATATATATATATATATATATATATATTATTTCGAATAATATTATAGTGGATACATTGTATTTGAAATAGATGCCCATTTAATTTCTTACATTTATGGTATACTGCATGCATCATACTTATTATAAAACCCAGGTTGTGTGTGTGTCTGTATGTTTATATATTGGATCGGATTTCCTACATTTTTCGACCGATTTCAAAAAAACTTCACAGGATTACGTAAAATTACCTTGCGGTGGTTCTGATAGTGCCAAAAATTGGAAAAACACAATTGTTTTTGCACGAAATCAATTTGAAAACACGATTAAGAGGCATCGCGAAAATGAATGGGGGACAACTTGTGTGTGTGTGTGTGTTCATTTATGTATGGGATCGGATTTCCTACATTTTTCAACCGATTTCAACAAAACTTCCCTTTTTTTTTTTTTTTTTTTTTTTTTTTTGGCAGGTAGTGTTTCTTATTGTCTTGCACATGTTTTACTTTATTTTTACATTCAGAATGCTTTAAAAATTCCATTTACAAGACAATTGTTTATAATAAAATTCTATTCAATCGGTAGACTCATAACGATTGAAAACAATGTTTTTGTTCGAGTTTGGGTTTGACCAATTCGTAAAAAAACCCCCAAAAAACTAATATATAGAATCTGTATTTCCCTTTATAATGGAAACCGCCTTTTGATCCACTGTGCTTTACTGCTAAGCCATAGAGAACTTTGCAGCAAGCAAGGTTCTCTTTTTCTTTGTGAAGGAAACCACATCCTCTTCACCCAGATTATTATCTTGAAGCTTTATATCCGCTCAGTTTTGTATCTATAATGTAAAAAATGCAATTTTTTAAAAGAAGTAATGGATTTATTTTTAATCTGATATTTTTATTACTTCAGACATTATTATTAGTAGATACTCATATTTGAAATAGATGATCCATCCCTGCTGGTGTTGTGTGGGTTTTGATTAATGCATTTTTGTTTACTAAGATTTCTCAAATGTGTAGGCAGATTGACATACACTGTCTAATAAATAAAAATGGGGCATCTATTTCAAATATGAGTATCCATTAATAATAATAATAATGACATCTGAAATAATAAAAATGTAGGATTAAGAATAAATCTTATAATTTTGTAAACATATATATATATATATATATATATATATATACGCATACACATGTATTGTGGAAAAATTTTACTCGTGATGCATTTTGTCCTTCAGGACTTCAGTGGATTAAATTTGTTGGTTTGACTACACGTGTGTATGAACGAGGGTTGCTAGGGATTTTAGAATTTTGTTTTACATTTTTTTTTTTTTTTTTATCTAGCTGAATTGATTTAGATTCTTTTTCTTTCCATCACTTTTGTTATTGTGTATCCCACACTGTGATAACAGAAGATCTGCCAGGAATGGTGAAATGTTAGAAGAACCAGAGCACAAATTTACTGTAGATGACCTTGTGATCAAGGTACTCTCTATGTTTTATGTATAAATTGCCGTCAATCTCATATGTATTTATAAATTTCTGTAATTAATGCAGTGATTCATGTCAGAAAGCCAGATAAGTAATTGAGAAAATTACAAAACTTTGTTTCAACATTGATATGTATGGAATGTCATATCTAATTCAATAATTATTGCTCTTGTCAAATATTGAGCATTTAACAGGCATTAAATTATATAATTTTACATATATTATTTACAATGCTATTTCTATGGGATCACATGTTTGAGTCACTATCCCTGTTTTTATTTTCTTAGGGAAATTGATAACAACTCACCTAGATCAAAAAGATATACTAAAGAAAAATTGCAATTAGTTATAGTAGTAAAATATATATATATATATTTTGTGTGTCTATATAATACTTTTCCTACAGTGAACAGATACTGCATTTAAATCCTGTATTTACCACCCTAGTTAATAGTGGCAGTATATGACATGTGATTGGGTTCAAATGGGGTGCCCATATACATGCATATGAATCAAAATCACAAAAATTGCTTTGTACTCACAACTTTTTAAATACAATAAGGGAGGTACTGCAGCAGGGTTGGGATCACTGGGATCAGGCTTGTTTTGTGTTTTATCATATCCCGTCTAAAGATTAGAAAATGATTAGGGAACAGACACTATATTCAGATGCAAGGCCAGGGAGTGGTGCTTCCATTATTGACAGTTCCCAGGCACTATACTTTGATTATCTATTCATCTGTCCCTAACCATGGTAGTAGGATGGTTGGTGTGGGTACCCACATTTTTATATACAGATTAAGGACAAAAATGGCAGACTTTCCATAATTAGCATCCTGTATGCAGTAGAAGATTTCAAAATCCCACTTCTTTGGTGGAATGGAGGATGTTCTACTACAAATTTACAATTCTTCAGACTAGATTTGCCATATGGTGAATGTAGAAATAGAAATATTTATTTCTACAATCTTAAGAAAACATAGAATGCACTTTACAGGATACCTGCTGGCGAGCAAAACAAAAACTTTCCAAGTCATCTACTACTCTGGACACCAAGCCATGTAGGAAGATGAGTTGGCCACCTAGCAACCACTTACTATATTATGACACAGAATGCAACCCTAATGACCTTCCAACCTTGATGAAGGGCAGTGATGGTGGTATGATAAACTCATGAATGTTCACGATTACTTGTTTGAATAAAATATAAATAAAAAATCTTGTGAACTGTTTGGAGAACACACTGCTGTCATATATACAAGAACATGGCAGTGGATATGAACTGATACTACATTCTGATCTTAGGAAAAGGACTGGGGAGTAACACTTTGGTTCTAGGCAGAGTTCACAGATGCAAATCAGAGGGTACCAGTCTATAAGTAAATAAACTTGTCATTTTGTTTTACAAGTGATATAATTGTTATCGTTTCAGAAAATGGAATCTGCAGATTGGGTTTTAATTCCAGACAAGGCTGTTGTGTTCATTTGGCACTAATACTCTTAGAAAGGCATGGATTCATCTCTTCTCTCCCCCAACCCCACAGTAAAATAGTAGGGTAGACTATATTCTCTAGATGTGGGAACAAAAAATATACACTAGTTCAGTAGGAACAAAGAAGACTTGACATTACAAGGACAAAATAACACAATGATCAACAGAGATCGCATACCAGCTAAACAGAAGACGACTGGAGATGGCCAGAGAGTACTTGGCTGAAATGTTGTGTCTGTAAGAAAAACAGTATGAGAACAATAGTTTGAATAAATAAAAGTATGGTCCCTCTTTTGGAAAAGCAACCTTTCAAGGAGAAGGAACAGTTTCTCCATAAATTCTGAATGTGAAATTATTTTTTTGCATAATAAAATCTCATACTGCTAAATAAGTTATACATTTTTAAAATTAAAATAAATATTATAAACTGAAATTTTCTTGGTATTTTTATCACAGACATATAAGTGCTTGAGAAAAAAAATCTTAAAAAAAAAAATTGTATATATTAATATTTTGTAAAACAGATTCAAATTATAGCCAATATTATTAGAACATATTCTGTTAATCAGTTTCAAACAAAATAAAAACCTTTTTATTGAAAATTAATAAGAAAATCCTGACTGAGTGGATATCAACATAAAGTAAAATCTAATTATAATTTACAGGGAAAAATAAAATTGACAGAGCAATTAAAACATATATCAATCTGTAACCTTTCAGCTTTGAATGATGCATAATTAAGTTATTAGGAATATTATATTCAAGTAACACACTTTAAAATAAAGCCAAGCATTTTCTGTTAAATAATCAGTCAAGTACCTAGTTGTTGTGGATTTGAATCGACCCACAGTAAAGAAAAAGACAAAAAGGTGTTTAAATATAAAAATTTAAAATATTTTTATTTTTGTATATTTTTTACAATTAAATTTTTCTTGGTGCATATGAGTGTTACTGTTAAAGTTCTTACTGTCCTTGTTTTTAGTTTTTTTTTTTTTTTTTTTTAAGATGAAAAGAAATGTGATTTCTTCACATATATGTGTGTGAAAAAAATGAGAAAAGTGTAAGTGTCATGTAGCTTGTGAAGAAGATAGGTGAATGAGTAAGATAATTCTTTTAAGCTGTGTGCATCATGCGCATTGTGAATTGTTGCCATTCCTTCTCTTTTCTGTTTGTCTGGTCTAGAAACTTTGCTTATATAACCTTCAAAGGGACCATGAAGCATGTTTTTTCATTGTTAGTAGGAATTTGACCTGTTGGTTGAAATATGTTAAATATTTATTTTCAAAGTATAAATTTATTAACTGGAAGGATGCTACTCAGAAACTATTTTTTGTTATTTGGTGTTTGAATGTCTTGTTTATTTCCATCTTCACTTCACACAGTCAAAGTCCAAACTGTCTGTGTGATAATGCATATAGCAGCTGGATGTAACAGCCAGAGTTAGACATTAAGAGATTTTTCTGTCTCGGCTATTCCTTGAGATATTTATAGGAAGAAACTGAACTTTAAAAAACAAAAGAAAAAATTTTTTTTGTAAATCACCACAATTATTTTTGAAATATAAAATTTTTACATTTATACATTATCTGCCTCATTTTTTTTTTTTTTTTTTTCTTTTTTGTGGATGAGTTGAATATTTTAAAAGGGCCAAAATTTCGCCCCTCAACCTTCCACAAAGTATTAGGTTGTTTGTAAAATAATGTCTGATTTTAAAATAAACCCTTTGTGTACTAATATATTAAATTATATTACTCGTTTCTAATGATTAAAGTGTCCTCTTTGTTAATTTTATATCAATCTCTTTCAGAATTTAGCTTAAAATATTATAGATCCCCTCATCTTCGACATCAAAAAAAGAAATGTGTTTATTGTTTTTTGCATGAGTTCAATCTTGGTGATAATGCTTATGTTGTTATCATTAACAGAGTAAGGGTTGAAGGATCCACATATGATCGGACAACATGATGCTGGTTTTTAAAATTCTGCAGTGGAGATACAAATCTTGAGGATGAAGCTGGTCAAGGACATCCGTCTGCAATTGACAATCAACATCTGAAAACATGTACCAGCATTTTAGCAATATCTGACTTTTAAGAAAAGTTGCAAGGTGAAGTCTTGATAAATGGTTCCAGTGTGTTCAATGTTGCATCTGGGGAATTCAAATGATCCATTTCTTGATCAGATAATGACTTGTGATGAGAAATGAATCCTTTATGACAATCGTAGATGATCAGCTTAATTGCTTGATCATGACGAAGGACCCAGACACTTTCCAAAATAGAAATTGCACCAACAGAGCATCATAGTGACTGTCTGAAGATCCACTTTTGACGTTATCCATGCCATCTTCCTGGAATCTAACCAGAGTGGCACAGTTTACTGCCTGTAAATGGATGAAACGCACTTTCAGTTAAGCAAAATGATTAATCAGTGAGATCAACCAATTGTCCTTCCTGAAAGTGCTCGACCATATGTTGCCAAAATGATACTGCAGAAGCTCACCAACTTTGGATACAAGACTTTGCTAAATCCATTATATTCCACTGACTACCACTTTTTCCAGCATCTTGGCAATATTTTTCTTTGTACATATATCAGTAAAAACACACTATTAAAAACACATATTTTGGTTAAGGTAGCAACTCCACTTTTATACAAGTTTCATTAAAGACGACTTTTATTAAATTTTTCTTGTATTCATATAAGTGATTTCTTTTCTGGACATAGTATTTAAAAACTGAATGTTCTATATATCCAAGTGCTTTTGGCTATTATCAATCCATTCTCAAGCATGGATTTTTATTTTACTTTACATTTTTTTTAACTCGATATATAAATTTTTATATATGTTTCTCAAGTGATGGAAATGTTTTTTTTTTTTTTTTTTTTTTTTTTTTTCAAAACACGGTCAGCATATTGTGGCCATGTTCATAGTTAATATTATTGAGTTTTGGCTTTTTCTTTTTATTATTAGTGCTTCCAGTATTTTTAGATTTTTTTTTTTTACACAAGGACAAAGCTATTATACTAGTATTCAAATAAAAAGCTTAATTGCAGTACCTTGTCGGTCATCTTTAATGAAACTTATACATATTTACCCACCTTTTATTTTTTTTTTTTTTAGCAGATAAAAAAAATTATAGAGAAAAAAACTAAACTATAAGATACTAAAAATATGTAGAAACAGTTTCTACACACTCATAGTTCTCTTAGTTTTTTAAAAGAAAAATTGAATAAAAAAACTTAACATTCTCTTTGTTAATCTTATTAAACAAACTGTGTCTGTGCACACTGATATATACTTACCTAATTTTATTGCTAAATTTCTTGGTGTTCATAACCAGAGATCTTAAATGAAGTACATGCCTAGTTTCTGGATGTCTGTCTCTAAGGCAGTACCTTGTTTTGCTAAAAAGTCTAGGATGGCCAATGAAACTTTTTTGCACCTAACTGCACAGAAAAAGAGTGTGGACTACCTTGCAAAAAAAAATCCACTATCTCTGTTGGAATATGTGTAATTTAAAGTTTATGTATCCAATTTAGGTTTAAAGTAAAGATTTTCTTGTCAATATAAAAAAGAGGTATCCACAATTGTTGAAAGTATGCCACCTGACATTTACACTCGCCTTCTTTTTTTTTTTCTTGAAAAGTAAAGGCTCCCTTTTTCATTTTAAAATCAAAATGGTTTTACCTTTTTGACAAGAGATAATACAATATAAATCATTGTCTCAAATTACGTTTGTGTTAATATCACCATAAAAAGAACACATGGCTTTTCTCACCATCATATCATATTTGGCACATGGGAAAGCAGCTTGATGTATAAATTATGCCAAACTCTTTAAAGATGATAATACAACCGTTTCCATCATAGAAAAAAAGTCATAAAAATGACTGGTATTTGATTAAACTGAGTGGGAGGCCCAGAATGTCACAGTTGGTGGTTATGTGTAAGCAGAATTCATAGACAATGTTCAAAACTTGGTCACAGCTGTTCAAAGCCCTTTCATATTAATTCCCTTTAGAAAGGCATAAAGCCAACATTCCCTACATGAATTTCTGTTAAGTTATCTTATCATTGAGATAAGCAATCATAAAAGAGAGGGAGCAGAATGATAAATTTTATGATTTCAATACAGCCTGGTAGGACATTTCCCCAGGGAAAATAACAAATCTGGTAAATTAGATATTTGAAAGTAGAACAATGAAACTTTCTGATGGGGAAAATTGACCTAATCTGATGCAAGAGAAATTCAATTGCCATTCTTTAAATGTGACAGCAATTTTAACTTTGTAGTAAAAAAAATGAATCATTTTCTGATTATTACTTTTCTTAACCCTAGAACACTAACCATCAATTAAAGTTATACCACTACTAACCATGCGTATATCATACCTGATTTTGAAAATATCAAAAAAAAAAAAATTAAATATAAATCTTTATTTGAAATATTTTACATGCAGGCACTTCAAACTTTGTACTTTGAGTTAACATTAATAGGAACTGAAAAACATGTTATTTAGGTAAGAAAATCATGTACTGAAAATTGTAATTAAAAATAGGAAAATTTGCGCTGGGTACTATATACCCATTGTTAGTGTTCTAGGGTTAAATATGGATATTAAGTCTATTCTATATTATGAACTTATTTTTATCTTTATCATTAGAATTACATATTATCACATATTATTTTCAAATGCCATCTCTTTTTAGAACATAGCGATCATAGATAGAAAATCAGGTAATGAAAATTGTTATTAAAAATAGGAAAACTTGCGCTGGGTACTATATACCCATGGTTAGTGTTCTAGGGTTAAGAAAAGGGGAACTTTTCAATATTTTTTTTTTTTTTTATTATTCCTTGCTCCCAAGCAAGACAATAAAGTTACTAAGGCACAAAGTGTTACCGAGTGAGAGAATGAGAGAAAAAAAAAAAAAAAAAGAAAAAAACTTTATTAAGGGGAGAGAACAACAAAAGAACAGAAATTAAGAAGACAGAATATAATGATTAACATTGCATTTAAATTTTTGCATATTAAAGTCAGCTGGGAATCAAGAAGTCATAAGAGTTCCACAAGTTTGAAGTGCAATAGTAGAAACTGTTCGCATAAAACTTAGTTACATCTAGACATTTCAAATGTAAAATGATGAAACCTCACTGCCGATCTAATACATTTAAATTTATAATGTCTAGATAAGTGGTTCCCAACCTTTTTTAGATTGTGGCACACTATTTAGTTCTTTAAATTTTTGCAGCATACCTATCAAAAAAAAAAATATTTTCCACTTATAAAGCTTTTTTGCAATAAAATAATAAAAAACAAAGAATATTATATAAGAAGAATTTTTATTCACATAAATCAACATATCTTGTATTCAGTATCGGGTATAAAATAATAATGGTGAATGTCAGTGGGACAGTTGTGCCTGGTGCTTCTTGATTACTGCTGTAATATTTGGGTGAATGTGAGAGAGAGACACACACTCTTAACTCTTCTTTGATATTTTTAAGTCTTTCTCATTTTTTATTTTTAATGTTGTTTAGGTAAGAAAATCCCAGTTCACATAGGTACGAAGTTGAGAATTGCAGTAAGATTTTGATGGCTTTTTAGAGTTGGATACTCTTCCATAACAGAAATCCAAAAGGTGTCCAATGGCAGTTGTGCGTACTTCAATTTGAGACCACGATCACTGGAAAGGCTTGCTAATTCTTCCTCTTCACATAACTCAAAATTGAAAAGGTTGATGACTGATAAATCTAGGAATGGATTGCGAATCCAATCAAATTCTTCAATGCTGATCGAGGGAAAATAATCTTCAATTTTATTTTCTAAATATGTCAAATGCTCACTAATAATGGGAATCATCTCGGTAACGCAGGTTTTGTGAACTAAGGGAAATATATCCAAATCATCTACCTTCATTCTTTTTTTTCCATATTGCAACTTTTTTTCTTAAAAGCAATTAATTTATCTGTTGCCGTAAGAATATTTTCATTTCTGCCTTGCATATTGCTGTTCAGACTATTGAGATGTCTAAATATCTCATTTAAGTACTCTATTTTAGACATCCACAATTCATTTTTAAGGTATTTACAAAATCTATCAAGTTTTTCACATTCAAAAAAAAAAAAAAGTTCTTTCTGAAGCTCAATTACGTGAGATAGCATGTTTTCATTCGATAACCATCTTACTTTTGTGTGCAATAGTAAACGAACATAATGAGAATTCATATCCTTGCACAGCAACTCAAAAATTCTGGACATCAAAGGCCAAGTTTTTGTGAAGTTTACCATTTCAATCACTTGATTCATCACCTCTTTTAGTTCATTTTGTGCCATCTTTGAAACTAATACCTCTCTGTGTAAAAAAAACAATGAGTTCGCACGATGTAAGGATTCTGTTTTTTTACTAAAGATGCAAAACCTTTTACAGAACCAACCATTGATGGTGCTCCATCTATACATATTCCCACACATAAATCCCAGGATAAGCCATATTTTTCAAGGCATATTGTGATTGTATAAAAAATATCTTGATCTTTTGTAGTTGTGGGTAACTGTTTGCAGCATAGAAATTGATTAATTATGGCATCTTCATTGATGACACGTATAAATGCAATTAACTGTGCATGATTACTGATGTCAGTGAATTCATCAATTTGGAGGGTGAACAGACTATTTTGAAATTTGGATATTACACTTTCCTCAATATTATCAGAAAAGTCGACAATCCTTCGCTGAATTGTATTGTTTGAAAGAGGGATCCTGCTAATTTCTTGTTTGGCCTTATCACCAAGCATAATTTTCACCATCTTTTTTGCATGCTGGAAGGATCACTGATTCTGCAAGAACATAAGACTTCAATTTAAGAGCAATAATTTTGGCCAACTCATATGAAGCTAATTGAGCTTTTTCAAACACGGTTACTGTTTTTTTTAAATAGTTGGCTTTGCCTTGCATTTGATTCTAATAAGTGTTGAAAATAATCGACATTTTTAGTTTGAAGGCTAGGATGATTAGTAGTAAGATGTCTTTTCATTTTACTTGGAACCATTGCTTCATTAGACAGCGTTTGGCTGCAAACAACACATAGCAGAGAAGGAATCTGTGTATCTCTGGTCCAGTGAAATCCAAATTTCAAGTAATCATCACTATACAACTGGTGAACTTTTAGTTTTTTAAATGACGTTGTAGAATTATTCTTGTTACCATCGCCTTTTCTTTTCAGAAACTTGTCCATAATTAAGGGTAAATTGAATCTAAAATTGAAAAAAAATAAATCTAAAAGAATTTTTATTATATTTAATTTGTTTTTTGTTTGTCTTACTAAAACTTTAATTTACAATGCCTAAATATTTAATAAAAATATCTACAAAGAATCTGTAAATATTGTGAACGAGATATATAGACGATATAAACTGGTGATAAAACAATACCTAAATTTTTAACGATTTCGATTCCTAATGAATATTACTTAAATGTAATTGAGCAGTGTCATCATGATTAAGAAATTGAATGTCTTTATTAAACAAAATGAAATTAAATGGCGTCTAGGTATCATCTCTTTGTGGCACACCAGTAATCATTCCGCTGTACACTAATGTGCTGTGGCACAGTGGTTGGGATCCTCTGATCTAGATACTAAGGAGGAAAATAATATTTATTTTAAATACAAAAATGTAGCACAAGGCCAAAAAGTGGGTGGAGGATAGGGGAAGGCCGGTCTCCAGTTTGTCTTATCTTAAACTTAGATAGCTCCAACTATTCACCCAAATTTACCACAGTCACCATAATACCTCAAGTCTCTATGAAGTCCTAACTAATTCCAATTTGTCTGGAGGGGGATAAAAATAACAACTTTTACCACAGAAGAAAATTCATCTGAACAATTATGAGCATTTATAGAAAAGGCACAGGAAAGCTACATTATAGTGGTGGGGAAAGTAACTGAAGCCGAGATACCAGATCAAGACCTATAATATCAAGAATCTCTAAATATATAGTAGGAATACCAGACCAGATATAGAGGTTTTGTTTTAAAAACAGTATTTTTAAAATATAACTATCTTGTTTTTTATTCAAAAATTTTTCAATGTTTTAAATATTGTCCTTAGTAACAGTCTTTGCGTACTTGAAAATAAATATAAATATATATATATCTATATATATATATATAAAGAAAGGTAGTTTTAAGGTATGCTATATTTATGGGATAAAGTGCTCAATATCAGAGATAAAGCATATATCAATATAAAAGTAACATTGAAGTCAACACTCAGAGGCGCAGACTGTTTCTTGGTAAATGCAATTTAGTGTTTAGCATGAAACAATCTGTTGCCTCTGAGTGTTGAGTTCAGTATTCACTTTTAGATTATATTAGCTAGCTTTTCCCATTCACAATTGCTTTGCAAAGTAAGATATATTCACTACTTGAAATCTTTGAAACAAAAATTTTAAGACACTCGGGACCCCTCATTAAAAATTGACCTTGTATCACAACCTGACAAGAAAATCAACCACTCTCTCAAGTGGTATACACATTCTGATACTTACCAGTCATAGGGATCTGTCCCTGTGCTAGTAGTATTATAGCTATGACTAGCTTGGGTTGGCTCTGACCAGCTTGGACAAGCTATGACCAGTGGCCTGAGTGAAAACACTAAGTTTCCCATGTTAAAAACTGACCTTGTGTCACACCCTCACTCAGTGGGGGAGGGGTCAAGTAAATCAACTGCTCTCTCAAGTGGTACACATATTCTAATATCTGTCCCTGTGCTGGTAGTATGACAGCCATGAATGGCTAGGACCGGCTCTGACCAGCTTGGACCAGCTGTAAACAGATATGACTAGCTTAGACCAATTCTGACAAGCTTGGACAAGGTATGACTAGCTATGACTAGCTAAGACCAGTGGCCCGAGTGAAGACACTCTGGTCCCCACATTAAAAACTACCCTTGTGTCAAAACCTGACTCAGTAGGGGGTCAAGTAAATCAACTGCTCTCTCGAGTGGTATACACATTGTGATACTTGCCAGGCATAGGAATCCATCCTTGTGCTGGTAGTATCACAGCTATAACTAATTTGGACCAATGTTGACCAGCTTGGACCAGCTAAGTCCAGCTATAGCTAGCTTAGACCAGCTCTGACCAGCAGCCCGAGTGAAGACACTGAGATCCCCACTTTAAAAACTGACCTTGTGTCACAACCTGACTTTGTTTTTTGTTTTGGTGGTGGTGGTGGGGGTCAAGTAAATCAACTGCTCTCTTGAGCGGTTTTTAACACTCTATTTATCATCTCTCAGTTGCAGTTCTTGACCTGAGTGTGTACACTTGTCCCCACCTTAAAAAAAAAAAAACAAACCTTTTGTCACAACTCGTCTTAGTGGGGAGACAGAGTAAATACCTAGTGTGTAAACTGCTCTCTCAAGTGGTTTATTTATTCATTATTTATCATCTCCCAGTTGCGTCTCTATCTTTGGGCAGAGTTCTCTCAGGCGTGACTCCGTCAGAGGACAGATTGGCAACTGAGGAAAATTATACTGAGAGGTACCCAGCCCTGGGGAACAGCTGCCTGGGTTCATGCTCTCTCATTGTACCAGAGAGAAGGATCAGTTGTGGGGGTTCAGGCAATTTTTGTCCTTAGTCTGAGTGTATGTGCTCGGTCATCCCATGTTAAACCAACCTTGTGTCACAACCTGACTCCATGGGGGTCATGTAATTACCTACTATAAAGTTGTGCTGGGGCTTTTTAATCTTATAATTTGTGGGAGAATTGAGCTCCAATTTCACATTCATTCATATAGATTCCATAATATAGGTTTTACTTAATTAGTTATTATGTTTCTCTAACTCTTCAAATGTTGAATGTATAACTAATTCTGATTTTTTTCCATCTTTACTCTATATTGATTTTATCTTATAAATTGTCCCCTGTCCTGTCACCCATGAAATAAAATAATTGTTTGTATGGAAAATAAGGATCTGCATACATCAAATCGTCTTTAAATTAAGTGGCAGCAGAAGAATTATTGTTGAAAAAGGTAAGCTTAAACATTAATTCAATACTTAAATGCAGCATTCAATTATGAGTTCTTCTGTAGTTTATTGATGCCTATCACATTTACTCTTCCCTAGTTATTGTGATAATGGCCAAACCAAGAGTCCTCCACAGGAGCTAGCCTAAATGCCACCTGATATAGTAGCTTTTAAGCTAGCTTAAAATTTTACCTAGCTGCAATTTTGAATATAAAAGGAAAATAAGAGTTACTCCCCTTGAAACATGAAAGCAACGAAAATGGCTAGTATAATATATTAATATATATTTTTTAACTTCACATAATCTGGCAATCCTGAATCCGAGCTTAATGAAAATCATTCCCTGCACCTAACTTTTCTAGGGCTTTTGAATGAGCTATGAATCATTGAAATCAAACCAGTGGAAGTGAAGGAGTTGCTTGAATGCACACAAACACTGTATTTTATATATAAGATTATATGATAAGAATAGGAAACATTTATCAATCTAACATTTCACTTTTGTTCAAGCTTCATCAGAGAAGAGATATGAAGAAAAAAGAAGAAAGAAATCTTGGTATTTTTATTTATTTTTTTTTATTTTCATTGGCTAATTAGGCTTCATGTACATTTAACTTAAGCAATGTTAGTATAATTTATGGCATTCTGAATTCAAAGAGAGATGATGCATCCTTTTGAACCCCCTTGAAGAATTAACAGATTCCAAACTTAACTAAAAAATTGTAAATATTGCTTTATGTATGTAAATTCTAGTTTGTTTATGTGGGATTCAAATGATAATGTATATTTCTAAGAATTTGTGTGTGTATGAATAAAGGTTGGTGATGTAATAAAATGTTGTTGATGTCTACTTGTAGTTGGTAAAATATTTATCAAGACTCTCTTGAAGTACTTTTAACATAAAGAATATTGTTTTATAATTAGTGTGGCACTTGTAAAATTAAAGTTATGGTTAATTTTGTTCTTGTGCATTATGAGTGATTTTAAATAGTTGGCCCAACATAGATTCTGAGGTGTCTTGCTTGAGTTTGACATTAGAGATGTTGTTAACAAGATTTAGGTTACTGATCTCTCTTCATCTACTGTGAATGCAAGACTTGTGTTTTAGTCAATTTGTTTGTTGTTTATGTATGATATTGTGTGCTGCATGCTTTCAACTCTGGAGTTAGTTTGCAACAGTATGTCATCACTCGGTGTTGATCTATGTTTACTCTTACATTTACATGCACTCTATCCTGGATGTTGAACACTTTTTACCCATAAATACAGTATACCTTAAAAGCATATTTAACATATATATATATATATATATATATATATATATATATATATATATATATATATATATACATATATATATATATTCTGTTTTTATGTTATTTTAATAGATACAATTTATTTAAGTAAATGCTCTGTTTTTTTAAATAAACAGTTTTAATTATATTTACTAACCTGAACGTAGGAAAAATTTTGTAGAAAATGTTTATTAAAAAAAAACAGCGGATTTACTTAAATAAATTGCATTTTTTAAAAACAACACAGAAAATATATTAAATAATTGTCAGACTTAATCCATTTCATAGTGTGTGTGTGTATATATATATATATATATATATATATATATATAATAAATGGATAAAGGTTCAACGAACTTGCAGATGTACTACTCATCAGGGGGAAAAAGGTCAGATAATTTATCTGACCCTCCATCCCTAATGACCAGCAAATCCATGAAGTTTTGAAGGCTTTTGAAAGATAAGTCGATTGAATTTTTAATAATTGACTGTTATCATTTTAATTCTCTGAACACTTAATTGACAAAAATTGCTCACCTTGAAACATGAAGTTAAATTCTAGTAATTTTATCTGATTTAATAGATGTTATTAATTTGTATTATTTTTTTTACTTGTTAGTTTTAATGCTTCCAAAACTAAACTGCTCTCTCTTAATCATCTGAGAGAACCCTCCCTGCCTTCCCTCAGCATGGCTGATGCTGATCTCCAGGAGAGTGACTCATCGTGCATTCTTGGGCTAATGTTCTTGGCTGACATGAAGTTGACTATACTGAATCTATTACTAGGCCAACTGCTAGGAAGGTTGATTCACTGTGTTGAGATAGACTCAGGCTTAGAATATTGCTGCCACATATGGTCTGGTGCTCCTGTTATCCACCTAGAGCTCCTTGATAAATTCCAAAGAAGAATTAGCAATATTATTGGTCCTGATCTGGTGTCTCAGCTTCAGCCACTTTCCTATCATTGTAAGGTTTCCTCTCTTTGTCTTTACTATAAAGAATTTCATGATAATTGTTCTGATGAACTTTTCACTATGGTTTCTAGACTCTTCGAATTTAAGTGCAGTACTACACTAGTGATACGGTCTCACCAATTTCAGTTGAGTTGACTAGATATAAGCATAAATTCTATGTGTTAACAGTTTCTTTCCTTGCAATTTTCACTTGTGGAACTCCCTTCTGGCTCCATGCTTTCTAGCTAACTTTCAACTGCAAAAATTTCAATGCAATATCAGTTACTATCTGCTGTCCTCCTGATTACCTTTTCTCTGTTCATGCTCTTTAACAATATTCCTGTTTCTAATTCTTCCACATCTGGTAACCTCTTGTGTTTCAGTGGCTTTTCTGCTTTGCTTGAGAAGGACTCGATGAAACAAAATGTGGGAAAGAATTACGACAAAAGCTAGTTACAATTTTCCATTGAGAAATAGGGACGATAAACGGAAGGTTTAGGTTTAAATTCAAATTTCCATTTTTGTCTCATTTGTTGAACTGACATATTTTCTTGTGTTGAACAGAGATACTTTGATAGGTTGTTGTGGAAATATTATTGTGGCTATGTGAGTTATTTTTGAACTACACATCGCTCATTTAAGACTAAGAAATCTCCCCAGAGACATGTCTTGAATCCTGTGGTTGAAGAGAGAAAGAAGAGTGAGAGTTTGTTCCCTTTCCTTTCATACTGCTTTATACAATGCCACTCCATGTACATTAAGAGGAGTTCTCTAGCAGACAAGTTGCGTTAACCCCATAATTTTTGTCACTGAGTTATTGATAGCAAACTGTCCTTGCAGGTAATTATCTCTTTTCTGAATGTAACCCTCATTTATGACACTTGGGTGTACTTAGTAACTATCAAATACTAACCTCTAAATAATCTTCAAGGAAGAGGAAAAATAATCTATAAAGAATGTACACTTTGTAAAAATAATTCACCAACTGCATCATATCTGCAAGAAAGTTTTTGCTATCTTTTTGAAAAATTCAAATTTCTTTAGATATGCCTGAGAGAGTGACTTTATGTCAGAAAACAGAACTGGATTTCATATATATATATGTGTGTGTGTGTGTGTGTATTTTATGATTTTTTTGAATCCATGTGTGTGAATTTTGTATGATATTTTGTGTGATTGCATTTGGGAGTTGGACAAAGATAAAAACAATTCTGACTTCCTGTTTTTGTAAGAAGACTTATGAGTTGAGGTCAAATGTAAGCAAATTCTTTGTTATCTTAGAAAGTTTTCTGTTCAAGTCATTGCAGACTTGTGCCAACAACTGCAGTCTATCTATTCACAGACTTCGCATAGAGCTTAGAAATTTTTTTTCTGTGGCAGCAGGCAGAGACGACAGTTGCCGGGAGAAAATCAAAAATTGAAGAAAAAAGTGTCAGTTGGGTACAAAGGAAAAGAAATGCAATTTTTTTTTCTCTGAAATACAAAACTTTTCTCTGCTTGCTATCAAACTTGATTTGTTTAATTCTAAGAAAAACTTTAAAATTTAATTTTTTTTTTTCTCTTTTTCGTTAATGCTTCTACTATTTTTATAGTCATCATTATTATTTTTATTGTTTAATACTCTTCATTTTATATTCTCACATACCGTATATAGTTGCATATCATTTGACTTTGGAAGACCCAATTTTTAAGCTAATTTTAAGGGGTCCACATCATACATGAGATATAAAATTAACATATATACTTTGGTATGCCATTGACCAAACTATATATTCATTTACTGTAGTCAAATTAGCTTCAAAATTAGGTCTTCAAAGGTTGTATAATATGCAAGTATATATAGTATACATTCTTATTAACACACTACAAAAGGGAAAAGAGTTTTCAGCCATGCATCTTCCTCCTTATAGTTGACCAGATGGGGGGAAAAAATGAGCAAAAAGTAATAGAAATCTTTATCAGTTCCACAAACAAAGGATTGGTGATTCCCACACTGAGTTCAAAAAAAAATATCCAGTATCAAACACAGATCAAGGCTGTAAGAGTAGCCGAAAATCTTATAATTTTGAAAAAGACTTTATTGCTCCCTGACATATCAACTAAATAAGAAACATAAAAAATTTACAGAGAATATTTTTGCCATCACTTTTTATATATAATATATATTCACATACATAAAATGTAACCTAGGATAGATATAGAGCACACTTATTTGAAGCTGACCACACAAATACTATCCACAGACTCATTCCCATGTTATAGGTTAAACAGCAGAGTAAACTGGGTTCTCTAGCCTTGATTGGTAACCATTTTACAAGGACTGTTGTAAATTCAAAAGCATGCTAAGCATAATAGGAAACCAGTGGATAAAAGTGTTGGTTGAATCCAGTAACTTAACCCAAAGAGTTGTGAGATCAATAAGAAATGTTGTGACTATGGCAATAAGGATGAGGAAACAGTGTGAACACTGTAAATAGTGTAAATAATTACAATGCTTCATCATGGAAATATAGACAGATATAAATAGGAAATCACTTCCATATTTTTCCCCTAAAAACTGTCTTAAAGGAAAAGAACATAATCATCTATGACTCAAAGAGAAATGATACCCCCAAAATTGTGCTAGTATTTATGTTACTTATATTGTTCTCATCTTTGTTGTTGTTATTGCAATGTTTTGGGTGATGTGCTCACTTACCTTTAGGTGTCGGTTGATCTGGGTAACCTTCAGAGAATTTTGAACTGAAGACCTTATTTAATCTATAAGGGTTAAATTGTTCCTATTCTGTGCCTAGGAATGGCTGTCTCCTCGGTGAGGCACCATGCCTTGAGAGACTATTGAGCCTTAAACTCACACCTGTCATCAAATGGAACTTGTGCATATGAGCCATCACTAAAGATGCAGGTAAAATGATTGGCTCCCAGTACTACTCCAGAAAGTACCTGACACCTCATACTATCCTCTATCGTTACCAGAACCAGATCAGGCCTAAAATGGAGTACTGTTATCATATTTGGGCAGGAGACAACCAGACCATACTCTTCAGCCTCAATAGAGACCAAAAGTCTCTCTGAGTTCTTGTGGGTGACAAATTATTTTTTCTACCCTCCAACTTCTCTCTCACAGGTGTGATATGACAAGCTTCTCGCTATCTATTGCTACTTTCACAGAAGATGCTCAGATGAATAAAATTCCTTGGTTCCACCAGTCCTAACTTTCATGGCTAGGACCTGCCATGCCACTTACATTGTAGCAAATTACCCATATTCCCTCTGTATTCCATCAGTGAGAAGTAAGTTTCACTTGAACGGCTTCTTCCTGTAAACCACTGCTCTGTTGAACCGACTCCAAGCAGATGTTTCTCTGATCACTATAATGTTAACCTGTTCAAGTCTAGGGTTAACTATTATCTTCCCATCTTATCCATACAAACTGCCTCCTAGAGTAACCCTCTACTCTGAGTGGCCCCCAGGCCTTGTACTACAAAAAAGAAAAAAAAAAAGGAATATATTGTCTAGCTTGTATTTAAGATTGCTTTGTCCAATTCTACACTGCCTGGATTGAACTCACATTTATGTTAATCATAATTATGATGTAACCAAGTTCATAAACTTTTATCCACTAGGTTATTGTCCTGTGGGACACTCCTGAGTGTAGAACTTGGAGCCTTAGAACGTAACTTGCCTGTTGATGAGTTTGCTGTAGCTACTTGTCACACTTAACTGAATTTACCAAGGCTTTTCTATTGCTGTTAGCTGAAGACTTGCTGTCATTTATTTCTTTATTAATGACTGTGGAAATTTGAAATGGTCAGTGGAACAAGAAGACTCTGTCACCATAGACTAAATAAAGAATTTAGTTCAAATTCCCTGAAAATTACCCAGATTGATAAAAGCTGAAGGGCACAATGGTTGAAACATTCTGATAAAAACAAAGATGGAGGCAATAGTCCATATAGAGATGCTAATTCCTTCATCCAGAAATTCAAACAATTTGTATTATTCAAGACTAAACTATGATTTGTCAAACTCTTTATATATAGCTATAGAAATATAAAATGCAACAGTACAAACACACAGTCAAAGACTAATAAAAATTTGAACAAATGTTTGATATTTATATTTGAAATAAACTGTTTATTGCAGTCATTGTGGAAAATCATGCCAATTCCACATGTAGATCTCGCTACACATCTGAGAGGCTGTGATAAATATAAAATAACATGCAAAACATTGTTTTGCTCAGCCTATAATATTTGAAAGAGATCTTTGCAAAAAACAATAAAATAAACTTTATCAAGTTTTCCACTTTCTTTCAAGTCCAGGTCCATCTTATCACTTTTTTATATCTCTGATCCAGCATTAAACTTTCATTATAGTTCTGGTCCAGTTTCTAATTTCTTTATAGCCTTAGTCTAGCTTTCCAATATCTTTATAGCCCTGGTCTAGCTTTCCAATATCTTTATAGCCCTGGTCCAGCCATACATTATCTTTATAGCCCTGGTCCAGCCATACATTATCTTTATAGCCGTGGTCCAGCCATACATTATCTTTATAGCCGTGGTCCAGCCATACATTATCTTTATAGCCGTGGTCCAGCCATACATTATCTTTATAGCCCTGGTCCAGCCATACATTATCTTTATAGCCCTGGTCCAGCCATACATTATCTTTATAGCCCTGGTCCAGCCATACATTATCTTTATAGCCATGGTCCAGCCATACATTATCTTTATAGCCATGGTCCAGCCATACATTATCTTTAAACTGGAAAGACCACTATCTATATAGACCACTTTTTATAGCCCTTTTTTAATTCCACTTTAAATATCCCCGGTCCAGCTTCTAAAATTTTATAGCCCTGGTCCAGATTTCCATGTTTTTATATACCTGACCCAGCTTTCCAGCTTCTTTATAGCCCTGGTCCAGTTTTCTACTATCTTTAAAGCATTGGTTCAGTTTCCCACATTTTATAGCACTGTTCCAACTTACCACTTTCTAGGTCAGGTCCAGTTTTCTACTTTTTATATGCCAGATGCAGCATTACACTCTCATTATAACACTGGCTCAGCTTTCTAATTTCTTTATATAACTGGTCCATCTTTCCACTTTCTTCATAGACCTGCTCCAATTTTCCACAACTGGTCCAGTTTTCCATTTTTTATATACCTGGTGCAGTTTTCCACTTTCATTATATCCTTAGTCCATCTTTCCATTATTTTTATATCCCTAGTCTAGTTTTCCACTTTCTATAGCCCTAATCCAACTTTCCACTATCTTTATATTCCTGATCCAGCTTTTCACTATCATTATATACCTGGTCCAGTATTCCACTTTCTTTATATACCTAGTCCAACTTTCCACTATATATATATATATATATATATATATATATACCTGGTCCAACTTTCCACTATATATATATATATATATATATATATATATATATATATATATATATACCTGGTCCAACTTTCCACTATATATATATATATATATATATACACCGGCGCCAATTTTCTACTATCTCTATAGACCGGGTCTATAAAGTTGGACCAACTTTCCACTATCTTTATAGACCGGGTCCAGTTTTCCACTTTTGTAGATTTGGTCCTGATTTCCACTTTTATAAACCTTGGTTCAGCTTTCTAATTTTTATAATCCTGATCCAGCTTTCCAGTTTCATTATATTCCTGGTCCAACTTTTTGCTATCCTCATAGTACTGGTTAAGTTTTCCTCTTTCAACAATGGTACAGCTTTCTAATTACTTTATATATGTGGTCCAGCTTTCCAGTATCTTTATAGTCCTGGTTCACCTTTCCACAATCTTTATATACTTGTTTCAGCTTTCCACTACCTTTATATCCCTGGTCCAGCTTTCCACTACCTTTATATCCCTGATCCAGCTTTCTACTTTCTTTATCTCCTGGATCTAACTTTCCACTCTTACAACTGTTGTTAGACCATAAAAATGATATGTAGGTCAGTATAATCTATGTATATTTCTAGGAATCCCTTCATTAGTATTTTTAAAAATTATGAACATTTAAAGTGACTGTTGTCATGAGAGTCTAACACTATCTTTGTTTTTATTTAATATGTCTGTCATTCCAGGAACAATCATTCATTTTCTTTGTTATCCCAAACACTGTAAATTTCCCAACTTGTGTGTCTATAATTTTCTTTCATTTTCTACATTGCGTTTTAGAATTTTCCAGGTGGACTTTCTAGCTTTTAGATACCTCTGGGTAAAGTTAGAGATTTTTTAGATTTCTCTCTCTGAATTTAGATTGGCAGATGTAAAAGCTATAAAACAAAGTTGCATCAAATCAAGAATAAAAAAATTACTTGACACTGACTCTATACATTTAAGCATATTCTGGTTTCTATATTTTTACCATGTATCCAAACTATAATTTTAAACTAAAATTTAAAAAAATTTCACTAAAATATGCTGATAAATTTTCAAGTTTTCATCTGAAATCATAAAATCATCTGAAAATATAATCTTAAGAAGTGGCCACAATATATGGAAAAATAAAGGCGTCAATTTAAACGGATACCAAGTTTAGTAGAATTCATTTTCACAAGTCAAAAATCTCCTTTTAAATTAAATCAGAAATTTGAACCATTAGAAATTTCCATTTAAATTATACCAGAGAAAATATCCCAGAGAATGAATTGTTAGAAATCTTCTAAATTTGACCAGGGAATTGAACCGACAGAAATCTTCTAAATTAGACCAGAGAAAATATCCCAGTGAATGAACTTTTAAAAATCTCCTACTAAATTAGACCAAAGAATTGAAACATTAGAAATCTCCATCTAAATCAGTGCTTCTCAAACTTTTTCAGCCCATGGTCCATTTTCTTCTTCAAAAAATTCAAATGGACCACTCCTACTTTTACTTTTAGGCTGTTCAGTTTTCACACTAAAATACTCAATGAAAAGACAAAGTAGTCTATTTACACTTTAAAATTTATTTTAATAAACAAGGATAAACACAGGATAGAGATATATAATAAAAAATAAAATAAATGTAACACTGCATAATATGTAATTTCAAAATGTTCAAATATAATGGACATGTGTGTAATTAAACAAAATATTATATTTTTTTATTCTTCAAAATATGAACAATTTAGATACATTTTTGTGATACAATTTTTTTTTATGGCCATAAATTCTGTAGACTACTAGAAATGCTATATGAACCACTGGTGATCCACTTGGACGGCGTTGAGAATCTCTGATCTAAATTATACCAGAGAAAATATCCCAGTTAATGAACTGTTAGAAATCTCCTAAATTAGACCAGAGAATTGGGACATTAGATACCTCAATCTAAATTATGCCAGAGAAGATATATCGGCCAATGGATTGTTAGAAATCAAAATTAGATCAGAGAATTAAACCATTAGAAATCCCTATCTGAATTATACCAGAGAAAATTTGCAGGTAAATGAATTGTTAGAAATCTCCTAAATTAGATCAAAGAATGAACTTTTAGATATCTCAATCTAAATTATACCAGAGTATTGAACTTAGAAATCTCCTAAACCGTACCGATTAAAATATACTTGCGAATGAGTTGTTAGAAACTTCCATTTAAATTAGACTTGAATTAGAATTGAACTGTTAGAAATTTCCAATAAAATTATGCCAGAGAATGAACAGCCATAGATCTCCCTCTAAATCATAATCAGCCATAGATCTCCCTCTAAATCATAATCAGCCATAGATCTCCCTCTAAATCATAATCAGCCATAGATCTCCCTCTGCTTCATGTATGGAAACCTTTGGGGAATAACTTTAAACAAAAATGTTCTAAAGAGAACAAAAAAAAAAAAAAAAAAAAGCAAAAAATACTGTCATTCTGTCATCTGTAAACTTTGTATCTATCACTGTAATACTTGGTTTGGTTTACGGCATATCAACCTCAATGGGTTATTTAATGCTGACAAGATTTTTATTACTCTAGATACGTTTTGCAATTTACACATTTTTTTTTTTTAATATGACAATGCTGTTTTTTATAACCCTGTTGAGACATTTTACTATTTTTCTTCTAATTCCGGACGCCGGTTTTGATGGCAAATGTCAGTATAATTAAGTGCAATACTTGTTCGAATCAATCATTTGATTCTTTTGGAGGACTCCCAATTCTACCATTTACAGGGTGTGTCAGGTATTTGAGAACAAATTTTAATTTGGCTTTCATCATATTATTCAGCAGAGAAAACTATCATTTCCAGAATTTAGTACCAATGTTCTTACATACATACACAAAACAAGCCTATTCAATATAACCGCTATCTGCTTCGATTACGGCATTGATGTAGCTTCTAAAACGATTATCTACGTTGATCAGATGTTCTTTATTCAAGACATTTCAGGTAGTGGCTGTCAGTGAATCAGTGGCATTGTGCAAATGTTTGTTTTGGTTTGTTTTGTGTTGTATCAACCTCAATGGGTTATTTAATACCGACAAGATTTTAATGCTGGTAATATTTTTTTTTTCAAAAATATATTGTTGGTATTATTTTTTTCAATAATGTATTGCTGGTAATAAAATCTATTTTTACACTTTCATAGTGTATTGATCCCAGTTTGGTGGGATTTACTAACTATTAAAGTTAGTCCTGACTATTTGCCCATGGTTAGGACTCTAACAAGTGCTACCACCCCGGGTCAGAGTGGACCTGAGAACACCAGCAATTAAGAAGTGGTTCCACCTTCCTCAAAACCTCCTGATCTGAGGCCTTGCTGTTGGACATAGTTTGTTGTCTTACCCAGGATGTGGATGTAGTTTATCATTATACCCAGGATGGTGTAAGACTCGGTATTCTATAACTGTAAGACTTGTTATTCTTTTCTCCAACTACTGCTTCACTTAGTTCAGTGTTCTTATGCAATACTTAAGAATGCTGTGAATATTCAGTATAGACCTTAGAAGGATTTTTTCTTTTTATAATTGCTGTTGCCAAACCATGCAGTGTTCATTTCGGGTCTCTTTTGAAGTTGACTTCTAAGTTTTTAGTTTTCACTTGTTCTGTTCCCGTCATTTTCATTGGTTTCACCTCAAAGTAGAAATGTTGTCCCATTGTGATTAAGAAATTCATGTGAAAATTTAATGATGACCTGATATTATGGCAGATTTTATTATCTAAATAAATCGTTGTGTCGATGTGTAGGTGCTGTAATCAGTAGCAGTTTGGAACAAGAAGAGAAAATTGAATTGGTATGGTCACATAAATACAATAA
Source organism: Acanthosepion lycidas (assembly GCA_963932145.1). Classification (NCBI taxonomy): domain Eukaryota; kingdom Metazoa; phylum Mollusca; class Cephalopoda; order Sepiida; family Sepiidae; genus Acanthosepion; species Acanthosepion lycidas. The sequence continues at coordinate 61,523,599 of OZ010580.1, forward strand.
TCTTTCCACTACTCTATTTTGCTATTTCTATGGAAAGTGTTCTGGTGAACTACATTCCTTAGTTCCACCAGTTATAAACTTCAAGGCTAAGATCTACCAAGCCATGACACTTGTAGTGAATCACCTTCATTCCTTTTGTATCCCATTGGTGAGGTTTAAATTCTACTTGCACATCTTCTTCCCCATGAACTGCTACTTTGGGGAACTGTCTCCCAAGAAGATGCTTCTCCAATCATTACAATCTTAACCTGTTCAAGTCTAAGGTTAACCATTACCTTCCCCATAAACTGTGCCCCTTACCTCTTACTCTGTCTTAGGTCTTAAGTTATTATAAATAATGTAGTGGAGACTTACCTTGGGGACCCAAAAGGGTCATAGTCATGTGTATATTTTGCAATGGAGTGTGGAGGTGATGAATTGGCGAGCTTCAGACTGAAGGTGAATTAGGCAACACTTTGTGTAGACTGAAGTGGTGGTGTCGCTTATAGTCATTTTTATTGGCTGGTTCTGAGCGCTCATTGGCTGAGTGATGGCTGGTCAGGTGCATAAAAGCATGGTATGCTCAATCAAAGGGGAAACTCATATTTTTTTTTTTTTTTTTTTTTTTTTTTTTTTGAGTGAGAGGAGTTGCTCAACTGAGATTGAGGAATGGTGATAGTCAGCATTTGTGGAAATGATTTGCCTATTGGACTGTGTACCAATGTTTTGCCCATTGGACATGTATATAGTTTTTTTTTGTGTGTGTTTCCAACCAATTTTCATACAAATAAAAAAAAAAAAAACTAAAAAAAAAACTGTCATCCTACAAGATAACATCAAAAGAAGTGGCAGAGAGAAAAAAATAGGCTGACAATGCCACTGAGTGAACTAGAAGCTCCTTCAAAGAGATTTGGATATTCACACACAACTGAGACAAGTGAAGGGAGCTGGTCAGATATTTAGTTGTGCAATGACCCTATGACTATGTCTGGCTATTGCACTGATGTTGATGAAATCACCCTATCACCCATGTTATAATTGTTGAAAAACTAAGTGAAGCTGTTTTAATGAGTTGTGGCATTTAAAACTTTATCATGAAAGCAGGGAAATGAGGTTTCCAGACTTTTTTTTTTTTAAAAAAGCTCTGTTATTTCTGGATTGTAGTCAGGAGCGGAAATAACTTTTCTGTGATAGAATTTTCATGTTTGTAAGTGTTTCTATTCTTTTTTTTTGTAAATGAAAAATTACCAAAAATGTTTGTGTATTTGTTTATATTAGCTTCAGACATCATAAAAGTCTCTGATTCTCTTGTTTAATGAAATGGGAAAGATATGGTTCAAATGATGGATATCCAGATAAACTGCTTTGAAACTTTCAGTTGAATGGGAAATAAAATCTGTAAAGATTTTTGCTAGGACTTTAAAAGAAATAGAAAAGTTAAATTTTCGAGTGAATTGTGACATATAACATTTGCCAAAAGATTATGAAAATGGTTCCAAGGAAAGAAAATTTAAGTTCAGATGTTAAAATAAACTGCTTATTTTTGGTACCAAGACATTTCTGACCTCAGAACAAATAATGCATTATTGTTTGCTTCTTGGCTCTGTTGTTTAAAATGCCAACAACTTAGAATTGCCGCAGGTCTTCCAAACAAATCATAAACATTTGTCTGGGAAGAAAGAATTGTTTGGTTTCCAGATGTCCATTAGGGAAAATAAGTTTGAATTTGAAAGAAATCAAAATCTCTTTTAAATGTATTGAATGTGTTGGGGGTGATTTGTGTTTATGGATTTCACCTTAAGCAATTATCTCTTTTTTGTTTCTTAGTTTGTAAAGTGAGGAAAAAAAAAATGGTGTTTATACATTCAAAGCATAATGGTGGGTTTAACGGTTACATATTTCTCACCAGAATCAATTGGGCAGTGTGTGAATGCAAATAAAAACCAAGACTTCAAATGCTGATTTTTCAAATGCAGGCTGGCCAGTCCTTAAAATATGACAAATATATTCTTCCTACTCAAAAGTCTTTCCACCATTGCATTGAAGTAAACTTATTAAGTAACAAAATAATCTTTTAATCTATATTTGGTATAAAATCATTTTATACACTCTTTTGTGTGTGTGCATATAAAAATACACACACACACACACAAACATATATATATATATATATATATATATATAATGTCATCCACAGACAGACTGTTTCGCTGTATCACAGCTCATCAGTGCGGCTAGACATCCAGTTGGCTCTAGCTAGGATCGAAACCCGACTCAATTGGTATCAGGCGGATATTCTACCACTAAGCTGTCGGTGCACGGTCGGGATGAAGGTGGATTTTTAGCGTATTTATTTTTTGGAAACACGCCCAGTGACCGACAGTGACTCAATTCGGCTTGCGAAGAGTCTCGCTATATAGCTATAATAGTCACTGTTTACAAACCCATACCTCAGCCCGAGAGTGCTCAACTGGAATTAAATTTAATTCAGGAGCTAATATAATGTCATCCACAGACAGACTGTTTCGCTGTATCACAGCTCATCAGTGCGGCTAGACATCCGGTTGCCTCTAGCTAGGATCGAAACCCGACTGAATTGGTATCAGGCGGATATTCTACCACTAAGCTGTCGGCGCATGGTCGGGATGAAGGTGGATTTTATATATATAAAATGGACTCTCCTGTCAATTTCAACATATGAGGCTCTGACAACCTCATTCAGTTTTTATGCTTGTTTTGTATGTGACTTCAGTCCCGCTAGTGAGCTGCATACAAATCAACATATTGTGCAACATTAAGGATTTTGAGACATAGCCACAGTAATATCTGCTGATGCTTTTTGTTGTCTTTTGTCTCGTATCTCACAGATTGAGTTTATTAGGTCTCCATGAGTATTTAAATGAGATTTAAATTGAGCTATGGTCAGAGAGATGTAATGTAAGTCTTCTTGTTAGGCATGTAGTATATCCAGTATAATTATTTACAAATTTGGATTGGTCAGGAACATAGCTCCATAAATGGACATGTAAATTTGTAAATAAATATATCTATCCATAACATACTCATTGATAATACAAATATAATAGTACTATCCACATGTACAAAAAGGCTAAAAATAATTGAAGCATTATTAATAAAAAAGAAAAAGCCAACACTCAATAATATTAACTATGAATATGGCCACAATGTGCTGACCATGTTTGGGGAATAAAACATTTGTATAACTTTAGATACATACATGAAACAATCTATATATTCAGTTAAAAGTAAAATAAAATTCATCCTTGATAATGGCTAAAAGTATAGCTGGAATCACTTGGAAAACATTCAGATAATTTTTATATAATTTATGTCCTGAAAAGAAAAAAAAAATTATACGAACATATGAGAAATTACATAAAAAAACTCAACCACCACAACTTGCTAGTTGTTTTCAATGAAATTTGTGTGTGTGTGTGTGTGTGTGTATATATATATATATATATATATATATATTGAGGACATTTGCATGGGTTTAGTAAAGATGCTTTGAGATTGGCATGAATAATCTTGAGACACATCTTGATACATTCAAATAAGGAATCATGCATGAACATTAATGGCTGCATTCAATATAAGGTCTGAAATGTTGACATGTCCAAATCACATGATCTTTATTTATTTTGATAATTGTGCTAGTTATGCCAGACTTCAAAGATTTTATAATGTTATGGGGGTGTTGATTGACCTCTCCCTCTCAACTACTCCCCATATATAACAGCCCAACAACTTCAGATCTGCAGAGGCCAGATGTGTGAGGTTATATGATCATGGAGATTGTAACTCGTCCATTCTAGGGTTGTCTTGGCTTTATGATATGGCACAGTGTCTTGTTGGTAGGCGTACAGGCTTCCTTTGATCCCGTTAACCATATAAATGCTTGATTTTTATTTATTTATATGTTCATTTATTTTAAATGGTATATATCCCATATTGTTTCAGTACAAAATTGAGAAGGAGCAGATTACAGATATATATATATATATATATATATATATATATGTATATCTTTGAGCCCAAGGCAAACTCTCTTTCTTAAGGTTAAACAACTAAAATTCATATAAGCGTATGATAGAAGCCATCTAGAACATGGAAGTAAATATTGGAATCCTGTTTTATGTTCAGATTAAACCGAATTAGAATCCAGCAGAATAATAGGATAAGGGACAAATAAGAAATGATGATAGATCTAACATGTTTCACTTATATTATTTTTATTTAATCCTCTGAGAAGCTTTAATAAAGTGAAATATGTTAGATCTATAAACATTTTTTATTTTTTCCTTATATATATATATATATATATATATATATATATATATATAATCAGTCAGAACTGGAGTAAAAGTTTATTCCTTGTTCCCTGTTTGGGTTCTTTTTTTGTTCTTCTTCACTCCCAATAGCCTCTTGCATCCTTGCCTTGCTTGGGGTGAATTGATTAAAAAAAATATATTACTGCAGTCATTATTTTAGTGGATACCTGTGTTTGAAATAGACATTCTGTTCAGTTATTCTAAAAGGCCAATATCTTGCTAGATTTGTACTTGGAATGTAAACAAATGGAGATTAATGGATTTACTTTTAATCGAAAATTTTTATTACTCCAAACATTATTTTTAGTGGATATCTATTAAAAATAACGTTTGAAGTAATAAAAGAGGAGGAGGTGCTATAACCTTGTTAGGCTGTGACACTCTCCATGACCAAGAGGTCTAAAGCATGTCATATCAAATGGTGGGTTTTCTTGCAAAAGGGGACATAAGTTTGAATCCTGCCAAACAGTACACTTTAAGTTTTCTCAAGTTTACAGGCCCAGAAATGTAATATACTTTGTTTTAAAATAAAAAAAAAAAAAGACTTGAAGGAATATCATGTGGTTTCAAACTTTTCTATCAGATTCACATGAGAGTGCAGCTGCACAAACAAGGAACAATTTAAAACTAGATTAAACAAGTAATAATTTAAATTTGGATCCTTTTGTCCTATCAACAATTACTCATCTGATAGAAAAGGTTGAAAGCACAAAGACATTGCATGATATTCCTTCAAGTGAGAGACATTCATTAGAAGCTGAGCTCACATCTTAAGTTATGGATAGTCTGTCAATAATTTGATCAAATGTGCAACCTTGGTCATACAGCAAAATGGAAGAACAAATGAAAATTTGTTTTAATTTCATAAAACTCATTTCATATCCATTTGTTTAAAAATATATTGTTTTCACAATTGATTACTTTGGTTTTAAAATTTGCTTAAATGCCACCTGATAGTTGCAGCTTTTAAGCTAGTAAAACTATATTTTTATCATATATATATATATATATATATATATATATATATATATATGTGTGTGTGTATATTTTGGCAGCATATTTCCATGAAGACCGGTTTTGTTAAATAACTTAGACATATTCTGTTTACTTATTTTCGATAGGATCCTTTTATATTAGCAGATAAGCTTTTTTGTGTGGTTATTAAAAGATGAGAGGAAATCACAGTGTTAGGTCATATTGTATTTATTCGGAGTACTTTCAAAACAGCATAATGTCATCATCAGGGTATTGTTAATTATATTGCAAGTATTTAGTGTTTATGGTTGTGAAGGACAAAAATTGTTGTGGTCATCCAAAAATTACCATTTTTATATGTGGATTCAGGAATGCCATGTCATGGCTTGGGTGATGGACACTGTTTAAAGGGAGGTAACTAGGTATGCTGTGGAAAAATTCTGTATGTGAGTAGTTGCTAGATAAAGGAAAAACTTATGACAAGTGCTAATATTTAAAGACTATTGTACACATTTTAAAATGTCCGTGGAGTATTTTTAATTAATTTTATTGAGGTGTGTTTTCAATTTTTTGATATCAATAGCTTCTGGCATGCCACAATGTTCCTGACCCCACATATAAAAATGGTAATTTTCAGATGACCCCAACAATTTCTGTCGTAAATAAAATAATAAAAACAATCTATATATAAATGTTTTAAAAGTTTGCATGAACCATTGCAGGCATGACCTTGAAATGCCATGATCAAACTTTCAATTGCAACAAAACACCTGATTGTTGCAAATTTGAGAGACTGACTTTGAACGTGTCCTGGGTATGATGATAAACTACACCCGGCAGCAAGGCCTCTGATCAAGAGATTATAGATTTTGAGGAGCATGGAATCACCTCTGCTGTTGTTTCCAGGTCCATCTTGACATGTTAAGGTCCCAGGCATGGGCAAATAGTGACCCCCACCCCCTTACAAACAAATCAACAGTATATTTTTATAATAAAATGATCAACACTACATTTTTATAGCAAAATGACAATCAATGCAGAAAAGTATTAAAAATACATTTTTATAGCAAAATTACCAACGATACATTTTATCAACAAACTATATATTTAAAAAAAAAAATAACATTTATCCGGAAAGTATAAAATTATATACAAAATATGTACATTTCGGCATTAAATAACCCACAGAGGTTGATATGCTGCTAAACAGAATCTACCAAACAACAATGCATATTTAAAACAAAATGACCAACAATACATTTTTATCTGTAGTTGAAGGCATACAATTGCATTCAAAATGTATTTAGTTAAAGCCATAAAATTGTTCAAAATATTTAGATTTCGGCATTAAATAACCCATAAAGGTTGATATATCGCTAAACAAAATCAGCCAACCAAACTTTGAACTAATGCAAATTATACTGTGAGCACATTTTCTATTCTAGACAATCCACAAGTGAAATGAGGAAATGTCTTGTGTTCAGCTTAAGTATAACAAAATCATTTGCATGTGTGGCAAATGGATGCCTGCTGGATACGTGTTGGTTATTTCCACCACCGTTTGCCATGAATGTATGCTTAATTGTGGCTGTTTTTTCTTGTTATAAGAAAAATAGTCTAGGTTCATCCATACTGTTATGTACATACTTCCTCCAACCACCCAACCAGCATAATGACAATCTCAAGGTCATGACCATAAATAACCCTCATTATTAACCCCAATCAAAACTGGGAAGGGCTAATTTCTACTGACTTCCCTTAGCCCTCTAGTGACCTATATATGCAGTCCACTAATGGAGTAATGGTAGTTGATCCAAAGATCATATTGAACTATGAAACTGATAGTCAAAATGCAGTGTTGATTCCTATGTCCACTCTTTCTATACATGTAAATGCTTTCCAACATGACCTATATTATCAAAAAATGATGGTCATCTTTAAGTAATTTTGCAGTTTAATTAATTTTTCATGTAAGAATTTTGTAACTATAAATTTACAAACATAATTAACATGAAATAAAAAAGAAAAACAGGTATTAACAGCCTGGTCTACTTACCAATGAGATATTCTGTTTTTGTAAAACATATGCTGCTTCTTGTATGTGCCATGTCCCTTCAGGATGTAGGCAATCATGGCTCTCCAAAATTTCCTATCCTTTGTAGCTCTTATAAATTTTGTCTTTTTGTTATCTCTCCTAAACCTTGTTCTGCCATTTATTTACTCTCTACATATATTATGCATTGTTTTCTTCTGTCCCTCTTAACTTCAGTCTGTCCTGTTAGTATCAAATTTTCCAAACCTTCTCTCCTCATTATGCACACTAGAAATTTAAATTGTGTCTTCCTGATAAGTATAAGTATCCTTTTTGTTTCCATTTTCCCTAAATCCTTGTCATTGTTCACATGTTCAGTTCATGGTATTCTCAGCACCCTTCTGTAGAACCACATTTCTGTCACTTCAAGTCTTTTCTTCATCTGTGAAGAGATTGTCCAACATTCATTGCCATATAGGAGGACTGATATTACATAACAGCTCGGTACTCTTTTCTTTGTTTCTAATGAAATCTTCCTGTTTCTTAATACTTTGCTTGTCTTTTGGAAGACATCTTTTGCAATCCCAATGTACTTTCAGATATCAGTGTTGAATTTTCTGTTAAAACCCTGCCCAGATATTTGCCATAACAAGAGAATATTTCTTTATTATGCAGGATAGAGGAAAATAAATGACTGCATTTTATATAATTTTTATTGTTTTAGTTTGGCGATTTAAGAAATTCTTTTACTGTTTTTATACAAAATTTATGCTTTATTTAGTTTTTAATATTTGTTTCATAAGTGATGCTAATGAGAAAGTTCACCTAAACAAAGAAAGCAATGATGAAGAAAAGTTGCAGATCTGTCTGGAAATATATAACAGTGAATCTGATATAGTTCTAGGTTGATCAAGAGACAGGCTAGGAAACATATCTAATTGGATTGGATTTACTAATTTTAACCTAACATTGTCCCACAGACCGAATTTAAAGTAGAATCTTACCCTGGTCGGCATCTGCTATTCCTATTTTTCTTTCTTAAAGCTTTTTTTTTCTTTTCTCACTTTGACAGCATCACCTAACCTTACCATTTCCAAGACATTCTTCTGTCATATGCTGCATTTTTTGACTATAAAATTTAGTTTGAAGATTGTAATGCTGCCAGTGACTGGAATGTCATAAATATATTGATTCTTGTTCTGTCAACAATTGGGATTTTTGAGGATCAAAGGGGAAGAATAAAAGGAAAATGGTCAAATAGTAAATATTCTTGTGGTTGCTCTACAAACTTGGTCATTATAGAATTGCCAGTCAGAACCAAATTTGCATCTCTTCTTTCTGCTCTTGCTCTTCCAGGATGGAAGGAAGTTATTTTGATGTGTTGTCTGATGTTTCAGACACATTTGTAAACACTTGTGAGAGATGTTTGTTTATTTTGCTCTTTAAGAAATTTTACAATATCACATGTCAGGGAAATGTCTTGGGAATGGTCTTTATGAAAGCATTACAAAAACAACTATAACATATATATAAAAGTAAAGATTAGATTTTATTTTTTTACTGATGTACATAAATGTATAGTTTTTCTTGGTATGTGTTTTCTTTTATATATATATATATATATATATATATATATATATATAGTGTGTGTGTGTTAGTACATGCTTGTATTATGCCTTTTATGTCTGCATATATAGCCATAAATATTTACCCATTAATTTTTTTATTTGGAGACATATATAAGTAAAATTTTAAATAAGATATTGTCATATAGGAAGAAAATAAATAACTGCCGACACTGACATTCTGGACTTATGAATATGTTTTTCCACTAGGTGTATAAATAGTGGTGTCAGGCTACTGACTGTAGTGATTATTGAGTGACTACTGAATGGAACTATCCAGTCGAATTAGTGTGGATTATTTTGCGTTGATGATTTGGGTTTTGATCTAGAATTTACCAGATTTTAAGACGAGCCGCACTACTAACAAGGTATTCACTGAAAGGGTTAATTATCTTTGGTTGACTTTTACATCTTTGTTCTTAAGTGTTTATTTGTGGTTATAATTAAATACTGTTTTATCTTAACATTTGAGTTATGCTTAATTATTAATGGCCACCATATATCACAAAAGGTATACACACACATACACACATATATATTATAGCAATAAAAAAGGTTAGATTTATTTTTTTTTCATGATTAAAAATAAAACACAGTTGACCGGTTTCACCCTCACTCAACAGAGCTGGATTGAAGGATTATATATTGCAAGAAAATAAAACATAAAAACAATATGAAATATTAATGAAGGTGGAATACAATTTAAATTGAAATCACGTTTAGTCCTAACAGATACTCCTTCTGTTTACAGAGGGAGGGCTGTCTGGACTGAACATAAATTGTTTCCAACACCTTTATCTGCAATATAGAGTGAGCACAACATAAAATGGTAAATGAGTCATTGCTAAAGTTACTTCCACCAAATAGCAGTTCATCTGTAAAAGCTGTTTCAGTGGATCTTCCTTCTTAGTAATGGAATACAAAAGAATTTGGGATGGTTTGACACAGTGTACATGACATGGTGGGTCATAGTTATCAGGTTTAGAATTGTTGGAATTAAGGAATGTTGCTTGTCAAACCATTGTTGATGGAAATTGTAAGTCTCTCATGACTCTATTGCTATGTGAGAAAGGGTTTGTAAGGTGGAAAATAATTCATCACTCACAAGGATGCAAAGATGCTTTTGAACTCTATCAACTGAAAAGCACAAATATAGTAACAGTTTGTATATATAGTGTGAACATAGAAATAAATATTATATGGTCACTGTTAGGTTCATATCTTAAGTAATGTTCAGACCATATAAATAATCTCCCTTATATATATATATATATATATATATATATATATATATATATATATACACAAAATTAGAACATATGCATGTTATAACATCATTATGAAAATTGCAATTTTGTTTCAACGCTTCTGGTGTGTCATCAAGTGATTGTATATTTTGTAATCAGCACCAACACTTGATAAGACACTGGAAGTGTTGAAACAAAATTGCATTTTTTGTAGTGATGTTATAACATGCATATGTTATAATTCTGAATAAATATTATTTGATCTACTCTGTATTGAGCACTCTTTTAATAAGTGTTTTTGGTTATTGGAATTTTATTTCATATATACCAACCTTCTGTATGTGTGTGTGTATATATATATATATATATATATATATATATATATATATATATATTTGGTTGGATTGATGTGAATTTGTGACTCTGGGTTTCACACTTTTGCGATCGTCAGACAAACTGATTAATTTTAAAAAAATTTTGGGTTTATGTATATTGCGTGTTTGGTGATCTAAGCTAGTCGTAGCTATGATACCACCAGCACAGGGACGGAGCTGCCTCTTCCTAGTGTTAAGTATGTTTTTTTTTTTTTTTCATTTTCTCCAAAACTTTGTTGTTGCTCACATGTTCGGTCCATGGTATCCTTAGCATCCTTCTGTAGAACCACATTTCTGTTGCTTTGAGTCTCTTCTTCATCTTTGAGGAGATTGTCCAGTTTTTCAACTAGGTTGCCTGAATTTTTTATATGTGATGAACTAATTGTTTCAAGGGGAGTGGTTAAAATTTTTGTTACGGCTTCTGCCAATTTGTGGGGGTTGCTGTCCATTCCTGAAATAATGGGGTGCATTGGGATGCTTATTTTGTGAGTTTTAGACGGAGCATAAATTTGGGTATTCTTGGGTGATATTCTATTACTCTATACCATGATTTGTCTTCATTTTTAATTAGGTTCCTAATTGCTTTGTTATATAACACTAGTCAACAAATAAAATTTTTGAAATTATGTCAAGACACCAAACATCTTTTTTAACTAATTTGAGGGTGCTAAATCTGAAAATGACCTATTTTTTTTCTTGGTTAGTTACCACTTTTGCTGTACAGAAATTACTCATTTTTGGGAAAACAATTTTTTCATTTGTTTTCTATATATATGATGTTGACCGATGGCAATATTTCTCAAAATAAAATCATAGAAACCTCAATTCATATTTAAACCAACAAATATTAGTCTGCTTATTGAGAAATACCATTTTTGCAATAACAATCAGACCCTAAATCCTTATTTTTAAAAAATAAGACCCTTATTTTAAAAAAATAAAATGACTGAATATTCCAAGACCAACAAGTATTTTCATCAAATCATTTAATAAATTAAGAGCAGAAATAAAATCTTCATGAACATAAGAACTATGGTAAAAAGTTTTCCTTCTTGTCTGTCATGTTCAATGTTATTTAAGTCCCTTTTGATACTCCAGCTGTATCATGTACAATGGAATAGGTGAATTCAATTGAGATGTCTTTAATTGGAGTTTCTTTCCAACTGTGAAAACAAAATGCTCTCAATGTGCTTGGTTTCCTTTCCATAGTGAAGGGATAAAAGTCATGGGATAAAATTATGAATATCAAAGAGAAGATTTTAAGGTTTCATTTTTTTGATGTCACCTTAATTACATTACTAATAATAAAGTTTATCAATTTTGGCACTAAATTGGAAAACTTCAGTACATCTATTTTAAAATTTTTTGAATCAAAAACACTATTTTGTTCTAAAAAATAAGTTTATTTCAGGTGGCTGGCATAAATAGTTCAGCCTACCTGAAAATTAATGGGTTTCTATGACCTTTATTTATTAACTAAGTTTTGCAATCAGCCAAGATTGCAAATTTATCTTTTTTCCAAAAACGAGCAATTTCAGTACAGCAAAAATGGTAGCTAACCATGAAAAACTAAGGTCATTTTCAGAATCAGCACCATTAAATTAGCTAAAAAACCTGCTTTGTTTCTTGGCACCAAATATTGTGTTGACCAGTGTAATATATATATATATATATATATATATATATATATATATTGTAAGAATTTTTCTCAGTTGCCTGTGTGTGTGTGTGTGTGTGCTTGGCAGTGGAAAGAACTAAACACCAGGCTCAAAATAACTGTTTAACAACTTTTATTTGTAGTTGAAGGAAAGTGCAAAATAGTGATATTTTGTCAGAAAAAGAGTTGGGTTTCCCAGTTAACAAAGGCTAATGTACACCCTTGTGCAAAATAATTGAAACAAAACGAATAATTCCATTGTTATTTACTTTTTTGTATTTTGCCAATAAAATATAAGCCAGTTCACATGTTAGTATTTCATATGTCCATTCCATGAAGTCATTCCTTGCAGATTGACCACAGATTTTTGATTGGATTTAAATCAGGAGAGTTTCTGAGCCAGTACTTTGATTTGCTCACTGGCAAGGCTTGCCAGTGTGTTTGTGCAATGTTATAATTTTCCTATGCTTCCGTGTAGTAATGTCCATTGCAGACAATGGCTGTAGGACAACTAATCAACAGTTGAGACAGTAGTGTCTGGGCATGATAAAAATCTGATGCAATCATGGATGGGGCAATATTTTTCAAGGCCAAACAAATTTCATCATACACCCTGATAATAGATTCATATTACTGCACACCACTGCAAATGACCTAATGTGAAGGAAAAATAGAAATCAATTACGCCCTGTCATTCCAGTGGGTCTAAAACTGACCATATGGTGAAAGAAAGGAAACTAAAGTGGTTGTTTCAGTTAATTTGCACAAGAGTGTAAATGCAGACAACTGTCCTCATCTTTGTTGTTGTTATCATATTTTGGCCATTGTCTCTCCAACACCCATTAGGTACTTATCAGTCTGGAAAACCTTCAGGGGATTTTGAACTGAACCCTTTATTTAATCTACAGGGGTAGATTATTCTAATGCACATGAGGAAGCCAAAATACCAACCAATGTCAAATATGGAATACTCTAATAGCCATTATTCACTAAAGATACTGGTATAGTTGATTCCTTGTAATGCTTCAGAAAGTACCTGACATCTGTCCTGCTCTCCTTACAAGAGCCAGATCAGACCAAAAATATGATATTGCTGCCATATCTGGGCTAGAGCTGGCCAGTGCTCAATTTTAGACATGAGAGAGCTCAGAAGCATCTATGGAGCCTTGTGGGTTGTAGTGAGATATACAAAATAGATTTACCCTATTTTGTATAAAGTCAAAGATGTCTGTCTTCACAGGAAGAGATACTTCTAAGTTAGACTGGAAAACAACACAGTATGAGTGATGCATTATTTTCCATGCTACAACCTCTTTCTCACAATTGAAATGTCCTAAGCCTCTTGATACTCCATAGCTATTTCCATGGAAAATGCTTGGACAAGCTACATTCATTTGTTCCACCAGTTTAGAACTTCACATGTAAGGCCCGCCATGCGACATCCACTAGGATGAATCATCCTCATTCTCTCCATATTTCATTGCTAAGAAGGAAGTTCCATGTAGATAGCTTCCCACCTAAAAATGCTACTTTGTGAAACAGACTCCTGACAGGATGCTTTCCTGATTGCTACAATCTTAACTCTGTTCCAGTCTAGGGTTAACTGTTATCTATCCTACATATCCTTGTAATCTACACTTCTCATCTCCTCCTCTTATATTCATACACCAACCTCATTCCTCATCTACCTCTACTTTGATTGACTCTTGGGTCTTGGTGAACAAATTAGTGTACAAAAACATTTTATTTAATACTTAATCAAAGCAAAATAAAGTACATTTTTTTTTGTTTCTTTTTCCTTTTTATTGCATGACGGTATCTAGATACTCATCATCAGGAAAAAAACAGCCTGGTTCACTAAAAATATCACTGTATACACCTGATGCTATCCACTCTTGGTGTAATAAGTCACTGCTAATTGGAAGAAAGATCTCCATCACCAAACTTCCATTCTATTTTTAGTTTGCCTCATCTGAAGATGAAAACAAGACTAGTAGTTTGTTGGAGGCTATATGAAATGGTAAAGGGACACTAGTGGGTACTAATATCTATACTTTATTGCATTTGGAAAACTTATGTATGTCAGTGATTTAGTCTTACATATTTTAAAGAATCATTCCTAATGCGTTATTTGACCTCACTCTAGAAGTGAAGTCTGATAAGCAAGATCTGTCTGGAAAGATCTAGTAATTTTATAAGAAAAAATAGCCTACCTAGGGCAACGGTATCTTATTCCCTTTCAAAGTACTTCCCTTGGGACCCCATACACTTTTCTCCCCTTTCTATTTTCCCATTCTCTCCTTCATTTTTTTAAAACAATCTGCAAAGTCTTCTTTTGGAAACTTCCTCAGCTGCCTTTGTAATTTTACATCATGAACGTTTGATAATAATACCTGACTTGATTATTATAATTAAAATAATAGTTTATTTAGATCTAGATTCTGTTTAATTAATATTGACCGAATTGAGTGGTATGTGGTTTCAGGCATTCTTTGAATGTACAAACTTCTTGCCAGGATATTAAAGATTCTATCTTCCCTGTTGTAAGCTGCATGCTTATATAACTTATGGCCATATGCTTGTCATGTGTCTATGTGTGTTCTTGATCATGTCCCTGAAATTCAGCTGAGTTCCCTTCCTGTATATATTGGTGCACCCACCAATCTCCTTTGAGACCTATTCCTGGGTATGACAATAAACTACATCTGGCAGCAAGATTTCTGATCAGGAGATTGGAGGTTTTAAGCAGTGTGGAACTACTTAATTGCTGTTGTTTCCAGATCTACCCACACCTGGGTAGCAGCTCATAGGGTCCAGCTATGGGTAAATAGTGAACACCAAACAAAAACAAACACTATGAAAATATAAAAATACATATTTATAGTAAAAATATTAGCAATAGATTTTTATATAAAAAAATTACTAACAATACATTTTATCTATAGTTGAAGGCATGACATTAATCCATATATTAGGTTGGTGCAAAAATAATTTCGTTTTCTCACATAGTAACATATGTTAGAAAACGAAATTATTTTTGCACCAACCTAATAATATTCTAGAATTTCTTAAAGAAATCAGTTTTATTATTTATATTATTAGGACTGTTATCTTCATCTTGATTGCCATATTCACAATGTTTTGGCCATTATACACCCTGGCCATCTTAAGGTGATGGGAATTTTGAACTGAACTCTTTATTTCATCCACTGGGGTAGATTGTTCTAGTTCCATGTACCATGCCTCTTCTGGATGTCTCAGTTATTTCCCTTTAACTCAGCTCTCCAAGTTTTGGTTCACCACTACTATGGCCTGGTATTGAACTCACAATTCTTTCGGTCTAGTCACTGGATCTAACATATTTTTCCACTGGGCCATGTGTCCTTATCTGTGTATGAATTTTGGGGACTTATGAACGTCATGTCTCAGCAACCATTTTTACCAGTGTTCATATTGCAATTTTTTGTTATTAATATTGCATTTTTTTACCAGAGCTTATACTGCCATTTTTGTTGTTGTTCATTGTTTTTCTCTAAACTCCTTATTACTGGTTCTCATATTATATTCATTTCTATGCTTGGTTGGTCCAGGAGATTTTTGTGGCCTAGCATATGTGCTGATTCTTTAAGTTTTCATATTTTCCAGGGATACTCTCTATTATTTCAACCTCATCCATAGGGGGCAGTGAGCTCCCTTTTCCCTTTTCCCTTTATAATTGGTCAGCTATGCCTGATTTCTCTATTTCCCCTTGTGTTACTGCTTTACGATGTTATTGCTGTCTTAACTTTAGGGGGGAAGCCTGTTTTTCCTTTGTATTACTTACCACAGCTACACGGGATGGTGTACACACAGTCCTTAGTCATGTTCTCCTCTATAGTGCGTCTTACTTGGAAGTGGTACCTGCAAAGTGTTGAACCACTTTTGAAGATTGTCCTGATGTTTATATGGACCACAGATCATTTGTATTTTCTCCAATAATCCCTTCACATAGGGTAGGCAGACTGAAGCTGTTTTCTGGGTGCTGTTATCCTCTTGTACCTTCCTATCCCAGTTTGTTGGAGCTCCAGCCTTGTACCCAGGGTAGTTATGTTGTAGGGTAGTGCTTATACTGATCATTTCTTGTTCATATTTTTCTGGGTCACCACTTATGACTTTTGCTCAATGTTGTAAGCAGTGGATGATCCCTTTCTTGACACTGTATGGATGTTGTGAATATAGCAAGCAAGATGAAGATAACAGTTCGAATAATGTAAATGATACAAGTAATCATAATACCTCATCTCAGCGATATAGACAAAAATCAAACTGTATTCCAAAATATAACTTCAAAAAAACTACGACATTAAACACACATATCACTGCCTCTAGTAATCATGTCCACACAAGCATGTATATGCACAAAAGCTGAGTATCATCTCTCATATAGGTATTTACTAATGTTCCCACAGAGATGTGATGTGACACAAGGCCAGATTTAATGAGTGCATAGACCCAGGCCAAGGCCAAAAATTGTCCAGCTCCTGCAACTGTTGGTTGTGCTGGCATTGATTTCCCCTCTATAGTGAAATGAGAAGATACTGCTGCAGGCAGCTGTTCCCTGGGACCTGGCACCTCTCAGTATTTTTACCCAGCTGTGGACAAACACAACTAAGTTGAACTCTGCTTGAAGACAATTGTATAATCTACCATGTATTCAATTGTGAAAGCAGAATAACATATATCATATTTTTATTACTTCAAATCTAAGAAAATTAAATTTCAGCATAAAATAACTCCTAAGAGGTTGATATGGCATTAAACAAATGAATCAATCAATCCTTTGAGACACAATTTTGCACTTGTTGATTTTGAGGTCACCTTCTAGATGAGCTCTTGAGGCACCAAGGCCTTTTGATGTTCTGAGGTGACACCTAGTACAAAGTTTACTTTGGGATCTCTCAGAGTGAACTCAGTACATATTGGGTGTCAGTAAAGATCAAAAGTTTCTGATGGACATTAAATTTAATTAAAAGATTTGGTATTTATGGTATGAATAACTTACTGCATCTTGTTAAATTTTTATTAATTTCATTCATGGTATTTTAGTGGCAATTTTAACTTTTGGAAAATATAGAAAAATGCAGAGATTTGAATTTGGAAGGTAGTGGGTATTGACAGACTTGGTTGATGTGATGTTTTGCTATAGGAAAACTCTGTACGAGACGTGAAGAATTTACTTGTTTTGTTATCTATATAATAAATGCCAATGTCAGTGTGTCACCTTTTTTCAATTAAAGGGACACAACTCTCAATAGCGCATTGTCTTCTATATAATAAATGCAAATGTCAGTGTGTCACATTTTTTCCACTTTACTCCTAAAGGCCATAGCCCAATGTATCATATCATTTTGGAATCAAGCTGACTCTGTGAGCAAATTAAAAACATTCTGGGTCAGATCTGGACCCCCAATTCTGAAATTTTGGGTTCCCAAGTTTTCATTACGGCAATTGTTTTTGGATTCTGCCATCTTAGCTTCTACTGATAAAGAAAATTAAAGGGACACAACTCTCTAACTTTCAGTAGCTCATATTCAAATGAAAAAATTACTGTTAAATTACAGTGTTTCAAAATAAAATTGTGTTTTCAGCTTTACTCCCAGATAATTATTTGTATAGAAATTAAGGACCGGCATACATCAAATTGTCTTTAAATTAAGTGGCAGCAGAAGAATTATTGTTGAACTTTTAAAAGGTAAACTTAAATATTAATGCAATACTTAAATGCAGTGATCAATTTTGAGTTCTTCTGTAGTTGATTGTTGTCTACTTCACCCTACCCATTGTGATGAAAGCCCGATCAAGAGTCCCTCCGCAGGAGCTAAGCTTAAATGCCACCTGATAGGGCGGCTTTTAAGTTAGTTATGAATATATGATAGTCACACAGTCCACAAACTTAATGATACATCAATGCAGACTGTGAAACTTCAAAAGAGAGTATCTATTCATGCATTTATAGTAAGGTCTCCTCAACAGGGCAGCCAAGTTATTCTTTCATCAGTGAGCAAAAGATCTGATAGTAAAGGAAGGAGAAACATTTTACATACAAAAAATAGCTGGTTTTGCAGTGGGTTTGGTTTGTTTTGCGGCATATCAACCTTAATGATTTTTAATGCTGACAAAATTTTTATTGCTGGTAATATTTTTTTCTTCAAAAATCTATTTCTGGTAATATTTTTTCCAAAAATGTATAGCTGGTAATATTTTTTTTTTTAAATGTATAGTTGGTAATATTTTCTTTGTTAAAATATTGCTGGTAATAATTTTTCCTTCAAAAAATTTATTGCTGGTAATAATTTTTTTACAAAGTATTTCTGGTATTAAAACCTATTTTTACACTTTCATAGTATTTTGACTCAAGTCTGGGGGCTAACTAGCTGGGACGCTAACAGGTGCTACCACTCTTGGTCAGCATGGACCTGGGAACACCAGCAAAAGGGGAAATGGACAAGTAAAATACATTTTAAAGAAATACAAAAACAAGGAAAACACTTTTCAAACAGAAACAATAAACTCAAAGAAATAGAGGAAAATTTCAGACTTAGTCAGGAGCAATTATTTACAGTGTTCCCTCATAGACCAGCAGTAGCTAAAAATTCATGTGGTAGTAGCTTACTTTTAATAGGTCATGTGGTAGCAGACCTACAGAAATTAGTTAAACACATGTATACATATATGTGATAAATATCTATTTTTATATTTTATGAGAGATTAAGAGTTTATCCTCATAATAGTAACACTACTACTAAGTAGCAAGGTCTCTGAACCTTCGAACACATATACTGGTTCCTTTGGCTGCCGTTACAAGTTATAACCTCATTGTTATGGTTAATAAAAATAAAATAAAAACAAACAAAAATATAATTTTTTTATTTTTTTTTTTTATTCTTAGCAACATTTGTTCTTCAGTATTTTTTTTTTTTTTTTTTTTTAATTTTTAAAAATCAACTTTACAACAAAATGGTTGAGAAGTTATAACAACCACAGCAATGGGCTTTGCTAGATTTGGTCTTATGCATCACATGACATGAACATATATAGTCAGGGTGATAGATGGCAGTTTATTTTTTCTTTTCTTTTTTTCAAACACTCATTTCTTTATGGAAGATCATACGCACTCTGACTCTGTTTCATGCAGCAGAGTTTCATTAAAAGTTAATTAAAAATTAAAACCATACTAATTATATGTATGCAAAAATAGGAAGAGTGAAATTTTAGCTCTGTAAACGAAATGCATTTTGTATATGTATGTTTGTATGTTTGTCAACTTTGCTTGGAGACTTTGCTAATTCTGGTACCATTTATTGGCATCATGAGGCAGGTTTTGGGCCTTGTCCTACTTTGAATCTGATTTCCTTCTCATTTGGCCCTTTTGGAAGCCAAATCTAAACATACTTTCTATCTGATTTCCTTATTAGGCTCTTTAGAAACCAATTATAAAGTCAGGCCTTACTCTACTTTCCATCCGATTACCAGACCATTGGGAAGCCAACTTCCAAGCCAGGCTTTACTCTACTTCTCACTGTACTCTTTTGAAGCCAATTTCCTTCTAATCAGGCCTTGTAGTGGGCAAATCTGAGATTAGCTATTCTATCACCCTGTTTTGTGGTCAAGTTGCCAATTTGAAACCATAAAAGAAAATGAATCTGATTTTAAAAGTAGGCAGACCTTCTCTTTGGAAGCCTGGCACAGCACAATCTGACAGTTCTTTATTTAATCTTGTATTCAGCTTTGTATATAGGCCAGCTTGGTGGCTGAGGTAGTTGACTACTCCTCACTTGTGCATGGTTGGCATTTGAGACCAAGTATACAACTGCTTTTATTCAATTTGAAAAATGAATATAAACATAGTCTGGGACAAGGCTAAATAAGAGAGAGAATAAGTAAACTTTGATATTTGCTATTCAGTTTTTCTTCATCTTGTGCATTAAAGTAGATAAAACAGGTGTTATTTATTAAGCTTAGCTTAGTTGGCAAAAGGCCCCAATGAGGATCAAAATAGCTTGTTCACCATTACTTTACAGTGAGATGCTGATATTTTATATTTAGAACAGATTGGAATTTTGGTAAAGTTTTGATAATTTATAATGACATGAGGCATAGTATTTAGTGAATACATATCTTTAAAGCAGACATTTATTTCTTTCATTTTTAAATAGTTGGGATGTGTATTTTCTTTAAGATTTTCAATTTCTAGGCCAGTAGATATTAATTTCAATGTTTCAAAACAAACATGTGTACCTATTAAAAATAATGTTAAGAAATTCATTTTCATATGTTTTGGGTTTTACTACAATTCTAATCATCACTTTTTAAAACAATGAACATTGCTGAGGAGTGAGGGTAGTTAAAATAATAGTGGTGTCAAGGGAAAAACTGTCCTTCTGACACTCCATTTTTTTTGTTTGTTTTGCAGGCACAAAGGTCCTTTATTTGCCAAGAAGTCTTTCTACAGAAAAATGTGCTTCCTAACAAGATTCAGTTCTTCCTTAAAGGTAAAAAAAAAATACAAGTTCTGTTTCTGTTGGAAGGTACATTAAGTTCACTGCTTTTAGCAGAAAAAAAAAAAACTGATGTCAACTCGGACACATGTATCCACTAAAAATAATGTTTATAGTAATAAGAAATAATGTCCGATTAAAAAAAAAAATCCAATTAAAATGTATTGTGATATCCATATATAGAAATAACACTGTAGAAATTTAGGCAGAAATCACTACACACTGTTGGCTGAGACTTCAGAATATGCCAGCTACACTTCTGCAGAGGGTTAAGACCACACCACCAATTTAAAATATTTTAACAAGCTGTGATGTCAACTCAGACACATGTATCCACTAAACATGATTTTTATAGTAATAAGAAATAGTGTCTGATTAAAAAAAATATATCCATTAATTGTGAGAAAATTAGATTGATGGATTGTAAGTTTTGGCTGAATTGTCAGATTAGCTTACATTTGAAAGCCACCCAGTGCTACTAAATTTTTAAATTGATTTTCTTTCCACTTGCAACTTACGTTTGTACAGGTTGTTTTTAATATGAGCCCCATAATGTAACAAATATTGAAATTCAAGATTTTATTCAACCTGGGTCAACAATATGCTGACTGCATCCCATACACAATGGTAACCTCCACACAACCCAAGAAAAAGGGGCCACCAATTTTTGACCCTGCTGCAAAGCAGAGCTATGTGTACCTATTTTTTTTTTTTAATTTTTTTTTTTGACCTTGGTAGAAATGAAACCAAAGTCTACCTTTTATTTTTGTGTCTGGTTCAGATGAACTCTGTGTATATCTATCACTTATTTGCCATTAAATAACCTGTAAACCATAACCAAAATGTAGAAGTGATGATTGATCAAAAGTAAATCAGGTTATTGACCCTGGGTGAAGGATTATTTGAACAAGGTTGCTGTATGTTTTGAACATGCAGTAGTGATTCATTCATTCATTTTCTATGGCTTATCAACCATTTGCAGGTTATTTAAACCCAGAAAATATTTTAGATTGCAAGAATTTTAGTGATACAAATTTGACTAATTAATCCATATTTTTTGGGGGGGGGGGTGGGGGTGAGGTGGAGGTGGATTCACCCTTTTCCCAAGGGTCAAATATAATGAACCCAAATGAAATTGGAACTTGTCTCCCCAATTAAACAATTCTGAGCCATTATCCATTATACTACCTGCACATCCAAACTTAAAGCACCTGGTATTCCCAAGCAGTTACCAATCTAGGTACTAACCAGGCACCAAGTTGCCTTAACTACAGGGATTGTACAGGAACTGGTGTTTCAACCTGATGTGGCTGTAATGCTTTTATTTTAAATAATTGTTATTTGTTGTCATATTAGATGTCAAATACTTATTCCTATTGTTTTTGTATTTTCAAATAACCAGTATTAAATTCAAATAACTTGGATATCAGTTGGAATATCTACTGGCTTATAACCTTTCTAATTATAAAGAAAAGTGTTTATTGGTATAGATTTTGGAAAAGAAAGGATTTTGCTATTCAGAGCAGAGTTTGTCAAACCCTGAGTCATGGATGGTTCATTTTAGTGCCAAAAGCAAAATTGAGTTTGTTAAATTTTTACTTAACTTGTGATTGGCAGTCAATGCATTAACTTTTTTTTTATGTAGTTTTTATTCTATCTTTTTTAAGCTTTTCACCCCAAACAATATAGGAGTGCCACTAGCACACAAGGGGTTACAGAGTCAGGGAAAGAGTAAAAGGGGGGTGTTTGAGGAAAGGATATAGAGAAGGATGTGGATCAGGATCAAGGCATCAGACGTCGATTGACATGACATTTGAATATTTGAAGATTATAGCCAGCAGGGAAGCATGTAGGAGGAAGGGAGTTTCCATCTCTGTCCCATAATGTTTGTCCCATTTATGTATACATTTTATAGACTAAATGAAACAATCATTATAGGACAGAGGTAGAATAATATAGAAGAATGGCTACTTTAATAATCAGACACTCGTGAATTTACCTTACCCAAAGGAAGATAATTGCCCTTTGAATCCCTTCAATAGATTTAGGTTCTTTAATGAAGGTTTTTCATGATCTGACAACCCTTAAGTTTATATCCATAGCAGGATATTGTGACAGACCCCTTAAACTAAGATTTATGGATGTAAATATAAAAGCAAGTATATAGTGTTTTCTTTTTCTTGAATTAGAAACATAAAAAAATAGAATTTATGTAGACTTGTTATAAAAATTAATAACCATTGTCTTGTAAATAATTATAGTAGTCCTATTCCATCACTAATTATCTTCAGTGCACAATATTCAGGTTAAATACTTAACCATTAAATATTTTATCTACCACCAGAAATATTTAATGTGTTAGTGTAGATAATAATTAAAATGGAGACATTTTTGAGTAGCTGTAAAGTCAGTGGGCATTAATAAAAAAAAAACCTTACTACAAATCACTCTCTCTCTCTCTCTCTCTCTCTGCCTTAGTCTTTCAGGCTGTGTTTTTTTTTTTTTTTTTTTTTTTTTTTAAAGCATTTCACCCCAATCAAGGCAGGAGTGCCACTAGAATGCAAGGGGTTGTAGAGAGTGAGAGCAAGAGTAAAGAGGGTTGTTTGAGGACAGGGATTAAGATGAAGGCATCACAAGATGTTGATTGACATTACATTTGAGGATTATAGCTATCAGGGAAGCAAGTAAGAGGAAGGGATTTCCACTGGTGCAAAGTGTGAAAGAAGATGCTATTGGAGTAGAAGAGGCAGTTACATTTAATTGTTTTGATAGTGAAAGGGTGGGACCAAGATGCTAGTAGCATGTTTAAATTCATGCAGTTGGGGTACCAGTGAAAATAGCTCATCAGAGCAGTTGCCATGATAATATTTGTAGAAAATATAGGGGGAAGGTACAGCACATCTGTGAGAAAGTGACTGTAGATGAGATGCCAGATCAGGACCGATCACATTGCATATCCATCTCTGGATTTTGACAAGGACCTTGAGATGCACAGTGAGGGCACCAGACCATATATTGCAACAGTATTCAATGCAAGGACAAATGGTAGACTTGTAGATTTGAAGGATGGACTCAAATCTTGTGCTTAGTATTTTTTGATACATTTTCATCTGTAGGTACCAACAATTAGTTTGTTCAGTGATACATTTAGTGTGGAAACAATTTTAAGACTTCAGTTGAATTTATATACCAACTTTTTTTTTTTTTTTTTTTTTTTAAGTTGGTGTTAGAAATCAGATTTCATAATTGACCTCCAGCAGTTAATGTTACAAAAAATTACTTATTGTTGAAACAGAAATTGTGGTCAGATATAATTTAAGCATTTCCATCCATTAAAATATTTGAAATTTTTTTTTTTACCAATTTTAAGTACCTCTAAAACCATAAATTTTTAAATAGAATTTTGCTTTAGTCTACTTTGTCTTATTCTGCAATTTCACTGATATAAATATCAGAGAATAGTACTGAGATTTTTATTTAGAAAATTGAAATTAGCAAAGTTCTGCCTGAAAGTCTCCAAACAATATCCAGAAACTGGTAAGAGCATAAATTTTTGCTAACATTTCACAACCTCCTGTCTCTGCAAATCCAAATCATTGATTATTGCATATTCAAAAACAAAATACAGAAATTGTCTTCTGTTCAAATGTAAAACTCAGAAATATTTTTTTTATACAAGAGAGGCTAAGTGTGTAACTAGTAAGAAATGTTAACTTTTTAAATTTATAAACATGTTTTAACTTAACAGCACCTGCTTTATTCATAAATGTTTAAAACTTTTTTAAACTTTTAGCATGCAGGCATATGAATATTTATGTAATAGTTATATGTTGTATATGTGTGGATTTGTGTGTTCATATGTATGTTTAATCATTTGGTCAGATTTTGTGAAGTGAGTCAGGCTAAAGATGTTTCTGCAACCCTTTGTGTATGTGTACGTACACGAGCGTGCATATATATATATTAATAAACATTAATATAGCAATAGAGATGAGTATGCAACTATAAAAAACGTACTGATATCAACAGTACCTGTTTGTAACCTAAATCAAGATTTAAAAGCATAGAGCATAGAAACAAATTATGCATAGTTAATTTGTGTTTAAAAAATATTGAGTCATTTTCTGAAAGAAGAGAAAACAGGTTAATTAGTGCAAGTTTTAAAGGTGAAAAAAAAAACCCATTTATTTGCAAAGTAATCACAGGATGTCTATAATAAAAAAGGCATTTAACGAATGAAGTAAGTCAAGGTTCAAAAGTTTGATATTGTGAAAAGATTTCTTTTTAAAAAAAATTTTTAGGTTTTATTCTATATCAAAATGAAAATGCTCAACTAAATGACAATCATTTAAGAAAATTGTAGAATATTTATAATAGTAATACAAATCAATAACATATATCAAAATTACTAGAATATAATTTAAGGTGAGTAGAAATTTTGTCAAAGTGCTTCATGGAACTACTAGAATAATAACATTTAATGAATTTTAGCATAGTAGCCATTTGATTCTGATGAGCTGTGTTTGGAGGCAGCAAAGATATGTTAAATTCGTCAATAAATTAATAAATGTTTATTTATTGCAATATCTATCATTATCTTAATTGCTGTTTTTTTATTGTTCACTTTCCTTAATGTTTTTCTTTTTTTCATTCTTTCACACTCAGTAACCCCTAGTGTCTTAGTGGCTTTATTGCCTTGCTTTGGGTGAAATGATTAAAAATTAATTAAAATAGTGGAAACTTCAAATGATGCTTGTTCAAGAAGAAAAGTAACTTAGTGTATTGGCCATTTATTTTCATAGTTTACTACTTTTCTGGAATAAAATTATTCTACCATCATATATCTCCATGTAAAATGAGAATGAATAGAATCCAATTCCAACATTTGTAACAGTCAATTTAAAAGAGGGATTAATACAAAAGTAGAGCAATATTCTTTATTTTAGGATATTACATCAAAAAAAAAAAAAAATGTTGAACAAATGCAATCGTGTTTTGATGTGTATTATCGACTGATGAGATGTGTTGATATGCACTGAAACATGATTGCATTTGTGTAGAATTTTTTTTTACATGTTTTTGATATAATATCTAAAATAAAGTGTTTGTGTGTGTGTGTATATATATATATATATATATATATATATAGTTTTGCAAAATTTCACAAATGTAATATTCACTGTAAATTTATTCTGTTACAAGAAATTAATTCCAAGAGTTTTTTAAATCATTAATCCCATTCTTTTTTGTTACATTTGAACTGATCCATTCTATGGCCTTCCTTTTGTGTACAAAACTTAAAGGATGTTAAACTTGTTTGTCTTTGCAGGTCAGATAGCAGAAATGATATCTCATAGGCCAGATAATTATTTCTTAAAATCTTCTTGTGTCAGCCAAATTAAACACAGAAAAGGGTCAATAGACGTAGCAAATTCATTAAAAATAAACAGTGAGCCCAGAACAAAAATGAATTATTGTTGTGATATCTTGGTTGGAGTTGTCCAATCTGCTCTTTCCAAGTTTGACATTATTCAAAAGCATTTTTGCAACCCTTTTAGGTGATTATTTTCCACAGCCACAACATTGCAAGCCTCTTGCTATTCTATCACTATTTCCATGTTCTGATGAACTACATTGCTTACCTCCACCAGTTCAGACCTTTACAGCTATGATACATCATGCCATGTGCCCAGGGGTGAACCATTCTACTTCCTTTCATATTCCATTGGTAAAAATAAAACTCCATTTGGACAGTTTTTTTTTTTTTTTTTTTTTTTTTTTTCAAAGGAGCAGACTTCCAAGATGATTCCTCCCTGAACTCTAGAGCCAACCATACTACATATCCTCATGAGCTACAATTATTGCATCCATAAAACAATTTTGTTCAATAACGCTATACCTTGAGTGTCATTTGGGCTCTCTATTAGGTAACCAATAGTGTAAAAAATCAAAAGAATGTGAGATGCACAATAATATATGGAGAAAACTGCATTCATATATTTTGTGTGTGTATATATATATATATATATAATATGGGTGCATGGCCAAGTGGTTAGAATGTTCACTTTCTGACCATGAGACCATGCTACAAATTGGTCCAAGCCTTGTGAGTGAAATTGGGGAGATGGAACACTAGGGGGCTGTTGATAGCTGTACTAGCCCAAAGTCACAATTCCTTGTGACTGAGGATTTGAGTGTGCTGGCATTCATATTGTTGATCATGTTAGATAACATGCTCTCTTCCAGAAAGTGTAACTAAGGTCTGCTCAGCATAGTTGCAGGTTGCTTCTGTGGGTGTTGAACAAACCCAAATGTGCCTGAGAAAGTGTCTGCAATAGGGATTGGTTAGCTGCCCTAGTAGATGGTATCCTCGTTAATAAAGGGGCTTGCTATTATATATATATATATATATATATATATATATATATGTGTATGTGTGTGTGTTTTAGCTATTATATATATATATATATATATATATATATGTGTGTGTGTTTTAATAAGTAAGAGTCTTGAGAAAATGGGAAAGGTTTACCTTTTGCTTGAAGCTGTTGTTCAGGGAACCTTAAATGGTTTAGCTTTAACACATAATGGTTAAAGATAAATTGTTTTATGATTTCTGTAAATATATATTTAATAGAATATTTTAAAATAAATATATAGACCTATATGCCAAACTAAAGAAATCTGTGGGTTGAGTTTCAGTTACTGACTTGTTTTTGAACAATCTATTTTATGCCCACTTTTAAATGTATAATCAAAATTCTTGGAATATTAATGACTTGTCTAAAAATACAACTTGAAAATAATTTTGTGTCATTTTCACAATATATTAATATTTGAACTTTGACCTCTTAACCATATGAAAAAGTGATAACATTTACAAACTAAATCCCAAAATTAAAAATCACTACTATATATATATATATTCTGGCTTTTATTTATTAAATTTATACATTTTACATTATCAGAATTATTATAAATTTTGATTTTATTTTGTAAATTTAGTTGTGTGTTCTTTTCAATCAAGATGGCCGTTTAAATCTTCTGCATTGAGTTTGTTGTCTTTCATAATCTTTGGCAGGAAGAAGCTTTGTCCCTTCTACTTTTGTTTTATTAAAATCTTAGTCAGAATGATCCATCAATTTTACAAGCATTTCAGACTTTGTTTTTGTAAAAAAAAAATAGTGGAAATTATCAGAGAAATATGAATAGGAAATAAACTTTTTTTTTTTTTTTTTTTTTTTTTTTTTTTTTTTTTTTAGACAATAAATCAACAATATTTTTTAGTTTTTTTCAAAAAGTAAATTCTTAAAAAAAAAAATTATCCTTATTATATATTTTATTTATTGTGTGTGTGTGATATTATATCATGTGTGTGTGTGAATAAAGACAAAAGGAAAGCTTTACCAATGTGTTTCATTCACTGAGATACTTTATCAAGGTAAATGTTGGCAATTATTAGGTTGGTGCAAAAATAATGTCGTTTTCTCACAATGTGAGAAAACGACATTATCAAAATATTAGGTTGGTGAAAAAATAAAGTCTCCCAGTTGTTGAAATATATTAGTAAAGAAATATTTTCCTTTCGTCTTTATTCATAGTCACTTTATAAATATGTTTTATTTATATCTGAATTTTTACACATACATGTATATCTCTTGATGAGTGGTCTAAATGATTACAAAAAGGTTTGCTTATGAAACTCTGTAGTTGGAGTGCTGAATATTTTATATTTGTATTAACCATATATATATATATATATATATATATATATATATATATGAAAATCAGTATAATGTATGTGCAAATGCTATTATGTTCAATTGTATTTTAAAATTACTAAAATAGTAAAAATAATTTTGTATTTGTAAATAAATCTGTGCATTTTAATGTTTGCTTTTTTTAAAATTGTTTTTAGTGAATTTGAAGTGGGCATATATATATATATATATATATATATATATATAAATAAATATATAAAACTTTATTTGAGTAGGCATTCCATTTATTAAATAGTATTTTATTTTTGTCTTTCACTCTGAATATCCAAGAAATATGCTTTAACCAACTTGGCTACAAAGTGGGTTGTGATTAAGCAATGTTCTATATTGCCTTTTAAGCACATTTTTCATGTTTAGATCCCCAAAAGTTCATGGCTGCTCTCTTTCATACCTGATATGTAAACACAGCAATTTTTAAAGAAATAATAGATTTTTGTTTATGAATCCAACATATCACTTTAAATGTTGCTTTTAATGGATACACATGTTTTAGTAGTTGTTCTGTTTATTTTAAACTATTTTTTTAAAATTTTGTTTACTGGTATATTCAAGGAATCTTAAAGAAAATGTGCTCTCTGGAAATCTAAATGAGAAAGATGTACTTAAAAGGCAATATAGAATCACAATGCTCTTCATATCTGAATTGGTTAAAGCATGTCAGATGTAACTGCAAAGTGGGGTGCAGGTTCAAATCTAGCTGAAAAGTAAACTTTTCTTTAATAAGATTCCATTTTCTTTAATAAGAAATTTTTGAATATTTAGGCCAGTAGACAATAAAAGGAGCATTTACTCAAATGTGAGTATACACTAAAAATAATGATTAAAGTGTTAAAAATATGTTGTATTAATAAATAAAAATTTCTTATTACTTGTATATAATAAATATATACTTATAAATGTTCCTCTTTGAAGCTTTCTTTATCTCTGTAATTTTATGCGCACTGCTAATTTCTCAAGTGATGTCATTAAATTGTGTGTTTGTTAGGAGTGTGTATGAGGGTTGGTTGAGATATAAGTAAACACACCAGTATTCTGGTACACTTATGTCTTTTAGTCTACTAAGTGGTGTATCATATCTTGGTCAGCCTATGAACTTTCCAGATGACCCTCATATAGTGTTACCAGAATGAAAAGCAACAGGTACTAAAAAGAAGCATTTTTGGCCATTAAACAAATAAGACTTGTTTTTAGTAAATTTGTATAATATGATAATAAATGAAGGCCTTGGAGTGTTAGTAATTGGTAGAAAATCAAAAAAGAAAAATGGTCAAATCAAAAAGGCACTGAGAAATGCCCATTGACAGTTGATTCTTCTTTGACAAATTGATCCATTGTACTTCTGAGATGATGATAGTACTGAATAAAACTATTTCTATAATTGATGGCATATTACACCCCTCCCCATTTGCTTGCATTTAATATTAGGCTAGTTACAAGTATTAGTAGTCTAGAGTGTGTGGTTAAGCATTAGCTTTTTAGATACTGAAACTTTACATGTAAAAAAAAAAATTGAGCCATTTTTTTTGTGGGGTGGTTGGGCTTTTATAATTGCTATAAATTATGGTTTTTATCTCTGTTTCCATTGATGGAAGCATTCCTGGAACTCCTTTTTTTATGATAGCAAGTAGCTGCTTCCTTACATTCTGTTAGATTTCCTTGATGTCTTGAAATCTTGTCCAAGTGGGATATCAAATACCTTTTGAAGAGGAAATGTCTGAGAAATAAGGTGGGTTGTCAGACCTGGAGAACATTGTGTTTGGCCCAAAACTCCTGCACAAGCCATGATCACTGATGGCGCCTCTCTGGTGCTCACTTCCAAGCACTTCTATAAATAACAGGAGTGAGTGAGAATGCTATAAAATGTTCTAGATTTTACTTGACTTGCTTTTCTTTTTCATTGGGTTGGAGCAGCATCTTGTATTTATTTATATTCAAACCTTTTGCTTTCAGGAAACATTTTTTATGTTTGAAAATACAGATGAAATTTTTAAGGCACTGCCTATTATCTTTGTTAGCAATCAGTAACTGCAAAGGACAATCTCCTCACAGATGAAGAACAGACTCAAGGCAACAGAAATGTAGTTCTACAAAAGGATGCTGAGAATACCATGGATTGAACATGTGATCAATGAAGTTTACAGGAAAATGCAAACAAAAATTTAGAATCAGAAAGAGAGAGCTGAAATTTTTTAGGACACTTAAAGAGGGCTTGGAGAATTCAACTTCTACAAGACATGTTGAAGACAAGAAGAATAGAGGGAAACGGTGAATAACCTACAATTTTCTGTAAATGATTTCAAGGAATAGCAGAGAGATGACAGGAGGTTGTGGAGAGCTATGATTGATGGTGTCCTGAAGAGACCTGATACATAAAAGAAAAAGTAGGCTTATCAACTTATTAAGTAGTTTATTTAAAGCCAAAATATATTTTTAGATTGGAAGAATTTATTGGAGATAATAATGATTTACTAATACTTAACCCATAGTTGGGAGGAGGAGAAGAAGGTAAGTGAATATAACGAACTCAACTGGAATTTGATCTCAGCTCTTGGATTTCTAATTCCTAGGCTTTATCATTACACCACCTGCACATTCAAGTTTACTGCACCTGGTATTTCTGAATGGTCACTGATCTAGGCACTGACCAAGTTCAACATTGCTTACCTTTGGTGATTGGATGAGAACTGGTGTTTCAATATGATATGAAAGAGGTGAGAATGTCGGCTCATTTTCTTGCTAAGATAAGGTTCCAAAAAGATGAGATTTTGGCAGACAACGGTAATTTATAAATAACAAACTAACTTGAGAAATAAAAACAATATGTCAACTACTTCAACTTGAAAAGAATATTTCCAAGAAGATCAATATGGTGTTGTGTGTATAATAAGTGATGGTTTTGTATGTAAGGTCATCTAGTTTGAAGGCATGAAGGACCATAGATTGATTTAACAAAAACTGAAAGTTCAAAGGTGAAAATAACTTAATATATACAGTAGCACACATACATATAAATACATTCTGAGGGTTTAATAATCACTGTATATGGTTAGAAGAGAAGAAAAGGTTATAGAGCTCTCTTGAAAATGTTACAGCTTCTATCAAAATGGGAGTATTTAAACTAACAAAATTATGGTTCAACTCCAAATTATTACATAACAGCAAAAGAAAAACAATTATTGCCCTGTGATAATTTTTCATATTGTTATTTTTTGTTTCCAGATTCTTTTAGTTATTTTTAGTTATTATTAATTTATCTGCTTCTTTTTTTTCTTCTTGTAGGAACATAGATTTCTGAAATTTATAGATATTTATTTTATTTTTCAGATATTCTTTAATAGCAAACAAACAAATAAATGAAAAAAAAGTTAAATATTTGTTCCCTTTCCCTCATCTCATCCCTGATTCAAATATATTTTTTTAATTTTCTCTTTTGTAAGGCTTCAATCGGAATGAAGAAAAAATATATTCTGATATATATTTATATACACATATATTCCATGCTTTGTATTTTGGGTTTGGGGGTGGTGGTAATTAATTATGTTAGAACAGAATTCTGCTTGACTTTTTTTTTTTTTTTTTCAGAATATATAAATAATTTTTTTTTTTTTTTACAAGTCAATCTTAGATGAAATACAATAAAATTCCAGTTAAATTAATTTCTCTATTTTTTTATTTTTCAATCTTTAAAAACTGCATTTTATTTATTTAGTAATAAGTCTGTCTTAAATATGTCTTTTCTATTTTAAAAATTTGTTCATTTTTTTCTTTATTTTGTAGTTTTTTTTCATATAGCAAGAAAAAAAAAACAAAAAAAAAACTGTGACACAATTTTTATTCTGTCTTGTTTTAATTTTAATTTCATACCTTCAATCAATTTGTTGAATTTGAAACTCATTTCTTCACATTTTTAGAATCATTTTAAATTAATCCCCTTAACTGCAGAAAACAGGAATTTCCACTCTCCCTCAAATCATCAATTTCAATTTTTTTTCTCATGAAAAGTCCTGTAATTTGATTGGCACATAAGAGCCCCACCCCCATGGCACCTTGGTATGAACATTAGTTTACCACAACTTTGACAAGTAAGACGTGGCAGATATTTTTCCTTTTTAGACATTTTTCTTTTTTGTTTTTTAACAAGGTTGATATATACCAATAAATATGGTGGCGTTTTATTCTAAATTATAAATGTGTGAAATCATGTCTCGGGCTTTAACAATCAGCTATAAAACCAGTATCCAAACAAACAGGTACCTGAAAAGGTTTCATGGAGCATGATAAAATATGGAAAAGTCACTAAAAATGCTCTTTTGATGAACTTACCAAATCATAACTTATTTGATTAAAATCTGTTTTTGGTTGTTGATTGCAATGGGGAAAAAAATTAAGCTTTGTGATTTTTGAGAAATATCAACCAGACTTTAAAATAAATGTTATTGTCCAATGAAAATAATTATTACTTTGATTCATTATTTTTTCCTTCCTCCCCAATCAAATGTAACTTTAGTGATTTTTGGAAGAAATCCTGCCATAAGTACACAAGCAAACAGTACACTTGATAATGCATCATAAGCACCGTTTTAATAAGTCTAGCAAGAGTTATCTTTCTTGCTTCATTTATTTTTGTGTTTTTTTTATTTTAAAACAAATCATTCACTTATTCAAATCTTACAGAATGATTCATTGTAATAAGTGTACGAATGCTGGTGTATTTTTTTTTTTTTTTTTTTTTTTGTCAACCGGTAAAAAGGACATCAAAAAAATTAAAGTGTTAGAATTTTTCTCTCTTTTGGTAAAAAAAAAAAAAAATAAAAACAAAATTTGGAAGATTCATTCTTCTTTTTGCCTTCCCACAAAAGAGTCCATAAGATTACTGGCACCAAAGAAATTGCAAATTACGGCCAAACATTTGGTTGGTAGGTACCTGGATGTTAAAAAGAAAAAAATTGAAAAAGATTAATTTTGTTAATTATGAGCAAAATATCATTAAAAACTTGTTTTTAAAAAGTTAATTACATGTTTAAAGGAAGGACATCCAGAAAAAAAAAATATAATCATGAAAACCTGTCCACATTTTTTTGATATATTTACACTAAAAAAAAAAAGGATCAATGATCTTCAAATCTAGCAGAGGCCATAACATCCAACTTCTGCAAAGAGATTGACTTGTAGCTAGATGAAAGGGCTGATGGTGGTCAGTATAATCAATGCAAGAACCACATCATGGCCGTCCTGAAGATATGTGATATCTAACCAATGTTATACTCCATTGCAATTAGATTTTTTTCTGATTCACTCTACATGTTTGCCAGATGTAAGAGCTAAAAAAGCAAAATTCAAAATAAAAAGTCATCACTGAGCATCATATTTGGTCCATAAAGGAAATGCCTACAATAGAATACAATCGCCAATCACTATTGTTCCGATCAGGAAAAAAAAAAGAAGCTCCTTGTAATAACTAACACAGTTGTGAGCTGAAAGGCCACCTGTTGGCACACATGTGAGCTGTCGCCATTATCATCATGATCACTTCTTACATCAAAACATTGAGCTTGCTCAAGCTTCACTAAACTACCTGACACTTCATATGAAGAATGCAGCTGACAGGCCAGCTTTGATACTACCAGACTTCTGATACCAACTACCATTTCTAACACCTCAACATCATCACTATCCCGATTCAGGTGCCCCTTGTCATCATCACCATGTCAATATTTTATTGATACCACATTCAACCAGAATCCACTGATCACCTTTCACTATCCACTTTAGGAAGCCCTTGTTGTTACCATCATGACCCTATTTGTTGATCTCCAATTTGACCAGAATCCAACAGCTACCTTCCATTCGATCAGTGTTCACTATCTACATTTAATCCTTCATCGCCACCACTGTAACCTCGGCAACTAACATGAATACCATGAATCAACCCACCACTATGACTGTGATTGACCAACCCACCTTACCAGGAAGTTCAACATCTCAGCATCACATAACTGCCAGCCCATCAAACACGTCACAGTTGTTGATTTTAACCTTAAAGAAAGGTGTGCATCAAACCCCACCTATGACTAATCCAATCTGGATCTATCCTCTGACTCCAAGTGTGACCTTGACCAACCAACCCAAGGAATTGGTCAATTGCTGGCCTTACTGACACCTAAATGCTTTCTTGACTAACAGAATCACACATGAACAAGTTTTGCCAAATTTCAAATAACTATGTATATATCCTGAATTTTGACAAATACACACTGTTAAAAATCTAATCATTGTTTTGTTTCTCTCCTTTGCAACCAAACACTCATTAGAAAACCAATTAAAAAAAGCTAGCTGGTGACTAGGCCAGTTGGTGATATTTGCATGTGTAGGGATTCAAAGGGCAATTATCTCCCTTTAGGTGATACAAAGTCATGAGGGTCATGTGATGGCTTGTGAGTTCATAGATTGTTGAGTTTTCAATGGCTATTTATCATGCTCTGAGGCAAGAAGTTAATATGCAGGCAGAAGAGATGATAAATGCCACAGCAGAAGGGTCAACAGAGGAACCCACTTAGTCTCTTTGGAAACATAAAGGACACCACCGACCTGCTCTTTTTCCCATTGGAAAGTATTCTCTCTTTTCACACTGGTTGTATACATATGTTATCATTTCTCTGTGTGGGACAAAATAGTGAGAAATATGTATATATCAGTATAGAAATCCTTTGAGAACTATGCATCTTTTTCTCAGCTATTATTCCATCCATGTATTAAAGTATATAATGGATATATAAATGCCTGTAATAGGGAAATTCAAACACGAAATATTCTTTTTTGCCAAAATGCTATATAAACTGCAGAAGTAAAGATGGTCCATTAGGCAGAGTTTTCTCTGTTATCCTCCAAAGTTTTTTGGACTGTGATTGTGAAAAAGTGTAGCATTTTCATGTTGGTCTAATCAACCATGTGAGAACTTGTCCTCCACCATAAGGAGAACCAGACTGCATTGTCTAAAAAGACAATCTACAACAATGATGAAAAAGAAAAAAAATAAAGAAATTGTTTGGTACAGGATTTTGTTTAAAACAGTGATAAGGAAAAGATTTGAAAAGAAATTACTTTTTTGTAAAATTTATTGTATGTGATATATTCATCCTGTTGGTAATGTTTTGGTCAAAACTATAAAAGCAAAGATGCCAATCATTGAATGATAATATAAATGTGACACAATAATCTTTGCATTATTTACAAGTATGACCTTGTCTGACAACTGTAGTAACCTTGTTCTTGATTTCAGTTATGATTGCTGTTGCCATAGCAGAAAATGAATTTAAAATATATTGTTGTGTGAGGATCAGGGTTGCTGCAGTAGAAAAACAAACATTTTGATAAACAGAATTACCACCAAAGCATTAAAGGTTAAAATTAGTTTTCAGTTGAAAAATAATAACGTAATATAAAAACATTTAAAAATAAATAATTTGTGTTTAAGATAGAAATTTACAAATGTTAAGCATACGAAATACAAGCACCATTTTCCTTTACTAGTATGACTTCTAACCCAGCCTGTCACCTACACTTAATTTCCACTTCTGCTGTTGCCATAGTAGAATATGACAACACAAACATGAATTTCAAAAATATTATTGTTTGGTCATCAGAGTTGCCTTTTTAACTGGTGAATGAAATTACTTCCAGAGTGCTAAGAATTAAAAGTTTCCAGTTTGAAAATAAAGGACAATAAAATCATTTAAAAATAATTGGCATTTAACACTGAGATTTACAACTCTACAAAAAATACAAACTTTTTCTGTCAATATTTTAAAATTTCATGCTGCTACACTGATTGCTATTTCAAGCAGATGTGATTGCCTACAAATGTAAACAAATAATAAAAATAACAACAAAAATAAGATTATTATGGTGAAACAAAAAATGTGATGCTGTGGGTGGTTTAAAGGGAATACAATTTTGTATCCCTTTCTTCAACTGTGTCTGGTGCTAATGGGCACAATGGCAGTGTGGGGTTGTGTAACTGATCAGCACAGAATTAGCAAACTGAGGCTGTTAGGGTCATTTCAAACTAATGACCTTAGGAAAATTATGAATTCACTTTCATCACTAGATATCCTGACAAAAATATCTCATCACTGGCATGTCACAACAGTGTAAAATCTACTCTATTGGTGAGACAGTTATAGCTATAGAAAGTCTTCAAGAGTAATGTCAAAACAACTTAGAAAGCTAAAAGCACCATTGACAAATTGTGAAGTTATAAATGTGGTTTATGTTGAAAATGATTCTTATCTGGTGTCTGCAAAGGTACTTGCACTCATTCTTTTGAAAAATAGAGACTGAATTCACAGTAGAAGACTGTTTTATTTTGTATTAAAAATAATGGAAAACTTTTATGCATCAAGTTCTTTCAGGATGTTGGTAATCAGTGCTCTCCAAAACTTCCTGTCTTGTATTGTTCTAAGTAATTTTCAACCCTTTACTTCCAACTTTTTATTCCTTTTCTGCCATCTTTTCACACAAATGTCATTTTTCTTTTGCTTTTAATATGTCATGTGAGTGTTAAATTATCCAAGCTCTCATTCTCTGTCAGCATTTGTTGGTAGGACCACATCTTTTCCTATATTTTGATACTTTGCTTATTTTACATACAACCATGTATTCCATCTTCTTGTAGTTAATAGTCCTTTTTTTCTGACTTTTCTTTACTACCTTATCTTTCTAAGTTTGCCATCTATGGCTGTATTTTATATAGGATGTGGTTATCTCTGATTTGCTACTATTTCTTGTTTAAATTAGCTCATTTGCTGATGGCATTTAGGACTGGTGCATGCTACCCCTGAACTCCCTTAATGAGAGCCCCAAGTAGTACTTTGTGACTCACTATCGTCTCAACATTTGCTTTTTTTTCTGCATACATTTATAAATGCTGCAAATTAAACTAAGCACAACTATTTAAGGACCAAAGATTTTTGCTGAATTTGACATCACACTGGGATCTTTTTTTTTTTTTTTATCCAAACCCGTGAATTTGTTTTGATCATGTTAAATATATCTATATATATAACTTTAAAATTATCACTATCTTTTATTCTTAATGTGGAATTTGTTAAAATTGTTGAACATGATTTTTGTGACAAATTTTTTGTACGATAATTAATTTCAATTATCCCCAAATTTATTTCCAAGTTATAAAAATTGTGAAATCCAGTGAATGCTACCCATGAAACAAAAATAATTGTTTGTATAGAAAGTAAGGACCTACATATATCAATCTGTCTTTAAATTAAGTGGAGGCAGAAGAATTATCATTGAACTTTTAAAAGATAAGCTTAAAGTATTAACGCAATACTTAAATGCAGCGATCAATTTTGAGTCTTTTTTTTTTTTTTTTGTAGTTTATTGTTGCCTATTACATTTACTTTCCACTACCTAATGGTAGGCAATTATCAAGATTAATTAGAGGGTGCTGAAAATTTCTCCCTGTTCACAAAGTTTGAGTGAATGACTCAATAACTGAATTTACTTTGAAAGGTTTTATTGACTGAGTTGAGAACTTTTCAGCACCCCTCTTACTTTGCCTGGAAAGTAATATGTATAAAAGTTGTTACTTTCATAATCAACTTTGACAAGAGCCAATCAGATCAGTAAATCAGCAGATGGATCATAAAACAAGGCCAGTTTATGGATCACTAGGGTTCTCAGTCAGTGCTTTGGGATCCACACTATCGTATTAGCATTTTCATACCTATGTTTATATAAATTAAGAATTAAACTAAGCACAACTGGCTATTAAAGAATGAAAAATTTTCACGGATTTTGGTGCCATTATGAGGGGTTTTTTTTGTTCAAATCCGTGAATTTGTTTTGCTTATGCAAAGTCTCATAAATCACTATATAAAATTCACTATCTTTTATTCTTAATGTAGAATGTGTTAAAATTATTCAACTTTTTAAAAGAAAAATCTGAAGATGATGTTAAAAATTGCCACGAAACATTGTTGAGTTATCTTAAGAGATCCTTCCATTTTAAATAAGTCTCTAATTCGTATTTCGATACATATTTATTTTCAAAATTTCTAGTTGAAATGTTAACCTATATTGTATAGGATCCATAATTAGGTTACAATAAAATTTGTATTTCATATGAATACTACCTTATAAATATTGAAATGTAGTAGGGAGGGGGGGCTGTATCATAGATTTGGGGAGGGGGACAAGATCTCTGCACCAGCACAAATAGGTACATAAAAAATATTTTCAAGAGTAATGTCAAAACAACTTAGAAAGCTGAAAGCGCCATTGACAAAAATGTGAAGGTATAAATGGAGTTTGTTGAAAATGATTGTTTTATCTGGTGTCTGCAAAAGTTCGTAGAACCCATTCTTTTGTAAAATAGACACTGAATTCACAATAGAAGACTGTTTTATTTTGTAATAAAAATTCTGGAAACTTTTGCATATACTTAATATATATTAAGTCTTTCTATTTTTTTCCTCAGATTAGGTCATTTGCAGTGGTGTGCAGTAATATGAATGTTTGCTGGGTGTATGATGAAATATGTTTGGCCTTGAAAAATATTGTGTCGTCAATGATTGCATGAGATTTTCATCATGCCCAGACACTATTGTCTTTACTGTCAATTAGTTGTCATATGGCCATTGTCTGTGATGGAAATTACTCCAAGGAAGTCTAATGTTGCACAAACACACTGGCAAGCCTTACCAGTGAGCAAATCAAAGTACTATAGACTGGCCTGGAAACTCTCCTGATTTAAATCCAATCAAGAATCTGTGGTCAGTCTGCAAGGATTGACTTCATGGAATGGACATATGAAGTACTAACATATGCAGTGGGTCATGTTTCAATGGAAAAAATACAAAAAAGTAAATAATAATGGAATTATTTATTTTGTTTCAATTAATTTTCACAAGGGTGTGTGTTTTGGTGAGGGGTTATACTTATTGAAAGAAAAAGAGACAAGGATTTTGGATTTGAATGGAAAATATACTACAGCAGGAACATATGTAGGTGATTTGAATGCAAAATCAATGACAACAACAAATAAACAGTGCTCTGGAATGACAACAATAACAACAGCAAAAACAATGGCAGGTGAAGAGGGGGAGAGAGGTGGAGAAAAGCAAAAGCTCATTGAGATAAAATTCAGACACCTGTCGTCTTGCAAAAAACAAAAGCATCACTCCTCTTTTTTCTGCCGACCACGAAATTCATCCATTGAATTTGTAACGCCACTAAAGTGGCAAAGAAGAGACTGGCACTTTGTTGGCAAGAATCTGACAAAAAGAAAAACCATGAAGAATTGCTGAAAAAATGCATAGAATGGTGTATATTTCTTGTTTGGGACCAAGAAATTATTCTTCATTAAGAAAGAAAGAGACAAACATACAAATGTTAAAGAATTTATTACATTTTATCACTGATTAAATTTAGTAAAAATTAGATATAGATCTTTGGAAATTATAATATCTAATCACTTTGTTGTTTCTGAAAAGAATTATGAAGAGCATGCTGCAGAGTCTTGGCTTGTAAGATAACTTATTGTTGCAATACAGGGACGTTTAGCAAATCTCAGAATGGACACTTAGGAAGGGACAGATACAGATTGGCAGCAGGCTGTATGTAGAAGCAATGCCATCACGTGATCAAACAGAAGGAAGAGAAAAAAAAGAGCTGTAACAGTGAACACCTACCTGTAGGCATCAACCTCAAAGTGCAGTATCTCTATTAGAGACTGCAACTTAAAAATTTGTTCAGGCAAAGTTTATACTGTTCTACAGTCCTCAATGGCTGCTGTCTAAAGAGACAGATGGAACCAAAGAAGAGAAAGTCAGATTCCATTATTAACATCTACCATAGTCATGGATCCTGTAACTCAATAGAACTGTAGGGACACCACATATACTGCAGCTATAGCAATGGTGTTGGGCTCCATGAAGCTATCAGCTCTAGACACATCTCTCTTCAAGGTGGTTTTGAATTCTGTTTTCCTTCTCTTAGATTGGTTGCAACCTCTAGGCAAGCAAGTCCAGTTTGCCCTGCTATTTAACCCATAGCTGGAGGGAGAAGAGATGAATTTATACCTTTCTGAACATCTGCTACCACTAATATATGGAAATAGAGATATCAGGTGTTCAAAGAAAATAAGTAATGAAAGCCATATGGCTAGATTTGAATTTTTGTAAGTGGTGATCTTTGTGGCATAATATGTAAACCACCTGCCCTAGGCAGGCTTCCCGAGAAAAATAAATGCACTATTCCAATAAGCTTTGCTTATTAATGAGCATATGTTTATCAAGAAGCTTCAATTCATCAGCAAAATCACTTCAGGTTGGGATCAAAGCATGGTGTCTGTTCTCATTTAAGATGGAAGACTACACCTGATTTTTGAGATTCTAAGCCTGTGGCAGCACCTTCCTCATTACCCTAAGGGAGGTGCAGTTGGTGTAATATCAATGCCAGCATGATAGTGATTGAAGGAACTGGACAATTTCTGTCATTGGCCCATATGTATACATATTAACTCCCCCTATAAAAAGACCTTGTGTCACATTCTACCTTAGTGGGAGGTCAATAAAATGGAAATCCTTTAGTAAAATGGGAGTTAAGCTTCTTGGTTGAATAAAAAATAACTAGTGGAATTAAGTAGAAAAACAAAAGTATTTAAATTCCCTGTCACTGTCAGTATTAATGTTCTTATCTGATTAGGATATAATTGTGTGAACACAATTATGAAAGGTGACTGGCATCATTTGACAGTTGAAATTTGTGTGTGTGTGTGTGTTTTTTTTTTTTTAAAGGGCCTTTTTCAGGTCAGGCAATCCCAGAAGGTACAGATAAATCAGAGATAATGTATTGGTAGTCAAACTAATATCCTCATCTTTGTTGTTATTATCACAATGTTTTAGCCGTTGTGTCTTCTAATCCTGGTAACCATTAGAGAATTTCAGGTTGAACCCTCCATTTAATGTACAACAGTAGATTGTTCTTGTACCGCTGGTCACATCTAAAGAAAAACTCATCTTGTTCTCTTTTGCTCAGTACTGCTCAGTTATTGCCCAATTTGCTTCGATTGAGCTTGTACTATCCGGTTGAGAGATTGAACTTGGAATTATTAGGTTCTGTTTGAAATTCCTTGAAGAATACCTAGATTGACGTAGACCTGAAGAAAGCTGGAGGTTCAATGGAGGAAACGTTGTGATAATAAAACAAAGATAAAGATATTAGTTCAACTCTAAATAATGTAAATAATTATGTTTCATCCCAGAAATTTTAACAGAAATTAGGAGTTAATTTATACATTAGTAAGTTAAAGGAAAGCAAATGTATCTGGGGTAGGAGAAAAAAGTTATATTACAGTTATTTAAAAAGTTTATTTTGGGAAACAAACATCCTTTATTATTAATACAAATTTGTGTGGAGTAAATAAATATTAGTAATGACTGCTTGCAGTAGCTGTCATAATTCCAAGAGCTGTTCAAATTAATTAAGTATTCTTTTTTTGTTATGAATGATTCATTCTGTGGCCTTCTTTAGGTGCACAATTCATATAGAAAGTGCAATGGTCTCTTTTCCTTGATTGGAAAAAGGTAAGTAATAGTAATAAATAGAAAAATAGTGACAAATCTGTAACAGTGACTTTATCATGAGCAAAAACAAAATGGAAGTAACAAAACAACAAATGGAGATAAGACATGAAAGAATTTTTTTTATTTTCTGTGATCTTCAAGCTTCATTCTGGGGCATCTTATGTTAGTCATGAGTGACTGAGAGTTCGTTTGGGGTATAACACAATGTAGTAGTCGAGATAGACTTGTGGAGAAAAGCAGCAATCATATGTAGTCAAGTGAGATAAGCATATCAGAAATATTTCATTAATTATTGCATTGTAGTAGTTGAGAGCTAGTCTCTGCTGCTATTGATGGTTTCATTGCTGATTAAAGGCATCACATAGAAGACCTAGGCAGTTGCGCCTGATTAAGTTTGCTTGCCATG
This sequence comes from Acanthosepion lycidas, assembly GCA_963932145.1. NCBI lineage: Eukaryota > Metazoa > Mollusca > Cephalopoda > Sepiida > Sepiidae > Acanthosepion > Acanthosepion lycidas. Next base: position 61,566,171 of record OZ010580.1, read on the forward strand.
ACAGTCTGTCACTAATGCTGTGTTGAACCTGCCTTCCATAGGTGCAATCAGCATTGGATTTACAGGGAGTGAGGAATAACTCTGAAACATCTGCTGTCAAAGCTACTTGGGTTTTTCTGATTAGTCAGAAAGATGTTTTATAACCCTGGAATTTTTAGATGAAATTAAGGTTGTTTTGGTTGTATGAGCTGTGCATGTTGAAATGAACACTTCCATTTGAGATAAAAAAAATTGGAGCTCCAATAGAGGATGACATATAATGCAAGCTATATATGATATACATTGGTGTGTGTTGCTGTGAATGGATTGGTCTGATCAGTAGGTTTACCACCATTTTTTCTTTTATGGTGTATCAAAAATGAAAATACTTTTAAGTTTTTTAATCCATAGCTTATTAATCCATAGCTTATTCATATGCATGTCTAAAGACTCTTATATCACTATATATAAACTAATACATTTCTGAATTCCACCAGTTCAGGCCTTCACAGTTAGGTCCTGCCATACTGTGTATGCAGGGTCAACTCATCCTCATTTCCTTGGTGGATGTGTGGATGGAGAGCAGGTTGGGATGAGAAATCTCAGAGCTGAGTTTGAATTCCATTTGTGTTTGTGACATTCACTTATGTGCAAATACCCTTGGGAAAGGAATTAATCCATCTCCTCCCCCAGTTATGGGTTAAATAGTATGTGTATCTATAAAAATCCTTGTCATTCTAAAATATGTTAATGCATTATTAACTTGCAAAAGTAAGTGTTCTTACAATCAAAAATTATTTGTTTTTATGGCTTATCAGTAATCATTCCCTTAAAGATGATTGATAATCCATAAAAAACAAAACAATAATTCCCATTGTATCCAAATCATAAGGAGAAAGTTCCACTGGGACAGCTTCTTCCTAAGAACTGTTACTTTGTGGAGCATACATCCAATGTCTCCCTGATCACTACAATCATAACCTCTTTAAGTCTACAGTCAATTGTTATCTATCCTACATATCCTCATAACATGCACTCCTTAATTCCTCTTCTTATGCTCTTGCAACAACCTCATTCAATAACCCTCTATCTTGAGTGGCTCTTGGGCCTTGTAATGGGTGAACAATAGTACAATAATTGTTGTGCTTTCAACAAATTCCTAGATAATGACCCTGAATTCAAGCATAGTTTCGGATTATAGCATCATTATCATTGACCCAGGGAGCCCCAAAAGTACCCTGCAATGCCACCAAACACTGTGGTAGTATGAGTTAGAAGCATATGCAGTCATATGCTTTAATCATGAAGCTTATCTATTTTGATATCAACTGGAGATGAGTTAGATGTATCAAGGCTGAAGTGGAAATGACACTCCAGTACCTTAATGCAATAGCAGACATATTAGCTGCATAGCCAATATTTCAACTCCCAGGCTCTGCAAAGTTCCATTCACTATTATGTGACTCATTCCAGATGATGCCAGAAAAAGATTTTGCATTCAATATCACACCAGATCTAAAAGTAGCTAACCAGGGATGGTGATATGCACTTCACTCAATGTCATTGGCTACCCTGACAAATAGACAAGTGATCAACCCAATTGTGCCTGGGATATGTTCGCAAGGGAAAGAGCTGTATAACAGATATATAAACACCCACTCCAGAAAGAATAGTATCTTACATCCACATGAGAATGTAAGGGTCTATGTTTGGAGAGGTCCCCGGGACACTCACCCACTGGTTGACAGTAATTGACAAAGTCCGGAGTTGAATAAAATATTACGTTGCATATGAGACGTGTATTTATTAGTAATGTGCGATGATAAGGTTGCCTAAATATAAAACTCATTGAGCAGATAAATGTTATCAATTCTATTTAGCTCTACTACCTTTCCTTTCAGATGTTATAATGGGCAACACAAATATTGAGTTTTCTTCCAATGTTAAGGCAATTATTTTAAACTGGGACTCATATTTCTGAAACTACATGTAGAATTCAAAGTCTGAGTAGAAATAAAAAAGTATTTGATTGTCGTGCTCAAAACTGCTTCTCCTGCTGCTGCTAAATCCCATACCATGAGCCCATGAGAGCCACGTGGTCCAGCCAGCTCTCAAGGTCTTGGTAAAGTGTTGAAACATACTCTAGTGCTAGATTAGTCTGCTGGAGATCCTGGTGATTTGGTTTGTTTTATGGCATATCAACCTGTATGGGTTATTTAATGTCAACAAGATTTTTATTGCTGGTAAAATTTTTCCAAATTTTACAAAAATGTATTCAGTCAGTTATGTGCCATGCGTGATACACGCTTAGGTGATCATGTATCTTTTGATACATGACTGATGAGGCAGATTTTTTTCCCACAGTAGGTTGCTATTTCTTTCTGTGGTAGACCAGTTGCCATCCAAGGATATAGAACCATGTCTGTCCTGCTATTTACCCATAGCTGTGGGGAGAAGAATAGGATTCATACCTTTCCCAAGGGTATTAGCATGTAAGTGAATGTAATGGATCTGACTGGAATTCAAACGCAGCTCTCCAGTTCTGCAATCCACTACTCTACCATGCCAAAAATGTATTACTGGTATTAAAACCTATTTTACACTTTCATAGTGCTTTGAACCCAGTTTGGGGGTTAACTAGTTGTCAATAACTGACATCCTAACAGGTGCTACCACCCCGGGTCAGGGTCGACCTGAGAACACAAGGGATTAAGTGGCTCCATGGTCCTGTTGGATGTAGTTTATCATCTTACCCAGGACACGGATATAATTTATTGTCAACCACCAGGATGTGATCCTGGTGGTTGATGTCTTTCCAGTGGCTGTGTGGCCCTGTCGTGAAGTTGTCTTCAAAACTGTTTTTTAAAGGATGATGAAATGTTCCTTGAACTAAAACCCAGGATTGGATGACCGTCAATTGTCGGTAATGTTGCTTTTAAATGTAAGTTATAGAAGAGATGGTCCATCCGCTGTCGAAAAATATCAGAAACGCTTGGTGGAACATAGATACCATTTGTGAACATAAGCTTCAAAATCCACACCTGAGTTCTTGATAGATTAAAAAAAGCAAAAATGCTTTTGATATAACCATAATATTTTTTTGTTTGCTGCTATTTTCTGGTCTTGACCACCGAGAAAAATTTCTTTGTTTTTCATATGGATTGCATACCTAAAGAAGGCCATAGAATGGATTGGCTGAAACATGATGGTAGCAAAAAGTAATGAAAAAATGAATTCAATCATTTGTACAACTCTTGGAACAATGAGGAACAATTCTTTTCAAAATTACAGAACCTATTCTTCACAAGCAAATAAAATAATAGGAAGAGAATCAAGATAACTTTATACTTACGCTTTTAAGCCTAAGATAAGGTACAGTAAGCGTGGAAGATATAAAACTTGTCGATTGCAACGGATTGCATCCATAATTTTTTCTGCTACATACTCCGGTTGTAGAACTGGCAACAAGGAAGGAAATCTGATAACAAAAAATAAAGTAATATATATTAAACTGAATAACAATAAATAAACACCAAGATGGATCACGTTTTTTAACTAATTCTTTAAAACCAAAACAAGGACCAAGAGCCACCCAAGATAGGAATTACATAAGCATCTTCTCATGAGTCTGTTCCACAAAGTAAGTCATTGAAGAGAATCTGTTCAAATAGAACTTGCTCCTTACTAATGGAATATAAAAGGAATGGGGATGGTTTGTCTCAGTATATGTGGAATGGCGGGTCTTAGCTGTGAAGGTCTGAACTGGTGGAACTAAGCAATGTAGCTCGTCAGAACATTTGTCAGGAAATAGAGATAGACTAGCGAAGGTCTTGCAATGTTTCATCTGTGGGAAACGGGGTGTAGAATGGAAAATAATTAATCCTCCGCAAGTCCGTGGAAATGGTTTTGAACTTTTACCAAGACTGGATACTCGTTAGAATATAACTGCTTTCTTCCATATAAAGAACTACAGGAAGTGATAAAACTTTTTTTTTTTTATTTTCTCATACTGAGGACATAAAAACACAGAAGCGAAATTAAGACGACAGTCTGTTCCTTATTGAAAGTGGGGCTTTAGACAGAGAACTGTTTTTTCTTATTTTTTTTTTTATTTTAGTTTGTTGAGATAGTCAAGAAGAAACCCATTTCACATGTAGATGCACATAAAGTCTCTGTACGTATATCTAATAAAACTACGTTGTTTTATATAAAGAGCAACAGGAAGTAATTTAAACATTTTATTTAAACTTCATACGTAAGACTTAAAAAGTGCAGAAGAGACATCAAGAAGGTGCTCAAGGTTATCATTAGAATCCATTCCTTTCATGACAATGTCTCCATTCTACTTACTCTTCTTTTATTTGAGCACTTTGACGTTGTGTAATCGTTAGCACACTAGAGTAGTGAGTTTGATCCTCACTGTGTGCTCCATACTTGTGATCTTGTGCCATTTCTAAGCTACACATAATAAATTAATATATTTTTTTTTTATTTTCCCCTTCCGCTCTATATAAGCTTCTGAAGTGGCCTGGTATTATTGTATCATTTCATAAGCAAAACATTAGATTTGTCGACAGATGATTGCCTTGGCAGAAATTGACCATTCATTTTACTACTCACCTAACTTTTACACCCTCAAACATTCCTGTGCTGATATAGAAGGGACAGACAACTGTTGTGTGCACTTGGTCCTTCCCGAGAACTTCCAGTTCAAAGCGTAATGATTCATCAAAGCCAACAGCTGCAAATTTGCTAGCGCAGTAGTCAGCCAATCCATTCACTCCTAAAACTCCAGCTGCACTTGCAATAGTCACCACATGCCCATGATTTACTTTAATCATATCAGGAAGGAATGCTTTTACCGTCTGGAACCAGAAGAAACAAATTATTATAGATTATCAAAATGTGATTAAAGAGAATTTAGGAAAAAAGTTGTAGGGTATTTAGTTAGAAAATACAAACAAATGATCCTTCAATATCTTTCTATATCTTTGAGATGAGGTATTATGATTACTTGCATTATTTTCATTATTCGGACTGTTATCTTCTTCACAATATTCACAACGTTTCAACCGATGTATGCTCCAGTCTTTTTCAGGTGACTGGAATTTTGAACCGAACCCTTTATTACATCCACCGGGGTAGATTGTTCTAGTTCCATATGCTATGCCTCTTCTGGATGTCTAAGTTATTTCCCTTTAACTCAACTAAGTTTTTGGTTCAACACCTTGAGGACTCATGGTCCAGTGAATAACGACGTTGGTTAGATCCAGTGATTAGACCCAAAGAATTGTGTGTTCAATACCAGGCCACAGCAGTGGCGAACCAAAAACTTAAAGAGTTAAAGGGAAATAATTGAGACATCCTGAAGTGGCATGGCACGTGGAACTAGAACGTACCCTGGTGGACGAAATAAAGGGTTCGGTTCGAAATTCCAATCACCTGAAGAAGTCCAGAGCGTACAACGGCCAAAACGTTGTGAATATGGTAATGAAGATGAGGATAAAAGTCCGAATAATGAAAATAAAGCAAGTAAATGATTCCTCTTATTAATGTTATATTTATTAATCTCAAACTAGTTTATATTTCGTATTGAAAAAGTCATTGACATTCAAGATATTTGTCGGACAATTGAACCTCTTTGTATTGTTGGGGTTTCAAAAATAAATAAAAATACTTTTTCGAATTCCTTGTACAATTACCATTTTATCGTCACATAGACACACAAAAGCAGACTTAGTAGTACCCCATGCAGACGTAGCAGCAAGCATACCACGTGACCCTTCTCAACCAATAGAAAGATGACAAAAATATTGGCTTTCGATTATAGCCTATCAGCGGTCTATATAAGAATTCACACAGAGGACACACAGAAGTACTCACCGAAATCTCAAACAGGAGTACACTTACGCAAGTGTATTCACAATAAGCGCACACTGCAACACACTTGGCGGTTTCACTCACACTGCGCCGAAGAAAATGTATCTCATCCGGAACAACACAAGTGAGATAACACAGTTTTGCCTTCAGACACCAACTATACTGACTGCAGAAAAGGAAACCTCCTAAGTGAGTTCCTTCTATCTATAAATATATACGCATACTCTCATATATATATATTATTAATATTAGTAGTAATCCTATAGGTATAAGAAACTACACTCGTTGGGAAAACCTTCGGTGTCTTGATTTGCAAATACTCAAACCAGTACCAAAGGTAAAAAAAGTATATATAAAAAAGAAAGAACCAAGAACATGTACGTTAGGCGAAAATAATCGTCCAGCATGCAAGTTCAAAGCCCAAAGAAAAAAAAACCGATACGAGTACGCAAAACAACTAAAGTGCTCAATATGGTAAGTAGAGCAAACCTAATTAAGCCTAAGCGGATCGTCAGAGAAGGCCGGCCTTCCCTGACGATCCGCTTAGGTGAAACCTTGATAGGTTTGTCTAGCTCTCTAGGTTTAATTATATATATATATATATATATATTCACACCTGCATGTATTAAGCAGGCATCCATACATACACGGGCTTTTTTCTCAAACTTTATCTCAATAGACATTTTTCGAACTCTCTTCAACCATTCTAAGAACGCCTTTTTCTTTTTCAATTAATTGTTGCCATTGTTATTAAATTGTTAAACGCTGTTGTTTTATTCCTCGTTTTGGTACAACAGCGAAGTTTCGTGGGCTCCTTTGTTTCTCTCGTTTGACCTCGGCTGCAATATTACCTTCTCTTTACTCTAAAGGGGATTGGCAGTAAGCATCTTCATCGTCAAAACAATGTCAGCAACAATCAGCAATAACCACTAAAACAAAAGTATATTTGATATTAACACAGCTTTTGAAGAAAAATCTTTTGTTTTCATTGAATACGTTGGATGATGAGGTCAATAATAGCTCGTTGGTTAGCAAAAATATGTTGACCCGTTTGTTGCGATATCGATCCTGAGTACTCCACCACTATGGTCATGTGTCAGATATGTCTAGCAGATAACTGCGATTAGCACCTTCACCGTCAAAACAATGCCAGCAGCAACCACCAAAACAAAAGTATATTTGATATTAACACAGCTTTTGAAGATGGGCGAAAATATTTGACTATTTCGTATCAATCATGTCTTTCTGTTTTTTTTTTTTTTTTTTTTTTTTTTTGAGGCCCAGAAGAATTCTAGAATTTTAGTCTAGAAACAGGATATTTCCTCTATCCCGTACTGAAAATACCTCCCTATTTTAATAAGATGGTTTTAAATAAGAATTATCCAATTAGCCATATTTATCGGGTTTTATGATTTTTTTTTTTACACTAGCGGTTCAAAGTATTTGCTTTTTAATGTCAGGATTTTAATGTTTAACTTTTAACTACGGCATTTTTGCTCATTCAATAAAAAATAAAACAATAGTAAAAATTCGTGTCAATGATGTTTAATAAACCACCATTTTTTGCATGACCACATATGCACAGCACTCTTCTAATTGTCTCATTGTTTGATGCCCATCAAAAGCTAAAGGAAGTATTCAGAAATAGGAAAAGTTTGTTAGAACAGTTAAGAAACAATATTGAACTGTGTAGGGTACTAATGTTAATAGAAACGATTAACATGAGTGCTACAAAATAAAGAAGTTTTATTTCCTTCTCTTTTTACAACGCAAGAACTTGTGGAAAAATCTAAAAAAAAAAAAGAAAAAAAAAAATGAATCGTTCACGTTTTGTTTTTCCCTTTTTAAAGTCTCTACGAGTTGTGAAGTATCAGTGGCCGCGTGGCGTTAAAAGCATTTTCGCCAAGTTGAGAGTCGTAATTTCATAATGTTCGTTCAGCGGTCAAAGGAGCGGGCTGCAGTAAAACACAGTTGTATTCATCTGACCGAGCAAGTAAATTTTTCTGAGGTATTTTGAAAATATTGTCATTTTTATATTGTTCTGATGATGGACTCGCGCACACGCCTGTTAGCTGCACAAATTTCTTACGAAATGACCGTGTATTTTTGTACACCGATTGGTCAAAAAATGTGGTCGATTGGTTCATTTTATTTTTAAAAAACGTGTGTAGGCGTATTTATATATTAAGAATTGCGCCAAAGTTGATCCGATTTTTCTTGAACCTTCCTTTCCTATAAACTGCTATGCAATATCAATCCTTCTATATGACAGTTATTCTTAGACAATATCCTTACAGGAAACTTGAGGCGACAACTTGTGGTTCTATAAAAGGATGCTGAGAATACCATAGACAAAAAAAATGTTAGCAACGATAAGGTTGTAAGGTAAATGGAAAGAAAAAGGGCACTTATACTTAGAATCCGAAAGAGACAGTTGAAATCTCTGAGACATATGATAAGGAATAGGAGTTTGGAGAATTCTATCCTTAAAGGACATATTGAAAACGAGAAGAGAGAAAGATTGGTTAACCTAGAGAAGAGAGACTGAGAGAGATAGTAAAAAGACAAACATTAGTTCGAGCAGTATCGAGGTTGTGGAGGGTTATGATCATCTACGCCCTGAGGAGACAAAGTTCATATAAAAAGACGGTACCCCATATCGCTACCTAAATACCCTGAAGAATACAAACGATACTGATGAATTTCCTAAAACCCATTATTTTAAGCAAATAAATATTGCGTATCGTATTATCTCTGATTATTTGTGATCTAACTGCAATTCTCCAGGACCAAACGCTGCATCACTAACTGAATGACCGATGGACAGTTTTAAATCATATTTTACTCGCTTCATTTTATGGAGAACAGTAGTAGTAGCATCGTTTCTTGGAGGAAGCGTAAAGGAGACAACTCCCCATCAAAGCGTAGTGGCTTATCTTACTAAAGAATCTGAGAGCAATGAGGCGTCTTCACTTCCATTATTTCACCAGTACTGTCTTCACGCATTTTTCCGTCTTATATAAAACTTAAACAAGGCATTCCATCATTGTCAGGATTTCACGAGATTCACCCCCCCCCCATTAAATTCGGGTCGTCAGAGTTCTGACCAGTATGGTAGGGTTTGCCATTTTGGACCAGCCCACGCATTCTATAACAGAAAATCACATAGTGTTGAAACTCATATGAACCCAATTTAAGCACCCAGCCAACAAGATGATATATGCTATTTCTTTCAACGTCACAGAATATATCTGTGACAAGGACTGAAGAATTAATAAATTAAAAACTTGCGTTAACAATAACGCAAAGAAAACGTTTATTTTTCATCAGATTTAATTGCTTCTTATTTTTAAATCTAAATTTTTTGGTCATTCTACATTTTATGATTAAGTAACATGGATGGAGAATAAGTTGTGTTAATCCTAAATACGAAAGTCGTAATCCCAAACGAAAGACACAATCTCAAACATCATAAGATCGAATGCTGAAATTTTGAAATACACATTTGCGAATGTGATATTCTCGAACATTAAAATCCCGAAAGACAATTGCGAATACCATAATATCAAAAGACAAATTTGTAATTTGTTGAAATCTCCGCTTAGCAAATTACTATAACACAATGTATATTCAAATATATTTTTATGTGCAATATTTTTTTGTAGAGTACACAGATAATATGTAAATAGACCCTTCATTTATCTACGGGTTCTCAGCTAGTATATATATATATATATATATATATATATATATATATATATATATATACTCTCGACTCTCCCGTCGAATTCGACGTATGAGGGTCAAGCAGATCAGTTCCTAGGAAACCGACAGCCCGACAACAGCACATGAGATTTGATTAAAGTGGTGAAGGCCTCGTGCAGGACCATCCACACTTTTTGAATTGCCGAATTCAGAGACCTGGTGCACTACGTGCCACAAGATCCCCAAACGACCCTCCGCAGGTTTTGAATTCAGAGTTGTCCTTCTCTTAGGTTGCCATCCAAGTCTGTCCTGCTATTTACCCATAGCTGGAGGGAGAAGAAGAGGATTCACACCTTTCTCAAGGATATTAGCACGTAAGTAAATGTAATGGAATTCGAACTTGGCTCTCCGATTCCTCAATCCGAGCCGCTGTCCATTACTCCACCGTGCCTCCTCCTAATTATATATATATATATATATATATATATATATATATATATATATATATATATATATATATATATATATATATATATATATATAAGGTTGGTGAAAAAATAATGTGGGTTTTTGACGTATTTTTTAACGACATTATTTTTGCACCAACATTATATATATATATATATATATATATTTTTTTTTTCTCTCTCTCTTTATCTTCCTCACACACAAACGTTTTCCAGAAGAGAGCTAAAATAAACAGAAAACTGGTCTTTAGATGCTTTAAACGCACTCCCAAAGGTAACATAAAAAAACAAAAACATTTTCAATCGAAAATGTCTCAACTGACTATAAAAAAACAATTTTAGAATAAACACAGAATAGAATAAACTCTCAAAGCAAAACAAAATAATTTTATTTTCGTGTTTTGCCATATAATAAGTTGAGAACGTAGGTCCGAGGGGAAATTTCATAGCAACACCATAATTTTGTATGTGTATATATATATATGGTTGGATAGATGTGAGCTCACATCTATCCAACCATATACGTTAGCTCTATCTCTGATATTGAGCGCTTTCTAATAAGTACCGCGCATATAATATATAAATAATTATACATACATATATATATATTTATTTATATACACACACTTTTCACACACACATCTATCTATATATATATATATATATATATATATATATATATATATATATATATATATATATATATATATATATATATATATATATATCCTAGATTATCAAAGAAGGGGACTTGTGTGGTACATGCTAGCAAAAGTTTGCTTCATTCGTTTTCTACGGCTTATCAACCCATTGCAGTTTATTTAAAACCAGAAAATATTTTTAGACTGTAAGAATTTTCAGGGTGGGTGAGGTAGATAATAATCCTTTAGCGATACAAGACTTACTAATTAACCCATAGCTGGAGGAAGAAGAGACAGATTCATACCTTTCCCAAGGGTATTTATGCATAAGTGAATATAACGAACCCAACTGAAACTCGGCTCTCCAATCAACAAATCCCAGCCAATTCAGATCAGTTCACCTGGCACTCCCTGGGGGTAGGTAAGTGTCATTTGAGGCAACTTTTCCTTTATTTATGTCTTCTCTCACGACAGACTAACGGACCAGATTTTCCCTTCAGCCAGCGAGAACTCCATACCCTCTTGACTGAACATCTTTCATACCTGACTCCATTTCTAACTGCGACTGGCCCTATTCCAAATGCGGTCTAACTTTATAAGCCCAGGATAGGAATTTTTTGCAATAATGTTGACTTAGTACAAGGCTTAAGAGCCACTCGAGGTAGAGGGTTACAGAGTAATACGTAAAAGGCACAGGTTATGGGGATATGTCGGGGAGATAACCTGTTCAAATCTAGATTTGACAGATTAAGATTGTAGTGATTGGATAAGCAACCTCTTGGGAGTGGATTCCACAAAGTAGCGGTTGGTAGAAAAAAGATTAAATCTCACCAATGGAATTCAAAGGAAATGAGTGTGGTCCCTTAGAATGGGCGCGGCATGACGTGTCTTTGATGTGAAGGTTGGAACGGATGGAACTAAATAACGTAGTTCGTCTGAACACTTTCCATGGAAATAGTGATAGAATAGCGAGAGGCTTGCAACTTTTTGTCTGTGAGAAAGGAGTTGTGGGGTAGAAAATAATTCATCGCCCACGAGGGCGCAAACGAGTGTCTCTTGATCACAAAAGGTTCCATATTTTATTTCTTTTTTTCCTATTTATGGACAGCGAGTGGTATCTTTTAAAC
>OZ010580.1:61578169-61635669 GCA_963932145.1 Acanthosepion lycidas
GTTCTATAGCCTTAGATGGCAGCCGGTCTAGGACAAGGACAACTTTGAATTCAAAACCTGCTGAGGGTCGTTTTGGGACGCTGTGGCACGTAGTGCACCAAGTTTCTGTATTCGGCCCTTCAAAAAGTGTGGATGGTTCTGCACAAAACTTCACCACTATAATCAAATCTCATGTGCTGGTGTCGGGCTGTCAGTTTCCTAGGAACTGATCCGCTTGACCCTCATACGTCGAATGTCGACAGGAGAGTCGAGTATATATATATATATATATATATATATATATATATATATATAATTTTAAGGTGTGCTATACTTATGGGATAAAGTGCTCAATATCAGAGATAGAGCGTATGTAAATATAAAAGTGAACATTGAAGTCAACACTCAGTGGTAACAGGCTGTTTTATGCTAGACGCAATCGTCAGGCTACGATATATAGTTTTATATTTAATTATATATTAATTATTTGCTCTGTAATAATAAATACACAGATCTTTTTATGGATCAGTTTTAATATTTTATATTATTAGGATCCACTTGTATTATATACCAACGGATTTGTTACTTTTACTATATATATATATATATATATATATATATATATATATACACTAAAGAAAAACAACAATATTGGTGTGACCAACAGACAACGTTCCAGGGAAAGAAAAAAAGAAAGAATGACCAAATATAAAACTGATACCTTTCGGCCTCACCTTACCCTCAACTCGGGCATTTCGTCTGGTTGAGGTGTCGAAGTGGGTAGGTCCTGTATCAATTTTTCGGCTGCTGTCAAAGTTAAATTTTAAATCTCTAATTCCGACACCAATACACTCCATACACAGGGGTTGAATAAGACTGACGTACTTCGCGTTGGTTGAAATAAATCTATCTCCATATGAGGTAACTTTAGATTTTTTGTTGTGTAATTTATATGCTCTGTTATAATAAATACACTGAGCTCTTTTTGTGGATTAGTTTTAATATTTGTTATTACTACGATCCACTTGAGTTATATAACAATGGATTTTTTACCAGTTTTATATATATATATATATATATATATATATATATATATATACACACACACACAAATACAGGGATGGTACAGATGGAATAAAATTCTGATAACCAAAAACATTATTCTTAAGAGTGTTCAATACCGAGTAGACCAAATAATATTTATTCAAAATTATTTACATATGGATGTTATAACATCACTACAAAAATTGCAATTCTGTCTCAATAATGCAAGAAATAAGTATAAATTCAACAAATGAGAAAATATTCTATGAACACAGTAATTTCTATAATAAAACTCTAAAGAATACTGACTAAATGCACAAAACTCAATTATATAAAATATGAAAAGGGACACCATAGAAAAATCATTTGGTATACACCCTCATACAACCAAATTTTAAAAAATAATTTAGGACAAAAATTCCTTGTATTAATTGATAAACATTTTCCTAGACATAGTACAATTTTTAATCAAAATATCCTAAAATTAAGTTACAGTTGTACTGAAAACTTAGAAATGATTATTAAGAAACACAATGCTAATATCTTGAATAAACACTTATAGCAAAATCAAAAAATATAGATCCTAAAATAAAAAGAAATGAGGATAAAGAAAAATTATGTAACTGAAGAAATCCTCAAAATTGTTCCCTTAATAATAAATGCCGTATTGATTCAGTAATTTATCAAATGCAATATCTCATCTAATGAAGATCGAGACATGGTTAAATTCTACTTTGGATGCACACGGAATTAATTCAAAGGAAGGTGAAACCAATATCCTTTAATATTAATAAATACCGAAATCAAACGTCCCTATCTAAATATTTTTGGCACTTAAAAGAAACCAATAAAACACAAACTGTAAAATGGAAATTAATAAGAAAAGCTAGAGCTTGTAGGTCATTAAATGACTCATGTCCTGTGTGCATACATGGAAAATTATACATTATTAAGTTTCCGAAAAATAAAAATTTACTAAATCAAAGGAATGAAATAGCTGTTTTTTTTTATAGGCACTGTCAAATATTTCCCTTAAGTAATAATTAATTTTGGAAAAAAAAAAAAATAAAAAAGAAGAGAGATGAAACATACATTTTTTATATTTGATCATTAATTAGTAATTAAATTCTAATATATTTAATAATCTAATATACAGGGACACGCATAAGTATTGGATACATGTTATTTTCTGTTATAACTCTAGTTTATGTTCGCCATTTTGCCTGATATTTGGTAAGTAATATCTCGTAAAGTTGTTTTAGTTGTATGTGGAAGGAAAATTAAAAACTCATGGTTGAATCCATTTTTTTAATCAAAGTTCAAAATTACCCTATGCAAAAGTATTGGATACATGACACTTTTTTCAAATTTCCAATCGAAACTTTGTATTTTAAAAGACTTTAAATATTCAAATTTTCGATAGTATTGGAATGTTATCTCTGACTAATCAGAGAAGCACCCAATTGTTTACAAGATAGACTAATCATCTGACTCTTTGATGTGCATTCTGCAATTGAAGGATTAAAAATGGCAAAAACTAAAGTATTATCCAGAGATATGCGAGATAGAATCATTGAACGTCACAAAGGAGGACAAGGTTACCGAAAAATTAGCAAAGAAATGAATCTAGCACAGTACAGTAGGAAATATCATCAGAAAGTATAAGAAGTATGGCGACGGTACAGCAAACCTTCCAAGAAATGGAAGACCGAGAAAAATAAATGAGAGTACTTCAAGGTGGATCAGCAGAAATGTGCAAAAAAAAAAAAAACCTTCATTACTCGTTCTGAAATTAAAACTGATCTTGAGGGTGCTGGAATTAATATAAGTAAGGATACCATTAGCAGAACTCTATATCGTACAGGCTTTCATTCAAGATCACCAAGAAAAGTGCCTTTACTGAAAACCAAACATGTCAAAGAACGATTAAAGTTTGTCGAAACTTATGAAAAGAAAAGTATGCAGTTTTGGGAAAAGGTAATCATGTCGGATGAAACGAAAGTTGAACTATTCGGAAGGAACACAGCGACAAGTGTTTGTGGCGAAAAAATGGCACTGCCTTCAACAAGCACAATACCATCCCCACAGTTAAGTTTGGGGGTGCTTCCATTATGATATGGGGATGCTTTTCACCCAAGGGCACTGGTGAGTTACAAGTTATCCATGGTAGAATGAATGTAGCTTGTACAGGGAGATTCTAGAGAAGAACCTTCAGAAATCTGCAACTTCTTTAGGACATGGTCGGAATTTCGTGCTTCGACACGACAATGATCCCAAACATACCGCAAAACTTACAAAGGAATGGTTTGAAAATAATGGTATTTGTACTCTCAATTGTCCAAGTCAGTCTCCTGACTTGAATCCAATTGAGAATTTGTGGAATACTTTGAAGGTTAAAGTTCATAAGCGGAATCTACAAAATATCAAGCAATTAGAGGAATTATGCAAGGAAGAATATAACGGTGGATCAGTGTGGAAAACTTGTGGCCAACTATAGAAAGCGACTGGAATCAGTGAAACAAAAGAGAGGCGACGCAACAAAATATTAAATTGATGTATCCAATACTTTTGCATAGGGTAATTTTGAACTTTGAAAAAAAAAAAAAAATGGATTCAACCATGAGTTTTTAATTTTCCTTCCACATACAACTAAAACAACTTTACGAGATATTACTTACTAAATATCAGGCAAAATGGCGAACATAAACTAGAGTTATAACAGAAAATAACATGTATTCAATACTTATGAGTGTCACTGTATATATATATATATATATATATTTGTACATATCGTATGGTCTATTAGTTATTAGAAGGACGAATGGTACTTTAAATTTGTAAGAATAAATTTTAAATATTAAAAATATGACTTGATTTAAATGACCCTGTTAGAATATATATATATATATATATATATATATATAAAGAAATATAGTCTTAAGGTGTGCTATATTTATGGAATAAAGTGCTCAATATCAGAGATAGAGCGTGTGTAAATATAAAAGTGAACATAGAAGTCAACACTTAGAGGCGACAGTCTGTTTCATGCTATATGCCTATATAGGCATATAGCATGAAACAGACTGTCGCCTCTAAGTGTTGACTTCTATGTTCACTTTTATATATATATATATATATATATATATATATATATATATAATATGAATTAAGCGGATAAATAAAAATGCCAAAATTTTTTCTCATTTAAAATCCAGACAACTCGTTGAATAACGGATGTCTACGTTTGTGAGCAGGCACCCCCACAACCACCTAAACTTAACCTAACTTTGTAGTAACATATATTGGATACATAAGCTATGGAAATTAAAACCCAACCACCACTAATCAAAATAGATTAAATTTTATTTAACCTTAACAACACATAATATTAAGATTGTCTACGTTTATAAATTAAATTTCTTAGAAAGTTATTCCTAACATCACTTGACAATGAAACGAAATTATGTATTTTAAGTTTAATTTTTATAATTAAATTTATAAATTTTGTTTCATTTTTGAAACATAGAAATTTCTGTGTCGCGATGGAATCATATTTTTACAAAAGAAAATTATTATATTTTGCTCTACTGTTTGTACCGAGCACTGTTTTTCTTTTAAATAAAAATAATTACGAAGAAGACCGGATTATAAATCTTACTGTTCTTTCTTATATATATATATATATATACACACACACACACACACACACAGTGGGGGAAACAAATATTTGTACACATCCAAATTTTTAATTTATTGTATTTCCAACTAATGAATAAATATACCTTTCATATAATTAACTGTTCACAGATGCATAAAAAACAGAAAAAATAATTTAATAGAAATATATCACATGTATCCAATTTAATGAGTGAAAAAAGTATTCGTACA
The DNA here is from genome assembly GCA_963932145.1 of Acanthosepion lycidas. Classification (NCBI taxonomy): domain Eukaryota; kingdom Metazoa; phylum Mollusca; class Cephalopoda; order Sepiida; family Sepiidae; genus Acanthosepion; species Acanthosepion lycidas. The sequence continues at coordinate 61,583,081 of OZ010580.1, forward strand.
ATGCAAAAAAGAATACATAATCTTCATTTAATACTTTGTAGAATAGTCATTCTACAGCAACTCAAACTCAATTTCTCAATTCATGATTTGCAAATTTTAGTTGATATTTTGTTCCATTCTTCTTCACATACGGTCTTCAGATCCGTGATGTTTGCCGGGGCTCGCTATTGGATTTGAATTTTCAAATAACGCCACAGATTCTCCATTGGGTTTAAATCTGTGGACTGATTTGGCCATTTCAGGATATTTACATTATTTTCAGCAAACCATTTCTTCGTAGATTTTGCAGTGTGTTTAGGATCATTATCTCGTTTAAAGAGCTAATCAGGAGGAAATACAAAATTTTCAACTGAAATCATTAAATTTGCTTCCAAAATATTTTGATATGCTTTGGCATTCACTCTATTACGGATATGTTGCCAGTACCATTTGTAGAAAAACATCTTCAAATCATGATGTTGCCACCACCAAATTTCACTGTTGGAACTGTGATCTTTTGCTTGAAGGCATCGCCATCTTTCCTCCATACATGATTTCTAAAATGACGTCCAAGCAACTCAATTTTGGTTTCGTCTGTCCATAATCCTCTTTCCCAATACAATTTTTCATCATGAACGAATTTCAATCTGGCATCTGTGTCTTTTCAATAGTAGTGGAGTTTTCCGAGGGAAGCGTGACTTTAGATTGTTCCTATGAATTTCAAGTACGTTTAGTGACAGATTCCTGATGAAAGCAAATCATCCGGCAACTCTTGACGAGTAACTATTGGATTTTGTTTAATTTGACGCATTAATTTCCCCTAAGATCTTGAAGAAATCTTTGGTGGAGCACTTGTTCTTTGGTTTTCAACAATTTTGAGTTTTTTTTATAACTTGCAATGTATGAACTAATGGTAGTAAATTGATTATTCAGGTTGCCTGAGATTTTCCTGTAACTTTTACCTTCTTTCTAGAGCAGATGTTCTCAACCAGGGGTAAATTTACCCCTAGGGGGTAAAAAATTATATAGTCGGGGGTAAATAATTGAAGTACCTGATAATTAAAAAAAACCCGCCTGAAAGCCAATGATGATATGAGAGTAGCATTATCAGAAACAGCTCCTCGCATAAACAAACTGATTGACTCAATGAATCAGCAATGTTCCCACTGATAATGCTTCTGGTGTTTCTGTTCATTATTTTTTTGTAATACAAATTAACTTCATAATTTTCTATTTAGAAAAGGTTTCATTTTCTTCTTTTATTTTTGATACGAATGTATAATACTATTTTTATACAAAACCTAAAGTCCTAAACAATAAAAAGGTTCTTTCTGACCTTCTTGTTTTTTTGTCACTTTATGACATTGATGTACAAATGAATGATGGATTACTAATTTTTTGATCAGAATACTGAATTTTTACTAATTTTTAGTATTTGTCAGTATTTTTTATTTCTGTTTTGGTATTTTTACTAATGACTAATTTGCACAATTTTTAGTCACGAATTAGTCAGTACTAATCATAATCATTTATTCAAAAAAAAATTTTTTTTAGTATTTTCAAAATTTTTTTAAATTGCCAAAAACAAAAATAGTAAAAAAAAATTTTTTTAAATGAATGATTATGATTAGTATTCATTTGTAGATCTACTAATACAGCGGATAAAATGAATAATTTTTTTATTAATGACTACAAACGTTAATAAAAATACTGAATTTTATACAGAGTACTAACTTATACTAAAAAATTAGTAGATTAGTACTAAATAAGAAATCAGTATTTTGAGTGTCGCTTAGTATATTTTAGGCACAGTATTTTGACTAAAAAAACCCTTAGTATTTTGAATGAAAAAATCATTCATTCATTTAGTCACGAAATTGTACATCAATGCTTTATGATGGCTATGAATTTTTTGTATGGGAGTGGGAGGGGGGTAAATGGAGAAATACATAAAGCCGAGGGGGTTAATGATGGAGGAAAGGCTGGGAATGGCTGTTCTAGAGCTTAACAATCAGTTCTTTTTGCGAATTTGTCAATTCTTTACCTCTTGAAATGATGATAAGCTTCTTGCACGAATATCAATAACAGAACGTTCTGCTTGTATTTTTTAGGCTAAAAATAACCACTGATAACATTATCGAAACATTCTAGAATATTCTACTTGAATGACCGAGAGTATTAAAGTAATTTAAAAGTTTTAAAAATCTGAAAATTTGCATTGTACAAATGCATTTTTCATCCATTAAATCAGATAAATAAGATTTATTTCTTTTAAATTAAATTTTTTTTTCTGATTTCTATGCATATTTAGTTATTATTCAGCCGTGTACAGTTAATTATATGAAAATTATATTCATTTATTAGCTGGAAAAATTAATTAAAAATTTGTATGTGTACGAATATTTATTTTACTCCACTATATATTTTATATATATATATATATATATATATATATATATATCTCGAATGTCTATTCACACTGATGAGCTGTGATACAGCGAAACAGTCTGTGGACGATATATATATATATATATATATATTTATAAATATATATATATCATTACTATAAACGTTAATAATTACGTCTACCAAACTCGGGATGCTGAAGGTAACATCAATTAGCTAAGTGACAAATTTTATATTTATATTAATCCATCAATCAAAGTATAAGATTGGTGTATACGGAATAAATTCCAATAACCAAAAATACTATTCTTAAAAGAGTGTTCAATACAGAGTAGAGCAAATAAAATTTATCAGAAAACATAAATATGTTATAAAATCACTACAAATGTAGCCATTTTGTTTCAACACTTCTAGTCTCTTATCACGTGTTGGTATTCCACAACATCTTTACTCGATAAGACGCCAGAAGTGTTGAAACAAAATGGCTATTTTTGTAGTGATTTTATAACATATTTGTTGTAATTTTCGAATAAATTATATTATATGGCCTGATGACCATTGAGCACAGAAGAAACACTCAAGTAGCTAAGTTCTTTTATATTTTATTATCTTACGTTTTAATTAATTTAGTAAGTATTGGGAAGATTTATTGCATATTTTATAAAATTTAACAGTTACTAAATATGTGTATTTAAATATGTCTGTGCACGTGTGTGTATATATATATATATATATATATATATATATATATATATATAATACGCACAGACACACACACTCTCTGTAACCGTCTGTGTGTTCAGAAGGAAATGCTAAAAATAAATAGTCGAATATCACAATGGGTTTATTCAAATTCAACATTTTAGGCTTCACTGATTTAATTTGTCTGTTGACAGGGTAAACCTGTTACAGACGACGGAGCTCGGCGATACCCTCTATTCTCTTCAGGAAAGACGACTTCTCGTAAAGCAACATAAAAAGGGATAGATCACTGTGCCTCATGTGTATTTTAGAAGTATATAATTGTAGCAACTAATACATTGGTGACAATTGGTTTTTACCAATATTTATGAAGGAAATCTTTTTGTAACATTTGTGTTTTAGAGATATTGTTTTGATTCGGATGAACAGGTGAACTAGGGTGTGTGTGTAGGGGTGGCTATCTACTGGCAATGAAAATCAATATTGTACACCGTAGCATTTGAAAGGGACTGAACACTGATGACAGGTTTAATTTGTTTTACGGTATATCGCACTTTTTCATGTTATTTAATCCTCTATTTTGTCGTTTTTATAAACAATACAAAGGTTTTTTTTTTTTTTTTTTTTTTTTTTACTAATGTTCACCCAATACAGGGCCCAAGAGCCACTCAAGGTAGAGGGTTACTGTGTGGACTGAATATTAACCTCGGAAAGAACAAGCGTTATGCGTATAAAGCTGAAGCAGAATTTAGCAGGAGCTGGAAACCCAATCCTAAGTAAGAGACAAGGGAAAAACCTCTTTGTGCGGGCCGGGCGATAGGCGAACATATCTACTGGTCCAGTTTGTACGAAACAAAAGAAAAAGTAGACATGGAACAAAGTTTTCACGAGAATAAAAAATGTAGACATAAGCATAATAAGCAGAAATGAAGTGGTTAAATGTAATTGTAATTTCTATTTAAACAGTTTCGTTTCTCGCACTTCTCGTTTGCGGAGCTCTCTTCCGGCTTCTTGCTTTCCAGACAATTTTGACATTTCTAAATGTAAATGCAATGTCGATCGTTATCATCTATCTTAATTCTTGTTCTTTTATTGTCCTCTTGTAGCCGGCCGGTGTATGTACGCGTTGTGAGATGAACCCCTTGTGGGGCCCACTACAAATATGGCGGGCTCATGAGGAGTCCATCAATAGAAATGTAAAAAGAAAATGGAAGTTTGTGGTCAAAGTATGTGTAGTGAATGTTCGTACGTACGTGTGTGTAATGTTTATGCGCCTTTCCCGTAGGAAACGCATAGTGCTCCCACAAAGGGGAGAACGCAATATTCACGAGAGATTTACATTTTGTCGTATCAGAGAGAGAGAGAGAATGAGAATGAGAATATCTCATCAAGTATATATAGTAATTCGATAGCTCCACCAAGTGGTGGTTTCAAAATTTAGGAGGAGTTAACTCCATAACTCTCTCTTTAATAATGTTTTTTTTCTCATATTCTTGATTTAGTAACCCCTTGCATCTTAGTGATTTTATTAACTTCCTTTGGGTGAAATAATTAAAAAGAAAAGCTGTTCTGTATTAATAAAACCAAAAGTGTATGTGAAATAATCCTTTTTCTGGATTGAAGAGATAGCACAACCCCTGACGATTTCGTTTTCTGATTGAAAAGGAAGCCGTGTCGGATAAAAAGTACAAACCAACAAACAACGAAGACGAAAGGAAAGAAATTCAGAATTGCAGGATTACTTTGGAATTAGATTGGAACGATGGAATCGGTGAAAAGAAAAAAAATGAAAAAAAAATGATGTAAATATAAAACATACCCAAAAATGTGCCATGGCATTGATTTCCATTGTTTTCTGTATCATTGTGTCAGAGCATTGCAAGAATTTTTTGCCTGTTACAATGCCGGCATTGTTCACCAAAATATGTACCATTCCAACTTCCTCCTTCATCTGTGAGTAAAATAAAGAAAAAGTAGAAATTGATCTTTTATTATTTTTATCGATTGGATGTGTTAGGTGCGGGTTGTAAGTAACATATCGGTACAGGGGAACAAAATCAACGAACAAAGTTCAAATTCCTGCTGACGCAGTTTATGTTCACTTAAGGCCCTTTGGGAAAGGCATGAACTGATTTTTCCACGCAAGCTATGTGTGAATAGTAATACAGTCGGAGCCCGTTAGCCCTGCAAGGTGGATCATCAATTAAGTCATTACCGTAAAAATTTACTTACTAGTTGAAACCACAGCAGTATCATTTAATAGGTCATGCCCACCACACGGAGTTTATAAAGAAAGCATTGGCTCAACGCACGTTTATCGGCATGGATCTGTTATCAAGTAAGAGTTTGAAATACAACTGAGGCTATTTATCTAGGGAAAGGCATGAACCAACTTAACCCCTTACTATTAGGTTGGTGCAAAAATAATGACGTATTGTCGTTTCTTGACGTATTTTTTAACGTCAAAAAACGACATTATTACGTCATTATTTTTGCACCAACCTAATAATAAAAAAAAAATATGGTCATTTACATACCCTTTGCATGTTATACCCTTTTGGAAATGCATGAATCTATTTTCCCTGTAATCGCGAAAAACAAATCAGATATTTGGATGAGGCTGCTGATTTAAGTCTGTACAAATATTCTAAAGGAATGTATGATTGTCTTTCTACAGCATCACCGGATATCTTCAAAATGTCTTGTCACTGTCATGCCACAATGGCTGAGTGAACACTACTCACGCATAACAATCTTATCTGCCCCAAATAAATCTGTTTCTCCTATACTTAACCTTGACAAAATCCAGTAAGATTGATTCGTACGTTATAGTGGCGGGGATAGAAAAATTATATTATTCGAAGAAATACGCAGCGAAGTCTGGGTATTTTAAAATAAAAATATTTATTTAAGACTCTTTCATTGGTTTCACTCTTTGCCTTCGTTGAATAGGCCTCCCCACCCGTATGAAGAGAAAAGAAGACACCCCTTTTTTGAATAGATATATATCTACCCGGCGGAAACAATGCAAAAGAGAATGGTCGGTAGGAACAAGACAGAGTTAAATAGAAATGAGTGAAATTCGTGTTAACCTGAAAGATCTCCAGTCTTCGTTTTATTGACACAGAAGATTGGATCAACAAACATAGCAAAACCGAATCAAGAGAAGCATAGCGAATGTTGTCCTGCCGACTTGACGCAGTTTATAATTGTACTGGGTACACTCGATTCAAAATCGAGCCAGGATTACTCGTATTTTTTGATAGAGTTTAAACAACACTTTTAAACTACCGCCTTTTATCACTTCTTGTATCGCATGTTTTATAAAGCATTGAGATACTTGCCGTAGCGTGATGGTTAACAAGCTAGTGTAGTAAGTTCGACTCTTTCAAAATCCTTTACACTTGGAACTTACGAAGCAAGTCTTATCAAATAAATTAACGTTTTGCCTTATGAAGCAAGACTTATCAAATAGATTAACATTGTGCTTTACGAAGCAAACCTTATCAAATAAATTAATAATTGGATTAATGTCCTACTTTTTACAAACTATATATATATATATATATATATATATATATATATAAAGCATATTTTCACTCAAGCATGTTTAGTTGAATAATATAGACATATTTATTTTAATCCTCTCAAATTCACGAATCAATTTCTTAGTGTTGTTAAAAAACCGTAGTTTTAGTTATTTCTTTTCTTTTCCAAAGTACTTACAATCTCATCCAAGATCATTTTCAGGGGTGAATTGCTAAGACAAAAAAAATGTAATTGATAGTTGTGAATTTTTTGGAAAAATAGATCTGGCGGAGCGTATTCCTCTCCAGGTCAAACCACAGCCAATGTTCGCCAATTTGAAGACTTTCTTTGGTCACGGACACGTAGCCGATTGATTCCATTGCGGGAACCGTCTGCCCTGGCCATTACGAAGCAAACCTTATTAAATAAATTAACATTGTGTTTTACGAAGCAAGTAAGAATTTTATCACTAAACCATTATTATCTAAAAAAATTCTTACAATCTAAAAAATATTTTATGGCTTTAAATAACCTGCAAAGGCGCAGAAAACGAATCATATATATATATATATATATATATATAAAGTTATTTAATGAATATTTTTATATTCATCTCTTCTGATTGAAAGTATTTTTAGAAATGGAATAAATCCATCCAGACAGATCAACCGGGATAAAAAGAGGAAAGATGGTAGGGAGAAAAAAAAGTGGGAAAAGGAAAAATTTTAATAAGAAGAAAGAAAAAGAAAAAAATTACAAATATAATTTTTTTAAAATGAAGGGTAGAGAGAGAGAGGGGGGGAGTGAAAGAAAAAAGAAAGGAAAGAAAGAAGAAATAAATGATGAGTCAAAAGTAAAATAAAATAGAATGACTTAGAAAAAAAATTCCTTAAAGGGCTGAACAAGTTAATATGCCATGTAAGAAAAGGGGTTAGGGTACTCGGAAGTAAAGGAGTTGTAGCAAATTGTCAAATAGAATTATGTCATTTTATACAGAATAATTTTAAACTAATAATAATAATGATATCCAACATAAAATAAAATAGATTAAATAAATAAATCAATAAAAAGAAATAATAAATTTATATAATTATTAGGTTGGTGCAAAAATAATGACGTAATAATGTCGTTTTTTGACGTTAAACAATATGTCAAAAAACGACATTATTACGTCATTATTTTTGCACCAACCTAATATAAAGAACAAATTTAGAATATAAAAATAGATAAGGATAAAATAATAAAGATAAACTATTAATAATAGTAAAATATAAAAAAAATTAAATAATAAATTAAAATTTAAAATTATAAATGATTTAGTCATCAGCAAGACAATGACATAAATAATTAAATATATCTACAGATCTATATATAAAAATGTGTGACAAGTAACATAACTACATATACACATACATATGAATGCACATTCACACATATGCTAGTACTCATAAAAAATAAGATTCAACTCTTTATGTATATATCCACCAACGTCAATGTTTTTCAGGGAACTTTAAATTTGTTCTTATGTCTACACTTGAAAATAAGTTCATTTCTTCAAAAAAAAAAAAATAATGTAATTGATAGTTGTGAATTTTTTGTAAATGCGCATGAAACGCGCTCCGTTATAATGTATTAATGTTAAGAATATGTAACTTAGTTTACATTTGTTATTATTAATGTTTTAAAATACTCAACCTGCAATTTAAAAAAAAAATTATTTTTACAATTTGAGCATCTCACAACATTGCTTTTATAGACATTTTAAAACATTGTTGCTACACTCATAATTAATTTTAATTAGTGTTGGTTGCATTGTTTTATATAGAGCGCTTTAAGAATTTGAAGGGTTTTATTTTCATGGTGGAGTATACTTGTATTGTCAATGTTTCTCTAAATAGTGAATGTGGACAGGAATATTCTTTTAAATGTTGTGCAATAGAACTTGAATCCGACATGTGTATAAATAGTTGAGAGAGATATAGTGCAAGTGTGTGTATTTAAAAAATTTTTTTTATCGTTATTGTAACGTTTTGCTGTATTTGAGTGTTTTTTTATGAAAAAAGTCCGACCTCGTGAAAGTGAAACGTACAATGACAGTAGTCGTAACAAAATATATATTTAAAGAATCAGATATTCAAAACCTTTTAAAACGGATAAAGACCTAATAAAATATGGCGCCATAGTTTACGTAATGGGTAATATAAGATTCGATATTGGACATAAGATAGGTGATCAGTTTTCTCTTATTAAGAATTAAAATTATCCCTACCCCAGAGTTTTTGCATATTCATATAATTGGGAAAATATATTTAAAGATTCACACCTGAAAACATGACATTAGTCAGGACCTCATAAAATACCCATTTCATAATGCTTTCATTTTCGACGGTATGGGTATTCAGTCAGTTATCATCATGAGTCCTAGGGCAGGGTGCTGTGTTAGGGTCACTGCACACCTAAACACCTGGCTAGTTCCCATCACGCATCAGGGTTGTAAGCCGGAGAGATATTCACTTTTATGCAGCGTGCCTTTGGAAAAATAGATATTGCGGAGCCTATTCCTCTCCGGGTCAAACCACAGCCGATGTTCTCCAATTTGAAGGCATTCTTTGGTCACGGACACCTGGCCGATTGATTCCGCCACGGGAATCCTGTGCTCTGGCCATTGTCTAGGAAGCACCCAACCCAGCGATACCGTGTAATTACCGCTCTGTCTGCATTCTACAGAGCCCCCAGTCTGCCTCGTTGTGCTAAATAGACGTGTAATCCTGCTCAGTGTCTAAACACCTGCCTCAACAAAATAAGCCTGGTGGAGGAACCGGTTTAGTCGTTGATAACCGTACCAGATAATCCTGAATTACATGGTATCAGTCGCACTTGGAGAGTGACTTTCCTTAAACTATTTAACTAGTAAATATAATAATATTCTTATGTAGTATTTACTGTTTAGGTACTTACACAACAATTACTAATAATGTTGAGACAAATGTACACATATGTTGGTATGCATGCATAACTATAGATAAGTTCATTAATTTTAGAAGATTGGCATCATCAAGATCTCCATAAAACTCAACGTGATTATATCCAATGCTTTATAGATTATGTAAAATCGTTTGATAAAGTATGTCACATGGAACTGTTGGAAGTGCTACGCAACCATGACATATTTGGGAATGATATTAGAATAATCTTGGACCTGTTCTGGCAGTAAACCGCCTGCATACAGATAGAAAATGAATTCTGTAAATATACAAAAATAGAAAGCGGTGTAAGACAAGGATGTGTCTTCTCAGCGGACTTATACAAGTTATACAGCGATTCTGAGAGAATTAGAAGTCCTATCAGTATTTATTATTGGCGGCTGTAATATATTCAGACGACACAATGTTGATAGCAGATACAGAAAGGAAACTACAAGAATCCCCACAGAAAGTATTGAAGGAAAGCGAGAAGAAGGGACTAAACATCAATTGCAAGAAGGCAGAATACCATGGACTGAACATGTGAGCAACAATGAAGTTTTAGAGAAAATTGAAACAAAGCGGAGACTTATATTTAGAATCAGAAAGAGACAGTTGAAATTTCTATAGCACATTATGAGAAAGATGACTAGGAAAATTTGATACTCAAAGGACATAATGAACGCAAGAGGGACAGAGGAAAACGGCGTGTCACCTACCTAACGAAATTGTTTAAATGAATAGCAGAACAATGCTTAGGAGAGATAAAAAGGTAAAATTTACTAACTGCTACAAAAGCAGGAAATTGTGAAGAGTTGTGACAGCCAACGTCCTGAAGGGTCACGTCACATAGAAGACGAATGTGATTAGATTTGCAGTAAACTGTGGCATAGACGCAACGTTATTATCAGATGAGATATTTCCTTGCTTCTTTTGAGCCCTACATTTATCCCGATGAACCTGACAAAATTAGGGGAGTCATCTAAACTGGAACAGCGCGACATTATCCAATTATTTTTCCCCGCGTTATATCATTTAGCTAGAACTGTTATTTCCAAAGTGAGCGGCAACACCCACCTTTCTGGGAGCGGTGGAAAGATCCAAGGGGGTACAAATGTAAAGGTTGGTGTCGTGCGGCGACGGGGGCGGTATCAGAAACAAGAGGAACTTTTTAAACAATATCTGAGTCAGGAATACTTTATATAACACGTTTGCTCTTCAAAGAATAGAATTGGCAGATACACGGATGAGGTTTTACATATCATCTCATTCAATGAGAAATTTTCCTTTACAAGGCCAAAGGTAAAGTCTTATTGATTTTTTTCAATGAGAATAGCCAGTGACATTGTGTTAGAAAAATATTCCACCATCAGTTTGGAAATACTTTGAGTTGAAATCATTTTCCGGTCAATTTGAAATACGACTTGATGGTTTTAGTGATTTGTGTGTACATAAAATGAGTGTCAACAAACACAAGTGTACACATTTCAAGAATATTGTTGAAAACATGAATCATTTCTTTGCGCTATATTCTTATTTCTTGGACTCATTAATATGGTCTCCATACAAATCTCAAATGACATATGGCTTAGCAGCACTTTTTAATATTCAGCTATTTATACATAAAGGTCAAAAAAAGGTCAAAAAAGGCAACTCTTAAACTCCTTGGAAAATCACTTCCCATTTACATTTAGTGCAACATCTTGGCTGGAACTGCTTAACCCTCTCTTTTCCAGCCTTGACAAAGTTCAAATGTATCTACGCAGCCTTGTGGGTGATGAACTATTTTTCACCTTAAAACCTTTCCGGCATACAAAACGATAAAAGTGTCGCTACTCCATGGAAAATGTTCTGACAAGCTGCATTCATTAGTTCCACCAGTTCAGACCTTCACATTTAAAACCTGCTATGCCACATCCACAGGGTCAAATCATCCCTATTCTCTTTGTATTACGTTAGTAAGGAAGAAGTTCTAGTCAGACTGCTTCTTTCCAAGGGCCGCTGCTTTATGGAACAGACTTCCAAGAGTATGCTTCTCTAACCACTATTGTCTTAACTTCTCCGGACTAACCATTATCTGTCCTACACATCATCATAATCTGCACTTCTTACCTCCGCTTCTCTTGCGTCCATAAAACAACCTCATACAGTACCCCTCTATCCTGAGTGGCTCTTTGGTCTTGTATTGGATAAACAATAGCAAAAGGAAAATCACATGTAAGGAAAAACAGCAATAACCAAATAACTGAAAAAAAACTAGGAAAAATGTTTAAAATAAAACTGACAAAAAAAAAATCAATGGTCAACGTACCATTGTTACCTACAAGAAATCATTTTTTTGAAAGACAGTTTATACACTATATATCTGTAGCCGTTTAACTGACATGACAGTTTTAAGAACCTTTGTATATAGCGTGATATATAAGATAACATTACATGTTCAGCGCCTTTTCTACTTTCTAGTATTTAGTTAACAAGGTGTAGACCTATTGTCAGTCAAATGTTTCTAGATACTGTGGGAAAATGTATTTTTGCGCAACACCAGTTGGACAAGTCCATCGTGCTTGCTGTTTGTACATGAAGCTTAACCGAGGGGCAAGCAATGAAAGGAAAAGAAATAATGTTTTTGCACTGACAAGTAAGGAATTTTAAACCTTTAAAGTGGGGTTGTCTGGCTGTTGGCATTTAATGAGTAAGAATGAACCACTCTTGTTGTTTAAATCTTTTTGTGCAATTTTTAAGGCTGTCTGAAACAGACGATATATATTAAAAAAAGAAACAAAATAAAGGCTATTAAAAAAAGAAATTTTAACGCAAAAGAAGAAAAAATTCAAGTTGAGCAAATTAAACGGATCTTTTTTTTGTGTTAATTCACCCCAAATAATATAAAGTTACTTATCACAAATATTAATTCACCCCCCACCCCGCCAAAAAAAAAAAAAAAAAAAAAAAATTATAAAAAAATTAAAGTTTGTTTGCTTTTATTAAATTTTTGGCACTCTTTTGAAATTATAAATTTTAAATCAAAACACTCGCAACAACTCCAACTCTCAGGATGAAAAAATAAAAAAAAAATACCAAAACTCAGGTACTTATTCACATTTCGTAAGTGCGGATGATATTCGAGGTACTTACAAAGAATTTTTACAATTAAAAAAAAAAACAAAAAAACAAAACTGTTTTTGGCTTGTTTATTGCTCATCAACAGGGTGCATAAAATTCAAGGACGGGCTCCTGATATAAATCAGGGGCCCGTCCTTGGATTTTATGCACGTTGTTGAGCAATAAACAAGCCAAAAACAGTTTTTCTTATACACGCTCTATCTCTGATACTGAGCACTTTTATCCTATAAATATAGCACCCCATAAGAGTATATTTCTTCATATATATATATATATATATATACACACAGTGTAACCCGGATATAAGAAAAAACCGGATATAAGAGCGATTTTCTCTGGTACCAAATTAGAGCCATACTTACCTAAACAAAATAGACAAACCCGGATATAAGAGAAACCCTGATATAAGAGACTTCTTCTCCAGTTCCCACAACTCTCTTATATCCGGGTTACACTATATATATATATATTAGCGAAATGATATTCTTATTAAATTAAAAAAAACTATTTACTAATCCTAAATAGAAAAAGCTTACAATTTAGTGAGAAATTGACCAAAATATTTTAATTTTTTTGGTGTGTAAATATAAACGTACCGATTTTTGTAAATATGGATGTCCATACACGACATTAGCAGAAAAAAGTATGTCTTTTGTCCCGTTAGTACTCTTCTTTTTTTTTTAATCGTTCCAATTATTGGAACATCATATAGAAAGAAAAAAATATTTTCGAGATGGAATGAATATACCGGGAAACTCTTCCACGACGAAAGAGGACAACTCACAGAAATATCGAAGGATCAGAAATATTAAAAATTGATGTGAAATCAGCACTGACCAAATTGAACGGAAACAAAGCAGCAGGACCAGGCAGAATTGGAATAGAGATGCTAGCAGTCTTAGATAATTTCGGCAGTGACAAGATTACAGATATAATAAATGAAATATACAACAGTGGCGATATACCGGAGACCTAATTAGATCCATTTCTTCCGTATTTGAAATGTAAAGAAAAAGTTCTGTTCAGTTTCTTCCCAAGAACTGCCAGCAATTTGTAAAACAGATTCTCGAGTGGATGGTCCCCCCCTTAAACACTACATACTTAACTTCTTCAAGCCAAGGGTTAATTGTTATCTATCCTCCTCATCCCTACCATTTCCTCTTTCTTTCATATCACACATCATATTCGTCATAATCATTTTAACAGTAACTCTCTATTTTGAGTGGCTCTTGAGCTTTGTAGTGGGGGAACTTTAGTATGAAAAATTCCTTCTAACAAGATGTACATAAAAAATCGCAGACTTTTAGCTAAAGGGCAAAACAAGCGACTTTTACAAGGAAGAAAAAAATCAACGTTTGTAAAATTTATTCGCGTGCAGGCTTCAAATTTGAAGTCGCTAAACCATGTGTAAGGACAGGACACAAAAATTTATCGACTATTAAAACAGTTAAAAAGGTTATTTCCATGTTTTAGACTTTTTTTGTCTTTGTGTTAATGCTATAGGCGGTGTATAACTTGCTATCGTCTCCGAGGTAATGGCATTTGATAGCAACAGAAGAAAACAGAACGAAGAGAGAAATAGTAATGTGAACAATGTCGGTGTTCCATTAAACGTGACCTTCCTTTTCATTTGCAATCCTTCTTATACTTAAGCGAAGGGAGCTAATAAAACAAAGGAAGTCTACACGAGGGGTCCTCTACTTACATAAAAAAAGGCCAGTATTATCGGTTAACTAGCCCTACTACACCTGGCGTTTTCCCAATGTTTCATTTTCTTTATTTGCCTATATATCTGAGATGAGGTATTATGATTATTTACATTATTATTTGGACTGTTATCCTCATTTTCATTGCCATATTCACAACGTTTCGGCCGTTGTACGCTCCGGCCTTCTTCATCTGATTGGATCTCTGAGATGAGGTATTATGATTATTTACATTATTATTGGAACTGTTATCCTCATTTTCATTGCCATATTCACAACGTTTCGGCCGTTGTACGCTCCTTCAGGTAATTGGAATTTAGAACCGAATTTATTTCGTCAATCGGGGTAGACTGTTCTAGCGTCACATGTCATGTCTCTTCCGGATGTCTCAGTTATTTCCCTTTAACTTAACTCTCCAAGTTTTTTGATTCACCACTGCTGTAGTCTGGTATTGAACTCAAATCTCTTTGGGTCTAGTCACTGGATCCAACCAACGTCTTTATTCACTGGGCCATTTTCTTGTTTGATTCATCATCGCTGTCCTGTGAGACGTGTACGTTTGACTCAACAAAAGGTCTTTTTAATCAGCAACACACCGCTAGAGACTAAGTTTGATGGAACCAACACTCGAATACTGATTGTCATACTTAACATCTCTTGGTGACAACATCCAACTAAATGACAGCTCTATGGAACCATCCCTGATATTTCTATAATAATTACGTGTACGCCGAATGCGCTTGGCAGAACACTGCTAGCGAGCAAAACAAAAACTCGCGAGTGATCTACTGCTCTGGACACCTAGCCATGGAGTAAGACGGGTTGGTCGCTCAGCAGCCACCTGTACTGACCAGCGATATTATGACACAGAATGCCACACTAATAGCCTTCCAATTTGGATGCGGAACCGGGATGATTGGCGTTATAGACTCCTGAATGTCCGAGCTAGCATGACCGAATGAATAAATAATACACGGTTATCATCAGTTCTTCTGGATGTGGACTGTCATGGCTTTCCACATCTTTATATGCTTTGTAACTCTTATCAATCTTTGTTTCCTAACTATTCCTCCCTGTTCTGTCATTCATTTACACAAGAGCGATTATTCGCTGTTTCCTTCTGCCACGTTTGCGTTGTCCTGTGAGTGTCCAATTCTCCAAGCCGTCTTTCCTCATTATGGAACCTAGAAAGTTCACCTGTCAACATTTTGATTCTCAGTACGAGGGTCTGTGGAAACCAAACCCAAAACCAAAACCACAGACAATAAAATTAATAAATAACGAATAAAATAAAGAGGAACATATGTCGGCGGAAGTGGATTAGTCATACAGTCACGTGACTAGAGTTTCGTGGTGATGGTATAAAAAGCAGCTCGTTTTGAAAAATATTCCTTTTTCCTTATTTTCCGTTCCCTGGACAGCTGCTGCTCAGCATGTAAGTAATTTTGCCACAACCATTAAACACTTACAAGCACTCATACACACACTCGCAAATACAGTTACACTTACAGTTTCCAAAATCTGTTTATGAGAATATGGTAATAGTAAGATTAGCCATTTCCCTATAATGAAACATTCGACATTCATTGAGTGTTTTAAGTTGAAAATTATAAAATCTTTCTCTTAAAACACTTTTTTCAGGAAACCAGTAGTTGCTATCGCTCTTTCCAGTATTGATGAAGGTTTCCTTCCTAAACATTTGTTTGAAGTTGTGTAGAATGTTAACATCTTAATTATGCCATTATGTTCTCTTCAAGGTTCATATGCTATCCATTTTAGTTGTTGTTGCTGCTGGTAGTCCTCAAGTGATGTGGTTTCTGTTATTTGGTACGGTTCTTTGTTTGTGATTCTGTAACGAGTATGACCTTTTCTAAGACCCTCCGGCTTTACTCGATCAAGGCCTTTTGGCACCATTGATCTTAGAAAGCGGTTGTGTACAGCTGACAGTTTATTGATTTTATTTTAAACAGGAAAATGCTTGTTTATTAGTATTTATAGTATTCTCAGCATCCTTCTGCAGAACCACTTCCGTTTCTTCATCTGTAACTTGTTCAGCATTCATTGCCACAAACAGCAACTCAAGCATTATTTTCTTTGTTTCTAACGAAATTTCATTTATTTTAGTTTTAGGAAGCCAACCTTCCTTGCGCCTTTCGATTTCTGTGTTATGTTGTCCGTCGTCTGTTAAACACTTTCCAGATATTTAAATTTCTGCATTTATTTTGACATCTTCACTATCTTCAATAACTACAAGAATGATTTCCTTTTTGTCGCTGGTTTTGAAATTGTGATTTTTGTAGAACCGATGGAATTAACAAATATACCACATACCATCTTTACCAAATAACAAAAACCACCTCACTTGAACACTTTCAACAGCAACAACAACAGCAGTAGAAATGGGTAGCACGTGTAGCTAGAAGGGAAAATAATTCTGTAATCAAGATGTTAGCTTTCCGCAATACCTAAAACAAAAGGTTTGGAAGGAAACGACAACAAGTACTAGTAAAGGCAATAACTCTTAGTAGATTAGAGAAGTCTAATTTCCTGAAGTTTTTATAGTTTTCAACTGATAACAGCACTAAATCTTCGTTTAATGAATACCTAATATTTCCTATATGGAAACGGCTATTTTCATCATGAACATCTTTTTTTCATTTATTGGCGTTGGTAATTCCTCATTGTTATAATTAAATAAACTTACAGTAACGGTGGTAAAACAAAAAAAAAATGAAATTTATTTATTATTAGGTTGCTACATAAATTCATTCTTTTTTTCTGTTGTTTTGCGAATGATCTTTAATCTTTCGTAGCATTTTTTGCTTTTTAGTAACTCTGGTCATCCAGTGAAACGTTTGCCTGGGAGTGGTTTTACTGGATCACGAACCAACTTCCACCAACATGTATATATATATGAAAGTGTACCAAAATATTACTGCATTACCTACTGCAAGAGGTTCTCAATATTGTCATATCTGTGTAAGAGAATGTAAGTCCATAGCAGGACTAAAAAGCCATATTCGCGTTGGCCCTGACTGAGGTGAAATCAAGTGGTGACATTACTCAAAATAGACTTGCAGCCATTATCTATCTATCAAGTTGTTACATATATTCGTTATTTTTTTTTGATTTCCTACAAATAATCTGAATAATCTTTCGTAGCATTTTTTGCTTTTTAATAACTGGTCATCCAGTGAGACGTTTGTCTAACGTTTTTGAAATTTTAGTTCAGATGAGACACGCCTTTGAGATGGAGTGCCACATAGACAAGAATGAGCATGTTCAACATTTTATTAAATGTCATAAAGCTACTAAAGCTGCCCGAGAGATTTGTACTGTGTACGGAGATGACTTCATTAGAGTCAGAATGGCACAGAAATGGGTTTCACGTTTCAAGGAGGGGGAAGTTTGAACTCTCCGCATTCTGGGCGATTTGTTCAGTTCGATGAGAACCAATTGCATCCACTGATTAAAGAAGAACGGCGACAAACAACTCGGGAATTAGCTCAGAAGATGGTAAGCTCTAATGTTATTGTCGCTCGTCATCTTCACTCAATGGCTAAGGTTCAGAAACACGGCTCATGGGTTCCACATGCATTGACCGAGAGAAACAAACTTCACCGTTTCTTCATTGCCGCCAGCTTACTCGCTCGGCCCCAGGATACTCGTGGATACGAAGAAAGAGCACGGTCCGGATGTTTTGATATAATCACCATATTCTCCTGATTTCACCTCTTCAGACTACTACTTTCTTTGGTCCCTCTGTAACCATTCCAGGGGTGTTTTGTTCAACAACGATGTCGAGCTTAAAACGTGGCATGATGAAGTTTTCGTGTCAAAATCTAGTGATTTTTATCGTCCAAAGCATTGAACAGTTAGTGAATCGTTGGGGCAGGAGGTCGTAAACAATGTAGGGGAATACATTGTTGAATGATTCTCAAAAACTATTAATAAGTATTAAAATAAATTTGATAAAACGAACGGATTTATGTAACAACCTATTTTTACAATAAAGCTTTTCTTTGTGTGTGTATGAATAGGTTTTTTCACTTTCTCCTAATAAATAGCCTTATTATTTGAAATTTTCGGAGAAAAAGACAATTGTCTGATATAAAAAATGTTCATACATTTTAACCCATGAAATAGTTTAAGAGAGAAAAGTGAAGTACAAGAGTATTGAAAAGCTGGTATGTACTTTCAATGGTTACGAGTCTTTTGATTCCTATCCGCTTAGTTTTCCCTCTGTGTTAACAGAGTCGCTTAGTGCAGATTTGTATCGACTAGCCGCCCTTTTTGAGTTGACAGATAACAAAAACAAGTTATAAAATTGTCTTTTTTTTCTTTCAAGAGTTACAAAATAGGATAATATTTCTTTACGTTTTCTCAAATTTTACACCGGGTTAGCTGTTTTCTACTACATCCACAAATATTATTTTAGATTTTATTAGTAGCAGTTTTTCTGGAGCCTGACTGACAGTGGCTTACCCATATGCGAACGGTTTGCTAAACGAACAAATTGAATAAAGAACAGTTTTTATAAAGATAATTTCATTCGCCTAACGAGATAGGATTTGAACAATGTTACACGAGTAGACTACGCATGCGTATAAGTGTTTGGATGCGTTCTAAACCCCGACTCGGTCTCCATGTTGTACTTGTTTCGTGTCGTAAGTTGTGTGCTTAGTTTGTCAATTTTCGTGTGTTACATTGAAAATAATTTCCCATATATTTTTTTAATAAAAAACATGACAGTTGATCGATAGAAGTGAGTGAGAAAATTAATTGCCGTAGAAATTAAGGAAATAATTTCTAAATATTAAAGTGCAACAAGTTTGAGCAAACTTAGTACGGAGTATGGAATGGCAAATTCAACAATTCCTACGCAAAAACAAGAACGAATTAAAAAGTGTTCGGGTGAAGAAGGAAATAACCAAACTTAAAAGAAAAGAGTACTGAATTCTTACCTAATATCAATCCTCCTATATAGCAGTGAATGTGGGATAACCCCCCTCCCCACACAGATAAAGAAGAGACTTGAAGCAACAGAAATGTGGTTCTACAGAAGAATGCTGAGAATACTATGGACCGTACATATGAGCATCGCCGAAGTTTTAGAGAAAATGGAAACCAAAAAATACACTTATAGTTAACATCATAAAGAGTAAAACGAAATTTCTTGGGAAATTAATATTTAATGAGGAAAGAGGGCTTGGAAAATTTGATACTCACAGTACAGGTTGAAGGCAAGAGGGACAGAGGAAAACAACGCATAACCTACCTAGAGAACTTCAGTAAATGGATGGCGGAACAAGTTTTAAGAGAAATAAGACTAAATTTATTAAGAACCACAAAGAACAAGAAATAGTGGATAGCCATGATCGCCAACGTCCTAAATGGACACAGAATATAGAAGTAAATCAAGCAGCAATTTTACTGAAGAGATGGAAAATTTACTTTTGCTGTGAAGAACAAGAATTAACGTTAACTGTATACGTGAATTGATAAAATGATGCCAAGGCCAAACAGTTGTTTGATGTCTTTAGAATTAATGCTCTTTAAAGTGGAAGTGATATTATAACGCCAGATTTTCTAGCTTCATTTTATTTCTGTATTTAGTTCTTCTTTATTCGTATTTTTTATTTGTGAATTTTCCTTTTTATGATTTTATGTGAAATTTGGGTGGAGCTTGGAACGGATTTTTATATATATTCCATTTTCTCACATAGGAACAATTTGGTTAACGAAAAGGAGATCCCGAACGGATTGAATACTTATATTAAATACACTTTGTTGTACATATTTTGATAATCTTTTTTTTTTATGGCTTTTTGACATGCCTGTAAAAGCTCGCTATTTTAATTATTAAATTTTGAATATTACTACATATTAACTGGCTTTATTATTTTAACTTTTCGCTTTACAAACAAGGTCTTATACTTAAAATTAGTGAGGTGATTTTGATCGTATATTTCCGTCTAAAAAAAAAAAATATATATATATATATATATTTAATTCAGCGAGATTTTGTTTTGATCGTGTTACTTTCGTTTTATCAATAAATTTTTATCGTTCGATTTATGCCTTTTTGCATGCATATATTTTGTTTTGTCTTATGAAAAAGGTTTTATTATTCAGTATAACCGGGTGTCATTCTCTGTGCCCATATTTTCGCCTCATGGAGTCTTATCGTTCCATTTTTAGCGATATGTCCGCACATTATAATTTCTCATGTAGTTCAGCGTATTATATTTTTCCGATTAAATTCACTTTCGAGTAAAACGATGCCTAATTCTTGATTGTGATTTTATCTCGTGTTTACTTTCTTGTCTTGCTGGTTTTTATGTATTTATTTCGACGGTAAATGATACATTAATAAAAGCCCCTTTCGTTGTCCTTTTCAAATAGATTTTAAATTACTGGTTCTTACATTTTGTGATTAGAAAATGGCGCAATTACGTGACACCTTTGAGGCAAACAGAACAATCGATGTGGCGATTAAGAGAAACAGTAAAGAGTGAATAATCAGTAAAGTTAATTCAACACTGACGTGCCAAAAGTTATAGCATAGCAGTACATAAAGCTAATGGTTGGTAGCACCGTTGTACAATGACGTCCTCAAAATGCCCAGACTTATATCACTGTCAATACCGGTTCGACAGCTCATGCCAAGGAGAGTGAATTACAGTGTGACCCGGATATAAGAGAGATTTTCTCTGGTCCCAAATTAGAGCCATACTTACCTAAACAAAATAGATCAAACCCGGATATAAGAGACTTCTTCTCCGGTCCCGACAACTCTCTTATATCCGGAATACACTGTATTATGGTTCGAACGGGCATTATAGTGGATCCTTTTCTGAAATTGTGGGAAAATTTGACATCTCTCGCTCTACAGTGTCGTGTGTGTACTGGGAATACCTGATAGAAGGCATTATTGCCCACTGTAGATGGCGTATTGAACACTGTTACTTAATGATGCTTGAGGTGAGCAAGAACTTTCTGATAGAATAAATTTCTAAATTTACTTGGGCAAGTAAATTTAAAAATTGTAATAGCCATTATTTACCAGCACCTGATGAGATGCAATGGTATGCATCGAAACGTGAATGCATTTATGTAACACTTACATATGTTCGAATATAATATACTTTAATAAAGAATATATATTTATTATTTATATTATTTGGACTATTGATCTCATCTTTGTCGCCATATTTATTACAACGTTTTGGCCGTTGTGTGCTCTGGCCTCCTTCAGGTGGTTGGAATGTCGAACTGAATCCTTTATTTCGCTCACTGGGGTAGACTGTTCTAGTTACACGTGCCATGTCTAATGGATGTCAGTTATCAGTTATCTCCTGTTAAATCCCCTCTGCAAGTTTTCCACCGCCTTAACCAGGTATTGAACTCACCCTCTTTGGGTCTTGTCACTGGATCTAACTAAAGTCTTTATCCACTGTGCCATGTGTCCTCTTTACACTTTAGTATATTTAATGCTGAAGAGTGCTCTCTATCGGTGATAGAGCATTTATAGATATAACATGTGTGGACATAGGAATCAACACTGCATTGAGACTTTCAGTTATGGATACTGACATCAATAGCAAGTGGCTACAGTCTGTTTCGTGCTTAAACCCAACCTTCAGGCCAAGGTGTGACAATTGCATTCAAGCATGAAACAAATTTTTACTGCTTGGTATTGATCTCAGTGTCCATTTTTATATTTACATATGCTCTATCCCTGAGCTCTCTTACCACTAAATATAGCATACTTAAAACTATGTTTTATCACACACACCCACATATATATATATATATATATATATATATATATATGATAAAAATATGGTTTTAAGGTATGCTATATTTATGGATAAAAATGGTTAATATCGGAGATAGAGTAAATATAGAAGTGGACACTGAGGCCAATAACGAGCCGTGACAGTCTGTTTTATGCATTTGTCTTGTCAAGCAGCGTTCGTGTGAATAACGATGCTTGACAGGATATATGCACATGAGGTTTGTTTAACCAATGAAATCAAACATAAAAATAACAGAAATTTCTTTCCTCCAGGAAGCTTTTATACGAACGAAACATGTTAATTTTATAAACCTTTCCTGTTTGTTCCTTATCCTATCATATATATATTTTGGTAGGAAGATTAGTGAATATTTTTTAAACACGCTACCATAAGTGGTAAGTTAAACTAAATTTGGGGGAATCATAAATGTTAGCATAGGATTGGGTTGGGTACGCGTGCAGGTTTAGTTAAAGAGTTAGTAGTGAAAAGGAATTAGTAATTAAAATACATAAAAATGGATTAAACTATGCGAGAAAGAGACCACCTTACCAAGTTAGGAATCCAGGGGAAGTAACTCGAGTCTAAACGGGATGAAATAAAAAGATACCAGTATATAGGAGTGGAGCGTGAAAAGCTTTTTTTTTCATTGGCTGACATTGATTGACGTATGTCAATAAGAAATGTCGGACTCCTAGCCATGACAGAATGATGTTGCAATGTCGAGGTGCGTAGCATGATACTTTCAAGGAGGCAGTCTGAGTTAGATCGGGATTGTTTGAGTCGATATGATGCAAAACCTGAAATCGGCGATAAGGACAGTGCATCACTGAAGACCACTCTTAATGCATCTAAAATGTATTATGCAACTATATATATATCTAATCAAATTCAATTTTCAGAGACTCTAGAATGTTTGGTGCGATGGAGACATAATAACAATACTTGATATTCAGTTTATAATGATGAGAACCGAAGACATTATCAAATAACAGAAAACATATTACTCAAAAATTTCCAACAGCGGCAACAACTAAAATGGATAGCACATATCACTAGAAATGAAAATAATGACACACTTAAGATGTAAACTTTCCACATTACCTTAAAAAAAGATTAGGAAGTAAACAATACTAGAAAGCACGATAACAGCTGACCTGATAAACCTATTTTCCTGAAAGCTGTTTTATGAGAACCATTTTATAAACTTTAATCACAAGTGAGGCTGTTTCATTAATCAATGTCGAATGTTTCCTTATAGGGAAACTGTGTTAATCTTACCATTACCATCAGCCTAATAAAGCTGTAAGAGATTGTAAGGCAGTTTAACCATAAGAAACATCGAATGAAATAAGGAAATAAAAGACTTGAAAAGCAATTTTTCAATCATTCTTCCCACCAAAGAAGTCGGTGTTACCATCGATTGGCTTGGCTGATGGAGTAAAGGCTGTGTGATGACTGGTGTAATCTGCCCTCCCAGATTGAGACTTCAGCAAGTCGAAAGTGGTGTGATATTTTGGGGTAGAATTACAGGATTCATTGAACCGAATGGGTGTTGAAAATTTCTCAGCACGATTCACTTCCTAAAATTTGACCAAATGACCAAGCATGAAACTTGGAGGAAAAGGTCATTTTTAATGCTTGGTTCTCCGGCTATATAAGAAAGATTTGTTATGTTCCTGATCCTAACCTGGCATCTTGACATTTTCTCACCGCCGTGACTTCCCTCTGACATTTGCAAAACAGTTTTCATGGAAGTTGTTCTAACGAGCTCTCCTCCTTGTTTACACGGTCGCATAACATTGAGCATGCAACTAGATTGGTTACCAGGTTTCATAATTTTACTGTTGAAATGGCTACATGTAACCGTAAGTTCTATTGATAGTTTCTTTCCGTCGCACTTCTCACCTGTTGAAATTTCTTCCGATTCCCTGCCACACATGTTCTTCAAAAATGTAAATGCAACATCAATCACAATCTTCTTTCTTCCTCAACACTGTTCTTTTATTGTTCTTTCTCCTCACTAAAGTCTTCTTATTCTCTTTCATTACCAGTAGCCCCTTGTGTCTTAGTAGCATTGTCGCCATCTTCTGTTTTCCTGAACCCTGTTCTTTTATTGTCCTTTCTTCTCACTAAAGTCTTCTTATTCTTTTTCACTTCTAGCAACCACTTGCGTCTTAGTGGCATTATCACCATCTTCTGTCTTCTTGAATTCTGTTTAATTATTGTCCATTCTCCTCACTAAAGTTTTCTCATTCTTTTTCACTCCCAGTAACCTCTTGCGTCTTTGTGGCATTATCACCTTATTGGGGTCAGATGATTAAAATAAATAATTCGGATTGTAGGAGGTTTGCTTACAGTGACCCCCTCATCTAAACATTAACCGAGCTTAACACTATGTTGCTTTGGTGATCGAATGAGAATAGACAAAGGGTAAGTTTTTACGATTTCTAACAGTCATATAAGATAATGAGAATATTTTTAAAAAATTCATACAAAATTCACATTTATTTATTCATTTATTTCCTTCCTCAACATTGACAAGAAGCATTTGTATTGTTCCAATTCGCTTGTTCTTTCAGTTTTTTTTGACATTAGACGAAAAAATCTATAACCGTAATCAATCATCTCGTACCCAAGTGAATACCGTCATTGCCATTAATATTACTATCACCTGATTTTAAATGTCCATAACAGTTATTACAATATATCAATAGTATTTTTTGTTTTCTTCTGAGAACTCATAGTGAGACCTCAAAATCTGCTACACGTTTGAAGTTAATGTTTGCTCTACCAAATAACAGAAACCACATCACTTGAGGATAACAGCAGCAACAAGTTAAATGGATACCACATGTAACTCGAAGAGAAAATAATGGCATAATCAAGATTTTAAAGTTCCTCACGACTTCAAACAGAAGGTTAGGAAGGAAACCGCTATCAGCATTGAAAAAGCGATAACATTTACTGGACTTGAGAAACTTGGTTCCTACGTGGCCGAACATTTGGCCGAACGGACATTTCACCATTTTCACAAGTAAAATAGTAACAAGCAATACTTTAAGTGTTTTAATTAGCAGTATTATTAGAGAGAATAGGGCTAATAATTACCACTGAATTTCAAGTAAATCTAAATTTAAAGTTAAATGTTTTCTTATTTCAATATTTGTTTATTGAAATTAGTATTTTTAAAAATATTTAAGTGTATTTGGGCAAAAAGTACTGGTGGGAGTAAAAAAATAGATCACATCTGAACAGTTGTCATTGTAATAACGATAGAGCAGTGATGGGCTTGCAGCGTTTGGAATGTGAGACAGACGCTGTAGAGGAGAATAAGTCACCCCCCTACAAGACTGCATAAATGATTTTAAACTCTATAAGGGCTGGAAAGTGAGGATTGAGCAGTGAGGATATGACAGTAATTTTGGTCTAATCTATCACTTGTAAGGATAACGATAAAAACTAATAGATAGAAATAGGTGCTACTTTTGGAATATGGAACAAGGAAGTGATTCGACTCTCCATGGAATATGAAAAGATTGAACTGATGGGATTAATGGTGAACATTTGCCATGGAACCTGTAAACATTAATGCATCTGTAGAAACCAGAAATATTATTCCTACCAGCTGGCAGAATAAAATTAATCCAAACATACTGAAAAGGAAATGCACAGCAAGGAAGAAACTTACTGTCAGAAATAATACATAGCAATCAAATCCGAAATTAGGATGAAAAGTTCATTTGTCGCATCTTTTTATGTTTGTCATTCAGAAGGTATAGATTTAATTAAAACATTTCTAGGCATTACCTATTGTACTCGATACTAACGTGCCATCGACTTACATTGTTTTAAACTTAATATGTCTTTGTAAGCAATACTTATAGTTGTATAGGTTACTCACAGAAAAGGAGAGATCTATATTCACGAGGTAAATGCACTGTGAATAATTGAAAATCAGGAAGAAAGAGATCTCATTGATCACGAATGAATGCAAGCATTATTGATAGAATCGGCTATTATATGTATAAGGTAAATACATTGCCAATAATTTTACGATAAGAATGCATTGAAAATCAGGAAGAAATGGATTGTCATTGGTCACGAATTAAGGCATTTGTTACTGAATAGGATTACTGAATGCATAATATTTCAATGACTATTCACATCATAATCAGAGTGTTACAAATGAAAATAGCTGTTATTGTTTGTCAGGGTGGCCTGATAGATGAAGTGAAAACAACGAACCAATTTATATTATTCATAAAATGGGGATTTATGTTTTTTTTTTTGTTTTTTTTTTTATTGAAAACCAACAGACCTAAACCGTTTCCGATTTCTGATTGTTATTATGATATTCAATATATATGAATCAGCCGTACAAATAATTGGTTGCTATTATTGTCGCTGTCATTTTCCCATGTTTTTAGAATTATGCTAACAGTGTGAAAGGGCATTCAACCATTAAGAACAAACAAGAGTATATCAACTTTCGTTATGTTACCTTTCATTACGTGCATTCACTGGCACTAACAGCAGAGTAACGCATTTATTCAACAAGTACTGACCCCCCCATCGAAATTTATTTAACACACAACTCCGACATAAACAAAATTAGCATACACCTCAGTTATATTCATAGGAGGTCTCTTTAGAAGGTTTTTATATTGTTCACGTAATACACCGTCCAAGAGCTACTCAAGGTAGAGTCTTACTAAATGAAGTTGCTGCATGGGCAAAAGATATATATTATGGCGATATAGCGGACATTTAACAGCTAGACTTGAAGAGGCAAGGAATAAAATCTTACAGCGCATGCATGTGCTGGCACTCTCCTGTGTGGAAACTCAGTCGAGAGTGAGGTGTAATCGAGTGTGTTTGCTTACTGTGTAACTATTGCAGTCAAAATTACAGAGAGATTAAATTAGTCAAGTCACTTGCAAGATTTGTTTACTGTTTATTGCAAAATATCGTGCCACGCAGGCTTGTCAACACACCTACAATCCAGAAATGACTCTCAGTGAATTTGGGATATTACAATTGAAAGCGGGGGTGGACATTTCAGAGCGTGGACTGGATTAAGGATAATGCGACCAGACATTTTGTATTGTTGCCAACTTTCACCGATTCTGATGTCAATCCTCAAAGGGGATTTTGAACATTGTTTTGTAAAGTGACGCTGCGATAAATATGTGAGGTTTTTAATCAGAGCGCATAAATATTATGTTGGTGCAAAAATAATGTCGTTTTTCTTTTGAAGTTGAACGTCGAAAAACGACATTATTTATAATTATAATTTTACGAAATTAGTTTTCATTTAAAAATAAAGCTTAATTATATAATATTTCTTTGATTATAAAAACCTCAAGATTTTTTATTAGTGAAAAATAGAAAATCGTTGTCTTATATCAAATAGCTATTAAGGGGTCCACTAGGAAAAAAAAAGAAGGTTAACGGGGTCCATCAGGAAAAAAAAAGAGAAGGGTAACGGGGTCCACCAGGAAAAAAAAAAAAGGGTAACGGGGTCCATGGGTAAAAAAAACTTTCAGAACCACTGACCTAGATCATAATTTGAAAATTAAAAGGTTGAAACAATTTATATTTGGTTTATCATTTTTCAGCATTGTCTTAAATCTTCTTTTGTTCAATTTCATATTCAATTTGGCTCACATCCATATCACGTCGAAATACCGGTTTTCGTACGAACACCAGTTAAGCAACGTCGAGCTTGATCAGCATCTAGATGGGTGACCGCTTGGGAACACCAGGTGCTGCAAGCTTGAATGTGTGGATGGTGTAATGAATAATGGCTCAGGATTGGAAATTGGAGAGCTGAGTTCCAATTCCAATCGGGTTCGTTATATTCATTTATGCACAAATACCCTTGGGAAAGGTAGGAATCCACCTCTTCTCTCCCAGATATGGGTTAATTAGTAGAACTTGTATCACTAAAAATAATTTTTCTGGCTTTAAATAACCTACAAAAGGTTGATAAGCTGTAAAAAATAAATCAATAAACCTTTTTCAATTTGTATGAAGAAGGGGTGATTCATATTTGTTTTTCCTTTATGAATATGCTGGCACATAACCGAGATAATAACCTCTACACACAATAGTAATAACACATAACCTATAGAATAACCTATATATAATAACGTAATTTATAGAATAATCTAGATAATAACCTATATACATAATAGTTACAAAATATCAGAGAGTTCATTTTTTCTTTGATAAGATTTCTCGAACATTCAAGACAGTAGTGAGTAGACGAATGTAAATAAATATACTGTTTAATACATAAAGGAGTGTCTACTTAAAAAACGAATATCCACTAAAATAATGTTTGAAGTGATAAAAATCTGTCGGATTAATAAATTCATTCGAAAAAAAAAAAAGAAAAGAAAAAAGATTCCTTTTGTTTACGTTTCGATACGAAAATATGCAGACATTACATTCCCTACTGTCAACCTGTATATAAGTTTTCATGAAACCGTGAAATGTCGATTCTTCGAATGTGTAACAAACTAACTAGCGTTTAGTGCTATTTTCAAGTAATGTAGGCATATAACGGCGTGCAATACAACCTGTTTTGTGAGGTATTATTATTATATTGTGTCTTGGAGGTGTCTTTTAGTTTAGTCTCTGCTGCAGAGTATATGGAAACCAAAATGGCAGTGCCCATGGGAAATCGCTGTCAGTGTCTTGTCTTTATAATCATTAATTTCCTCTAAATGGCAATTTTTGTTCCCACAAAACGAGCCAACACTGCCAGGAAGCAATGCATTGATAATGCAGCAGTGAAAAAATATCAAAGATTTAGCAAGAAATAATAAAAAGAAGTATGAACAGATTTTCTTTCAGGTTCGTTTTTAGTAAAAAAAGAAATTCATTCTCTTGTCGGTGTTTTTTGCTTTCCATTGTCTTTTTCTGTACAAGGAAAAAAAATCAGGCTGAGTGTTGTTGGTTTAGATTTGTAAAATTGCAAGCTTTATAGCATTCACTTGATGCTGCAGCATCAGCTGCAGATGCTGTCATGAGTACATACCTTCTTACATATGATAAATGTTATTAAGAGGAAAGGCTAAAAGATGTTTTTATTATCAAATTATATTCTTAATCCTTTTGTAGAACCTTCAAAATTGTCGCTAAAAATGTTGTTTTTTCTTGTGTTAGCGGGTGACCATAAATTAGTGTGGAAACTTTTTGTGGTAAAAAACACATTGATTTGAAAAAATATTGCAAACATCAGATAATTGTCGGATTTTAATGAAACTTTCAGGACTTATTCACAAATGAATTAAATTAATTTAGAAATGTTTCATTTAGAAAATCTTCGCAAAAATATTTTTTGACATTTGTTACCAGCCACTTATTTAATTTTGTAAAATTCCGAGAAATATATTTTTGCAGCGCTTAAAGTTTCCGATCATCAAATTCTTTTTGTAAAACAGGATCCCAGTTACAGAAAATCTGCTCTAAATCGTGAAATAACAAAAGTAATAAAACTAAGATAATATTAAATTAGAAAATCTTTTAATTGCTTTTAAGAAAAATATATATTATGGACACTTTTGTCTTGGGAAAAACTTTTTTTGAATAATGAATTTTTTCAAGAATTGTTTTAATTTTTAATTATTTTTAATTATGATAATTTATAAAGTTTTAGATCTTTTAAAATTCTGTATTGATTTGTGGAGTTATATTGATATTAAGTGATATTTATTATAAAAGTAAAAACTATACAAAAAAAAATGACTACAATTCAGCAATCCCCTGTATTTTAAAAAGAATTTAGAATGTTTTGATGTATAAACGTTCAAATTTTTGTAAATACAAAGTCTATACACGATATTATTAGAAAATAAGAGCAGTAGCTATAGTAAATTTAAAATTTATTGGTAATTTTCTAACATTTCCTCAACCAGTCTCTTCGTAAGTAAAACTAAAAAGCCAAAGTACCTAAAATTCAATAAAATATTACATTACTTTACAATATTTTACGGAATTTTAAAGATTACTGTGTAGTTAAAAATATATACAAAAAGTGTTCACGTTATATTTGCTAAGAAATTGTTACAGTAATTGTCTTCCTTCGAAAAAATTCCCAAACGAGAGTTTAGCGAGAAAGTTGTCAACACCTCATAAAAATATCCACCTCCGTGTTAAAAATGTTTTTCTGTGATATTTTAAACTAAAAGTAAGTAATATTTGTTTCAAATCAGCTAATCTTCTTTGAATTAAATTTCAGAAAAGTATATTTCATTTTTGAAAGATTTTTTTAATAAGGAGAATTACGTTGTGTTGACCGATGTTTTGTAAATTTTTAACCATTTTTAGCGATTAAAAACAAAAACTCAACCCAATCATTTAAATTCGTTTTGAAATACTTTTGCAAAGATTTTTTGAAAGTGACAGATTTCTAGAATAATTTCATTCATTTGTGAATATGTCTTTAAAGTTTCATTAAAATTTGACAAATATCTGCTTTTTGTAAGAATTTCCAAATCAATGTGCTTTTCACCGCGAAAAGACGCTAAAATTTCTCATAATTTAAAGCCTCACTTTGACGCAACATCTTGGACGGTCAGTGCAACTTCGTTGACGACAAATCGGCGACTTCATACGCATTATCTTCAACAACAACAACAATAACCCTACACGCAGTCCATCAATCTGCCACTGGGCGGCATGCCATTAGCGTTTACCACTGATGGCCCGCTATAGGACCGCCGGCATGTTCCTCTCGGCAATATTACGACTGGTGGACCGGTAGAGGCCACTAGTGGCTTGCCGGTGGTTGCCACCAGGGGACCGCTGGCGTTGCCATAACTCTCTTGAATTCATGTATATATGTTTGTAAATACAAATGATTTAACAGACATTTCCTACAAAGGAGTATTGAAAAGTCGCCGAGATGATTCTCTTTCCCAAATTAAGTGAAATGACAAAACAACAGCAATTAAGATGGCCTTTCACGCTCCTCAAAACCTCCAATCTCCCGATCAGAGACCTTGCTGCCGGATGTAGTTTATCGTCATACCCAGAATTGGTTGACCTTAGACTTGAAGAGGTTAATATTGTAAAGGTCGTGGATGCATCCTCTTGGGAGCGTGTTCTACAAAGTAGCATCTCTTGGAAAGAAGCTTTCAGTGCACAAAAATCTGCATTATGCCACCTAAAATCTTGAAAGAAAAGGACACGGATTCTGTTGACAGATCTTGTCAGTTTTCTTCCTGTCTTTGAGAACCGATTTTCTACAGGTGGTCACCATCCCTACATGACTAGGCTTTCAGCGTTCCAGATCCTTTCTTTCCGATAAGATTACCTGTTGTTTCAAAATGACTTAATATCCGAGAAATGAACAAGGATTTCCTCGGCCTTTAAGGTGTTATAAATTTCAGAATAGCCAATGTTGACCCCAGAAAAAAAAAACAGTTATGTTATTCATGAGATTTTGTTTTACTGGGTGACTCACAACCCTGTACAATAACTGAAGTTAAGCAACGTCGAATCTGGTTAGCATCTCCTTGAGGATACCACGTGGAGTAATGGATAATTGTAAAGCGAAGAGCTGAGTTCCAATTCCAGTTGGGTTCGTTATATTCACTTACAAAGAGCAGGACTTTACTAGGATGACTGATCAGGCTTATTGTCCTATAATTTCGACACTGCCTGAGGCTTCCTTGAGAAAGGTATGAATCAACCGCTTATACCCCAGGTATGGGTTAATTAGTAGGCATGAATCACAAAATCGTTATTATCTCCCAAAATCTTCTTAAAATTTAAAAATATTTTCTGGCTTCAAATAACTTAAAAAGGGTTGACAAGCCGAAAAAAAAACAACTCAATCAATCAAATACTAATTATCTACATAGGCATCTCTCTGATTTATTTACAATCTCTGGAACATAAATGTATAGAAACTACAGTGGCCACAAAGTGAAGGATCAGTTTATATATTGATCTAATATAGAATTGGCCCCCCCACTTTATATCCACATTATAATTTCTTGTTTGTTTATGAAATGTATGTATGACACTACTTCTTCTCCCCCACCCCAGCTATGAAAGACTTGTATCACTAAATCATTATCTCCAAAAAAATTCT
The DNA here is from genome assembly GCA_963932145.1 of Acanthosepion lycidas. Lineage (NCBI taxonomy): Eukaryota > Metazoa > Mollusca > Cephalopoda > Sepiida > Sepiidae > Acanthosepion > Acanthosepion lycidas. The sequence continues at coordinate 61,615,398 of OZ010580.1, forward strand.
TACAATCTAAAAATATTTTCTGGCTTTAAATAACCTGAAAAGGATTGATAAGCCATAAAAAACAAAGCAATCAATCAATCTTTCAAAAGCTAATGATTTAGGGTTTGGTCATTTTTTTTTGCTTTATAGGGAGACCTGGTGAGTAACTAAACAGAAGACTAAATATGTTTTCCTGATGACAATGCCATTAAGCTGAGATGTGTCATTTGTTTAAAATCATAACTGCCATATTAATTTTCAAAATAAATCAGAAAAATCCATCTTCCTGTTAATTTTTTTTTTTTTTAGAAATATCAACTTTCTCGTATTCAGTTTCTCATTCTAAATCATAAGTACAAACAAAGGGCACCAAATGTGTATTTAAAATCAAAACAAAATATTTACAGTGTAAGAATGGATCTACAAAAAATGAAAAGATCAAATCACGAATATAAAACCAGGAATATTTTAAAATGGGATTTTATGTGACGGTATATACCCTTTTCACTAATTGTGACAGAATTTGATACAAGATAGGTTTAATGTGGGATACTGTACATACAGACCAAGAACACATTTCCTTAATTTCCATAATCTCTGTTATACTAGCACCGGTATCCAATCAACCCTCTCTTTGTTAGTGCAACGAGGAAAGTGCTGCTGTAAGGTTTGAATCCCGGAGACCAGGTTTCCTTGGTCTCCAGGATTCAAACCTTACAGGCATGCTGATAAATCCCGAAGGATTTATCAGCACGCCTGTTAGAACGGAATGTGATACGAGATCGTGTTTAAAGTTGAAGCTAATGTGAACATAGATTAGAACCTAAACGGCTCAAGTCCCATCAGCACTTTATCATTTGAGAACGACAGATAATTATTATAGCCTCTCCAGAGAGTGAGGAGGTATTGAATAGTTTGAACATATACTAAATTTCAACCATCTATCCAATCCTGACCAGAATAAGTGAGAACATATACTATAATTTGATTTACTATTTACCCACTTCCCACACTGGTAGAAGGTGACGTACATATCGGTCAAAGAGAAAAACTGCCTAGTGCCGGCGACCATTGTCGCGCTGGCATCCATGAACTTTCCATCTTTCGTGCAACGAGGGCTTCCTTTGTAATTTTAAGAGGAAGATAGAATGGATATTACACTTTGATCCCAGCAGGAGATAATATTCACTTGGTCTCTCCGCTAAGGCACAATGCAACACAAGGTATTTTTTAATGTGGGGTATCCATAAGCTTCATATGGGACAAGGACAAAAACTGCACAATCCCTGAGGTGGCTATCATGCTGTCATCGTTATTAAGACCGACTCCCATCTCTCTTAGTGCAATGAATAAGTTCTGCCACTGGGTTGGAACATCTTCTTTCTCAAATGAGGAGAGAACACATACTACACTTTCATCCCAGCCGAAAGGCCGTGAAGTCCGAAATGCTGTTGATGCTATTTAGACTATTCTAATAGGCAGGTATGATGTTGTCTTCATTCCTCTTGCACAGGAATTTGTCATATCAGAGCAGAGAGACAAATTTGACAATATGATTGTAGAATTATATTTTGGAAGGTGCAGGAGCAGGTTAATTGGAATTAACACATTGCACTTTTCAGGGTTTGCTTAACGCTAGCATTTACAACAATCTTTTTTTTTAGTTTTTATTTATGAGAAAAAAAACAAACAAAAAAACTGGATATAATATTCGTGTAAACGTATTTTTTCTACAGAACCTGAAGTAAATGTTAAGTTATTAGTTTATCCCAAGAAAATAGACAAAATGACTTGCCAAATATGATTTTACTGCATTTCTGTTTTATTGACAAAGAAAAGTCTATATTAAAAAAAATGTTTTAAGTTAACCAACCATAAATGAACAGCTTAAATGAAAGTTAATTTTTTTCAATATGAAAGTTTTGTAATAATATACCTGTTTTTATATATATATATATATATATATTTCTTCATCAGAATTGAATGCTATGGCTGCTGGTCTAGAGTTTATATACATCATGTATAAAAGATTCGCTTTCTCTGCCATGCGCCAATAGTTTAGGGGTAGAGTGACAGATTGAGATATGATTCTGGCTTGAAGCAATCGGATGTCTACATTGCTTAAGGCTAAACACCTAAAACACAGATTAATTTAGGTTAGAAGCAATCTAGAACATGGAAGTAAATATTGGAATTCTGTTTTATGGTCAGATGAAACCAAACTAGAATTATTTGGTAACATAAACTCCTGTTATATATGGAGGAATGTGAATGAAGTTCACAAACCAAAAATTACCCTCCCTACAATTGAGCACAGTGATGAGAGAATTTTGCTCTGGAGATGTTTTGCAACTTCTCAACCAGGAGAACTAGTGAAAATACAGGGTACCATGGATAAAAGCAGTATTTGGCTATTCTTAAAAATAACATAATATAATGTGTACAAAAGTTGTCTTTGGAGGTGTTACTGGATGTTCCAACATGCCAATGACCCGAAACACATGACATGAAATATTTAGATGACAGCAAAATTAAGGTATGGGTGTTACCTTGCACAAAGTCCTGACCTAAATCTCACTGAAAATTTATGACCATATTTGAAGAAAAAGTAAGAGAAAGAAATCCTTCAAATTTGAAGGAACTAGAAGCTATTGCCAAGGAAGAATGGAGCAAAATACCTATCAGTGTGTGCAATGATCTTGCAAGGAGCTATCAAAAATAAAGGTTAAACAGTTGATTATTGAGACAAGAAGGACAATAATGTTTTCTTTTGGTGTTTTTTTTTGTATTATTGTTTGATATTAAAAGAAAAATTTTGTTGTGGGTAGCACTGCACATTTTTTCAAATCCATTATTTCATCATTTTAGGAAATAATGCATATGAAGTTTCAATGAAAATTTGAGGTATTACAGCTTTATTTGTAATTATGGTAGCCGGAGTGAATAATGGTGCCCACAACTGTATTTTCCATATTGTCATTTGTCTCAAGTGCTTTTGGCCACTTCTTTAGCCATTTTCAAGGGAGTTTTTGTTTTTGGTGTTTGTTAATTTATCTTCAGGTTCTGACTGTTTAATATATATTTTATTTTTGGGTGTGTTTTGTTTTCTTCATCTTTGGTGCATCCCCATAGAGCAATGGTTAATGATTAGCCTCACAGACAATTAGAACTTTATAGAACGCTTCTTTCTCACTGAGTATCCAAACACTTGTCAAACTGAATTCAAAACTAAGTTAATTAAAAATTTTCGATGATTTGTTATGAAGTAATGGTTAACTAGTTAGTCTATCAGTCTATTTAGATGTAATAAGTTCTGACTTCGTTAAGAAGGTTTGATTCCTCCGTTGAGTTGCTCATATTGTCAATAACACAATTTTGTTCAATTCATTGTTCAAACATTTTTGTGATGAGTGTAAGTTCCATAAGGATAGAAAAAGAAAAAAAAAGACTTGCTTCATAAGAAATACGCCTAACAAAGGGATGAAGAAGGGATTGATAAAACATAGTGTTGATAACGTACAAAGAAAGGAATTCAATTTTCTCAACAAGATTTAAAGTCATTGACTTTTCTAAACCTTATAGATAATAAAAATAACATACAAATATACATTCAGTGTATGATACATAGAGGCTATACATCGAATGTTTAAATGGTGGAAATGTGTTTTTATAAGGAAAAAAATGAAGGTGATATATCAGGAAGGTAAATGCTTTTCTTACTTTTTCTGCAGTTTTGTATACTTCGTCTTTGATGCTGAGATCGACAGTGTATGTATAACAGGTTTTTCCCATTTTTTTAATTTCTTCTGCAGTTTCTTCATTTCCTTCAGAATTGACGTCCCACAGAACTACTTTGCAGTCATGTTTGGCAAACATAATGGCAAGCAATCTACCAATTCCATTGCCTGAAAAAAAATGACAAAGAAATCAAATAATTTATTTAATACTTGTTCAATTTGACGATGCTTCTTCATTCAAATAAGCAAAGAATTTGAATCAATAAAGACTTTTTTTTAGAAATTCTGATAAGTCATTTTTAGACGGTTTATTTGATGAGTAATAGGTAATAATTGCTCTGTAAATATTCCTTTTCTTTATTGTCTGTGAATTGCCGTGAGTTCTTGGGAAATATTATAGAATGGTTTCATGTTGCCTTTTCTAAGGTTTGAAATTCAGTTTTTTTTCTCTCTCTTAAACTGACTGTCATGCAACAGCCTGCTATTTAACCCAAACATTGCGGGGCGTGGAGAAGAGTTGTAGTCATGCCTTTCCAAAGAACAAAAGGGAATGCAACTGTTAAGAATTTGAACTCGGCTCTCCGATTTTATTTGCTACATTGATAATTAACTTCACATCCTGTTATGAGTTTTACTCAATATTATAATTACTGTTTTTTTTTTTTTTTATTACAACGCTCTGGGTTGATACAAATTGGGATTACTATTGTTTTAATACCAATTTCACTCTATCTTACTATTAGCTCTTTTCTTTAATTATAGTACGAATAAAACAAGATTAATTATGATGTAATAAATAATACCAATTATTAGGTTGGTGCAAAAATAATGTCGTTTTCTCACATAGTAACATATGCGAGAAAACGACATTAATTTTGCACCAACCTAATATTAAGCAGATATTCAGAGTGTTGGGGTAACAAGCAACAATAGTAAGATGAAGTAACACTAGTAATAAAATAATACAGTGTGACCTGGATATAAGAGAGTTGTCGGGACCGGAGAAGAAGTCTCTTATATCCGGGTTTGGTCTATTTTATATACATTAACACAGGCTCTAATTTGGGACCAGAAAAAATCTCTCTTATATCCGGGTTACACTGTAGTAATAATAAAGAGTGTATTGAGCCAGAGTATAAAAAAAAAGTAACAATAATAAGATGGAATAAAACTAGTAATAAGATAATAGTAATATTGAACAGTGTACTAACCCGGTGTGTTGTGATTTAAACAACTTTATTTTATGCAATGTCTCCTGTGTTTCTAGCAACTAAATTTTCATAACTTAAAAGCTAAATCTAAATATATTCTTCTGAAAAATTATAACCGTATAGAGTTGGAAGTAATGTTGTGTAATCACAATTAAAATTTTGGAAAAAACACATTTTTTATCACCATTATCAGTGTTTAGAATCACAAGATGTTGCCCCTAAATTATCCATCCATTTTGAATATTTCAAGAACAAGTTGCGTATACTTGATAAAAATTGGCAACCAACCACAGGTTATCTTATTGAGCCAAGAAGGATCTTACTCTCCTCTGATGTTAATTAGTCGGCAGTGAAACGTCACTGAGTGAGTTTGTGTACTGCGTAAACGTTGCATTTATTGTGACAAAGTTACCTGCTCATTCTATCTCGTGCAGGAGGTCTTGGCAGAACATTTAATCATACAGAACTGTAAGTTCCATGGAAAGTCTAAATTTTGGCTCTGTACAACTTCCCTTAAATTTAAACTCATCTTTGAAAGTAAGGAGACTGTGAAAATGCACCTGTTTGCAATCCCAGAGTTTTGGGGTTGTTTTGAAATGTGGAAGGGATGCAGAGGTAGGTAAGTATGTGATATCTCTAGAAGGGGCATTTAACGCTATATTAAATAGTTGGAAGCCTTCCGAACGCCGCGCACACACTTTGTTATATATAAAATAGAGCAGGTGCAAGGGTCTCGTCCCCTCCACAATTGACCAATGATACAAAGCCCCCACTCTATTATCTCGATTTTCATAAGGTAGTATTCATATAAAATACAAATTTTATTGTACCCTAATTATGTACAATAATGGATTATATACAATATAGGTGAACAATTCAACTAGAAAAATTGAAAATAAATACAATGTATCTAAGTACAAATTAGAGACATGCCATAATAGATCATTCCATCTTAAATAAATCAACAATGATTTGTGAGGAATTTTAACATCGACTTGAGATTTTCTTTGTTAAAAAGTTGAATAATTTAGCACATACAACATTATAGATAAAAAATAGTGAATTTTATATAGTGTTTTTCAAGGTTTTGTTTGCTCAAAACAAATTCACGGATTTGGACGAAAAAACAAGCACCCCAGAATGACATCAAAATCTGCAAAAATTTTGTCGTTCTTTTGTGCTTAGTTTAATTTGTAATGTATACAAATGTATGTAGAAAAAAAAGCAAATGTTGATAAGATGGCGATGCTCACAAAACACTGACTGGGGCCTATCGGAGAATTCAGTGTTCGTACATGATGACCCTGTATGAGACTGAGTTAATTTTTTTTGAAACATTATTATGTACGAATATTTCAAATCGGAATTATATCCCTGTCTTGAAAAATGAAAACCCCCAGATGTTACTTGGGTTTGAACGCAGATGATGACGTACAAATACACAACTAGCTCAGCCACTTAACAGATCCAGCTTACTATAGCTACATAAGCACACACATAATATGCTCCCATACATGTGTGTGTGGGTATGCGTGTGTGTGTATGCGTGTGTGACACGCAGATAGTTGTATATAAAAGAAAAGTGAAAAGCATTTAAGAAGCATCTGTGATTTGGGAGAAGTGATTTGCGGTTCTTTAGGAACCCATAATTTGTGCTCAGTTTTATTTTAGTGGGTGGTGAAATCTCCAATTTTATAACATTTTCTTTTTTGTCTTTGCTTTGCGTCTTTCAGAAAAGGAGGAACATTTCTATTCGAGTTTTTTTTTTGTTATTCTTTTTCAAAGCCTCCTACTAACTTGTTTCTGATTAGCCTATTAGCAGGCAATAGTAGATAGGATTGGAAAATGGTCTTCCTCTTAGACGAAGTTGTCTACTTGAAGGGGACATAAACACAAACTGAGTTTTTCCACCTGGAGTACAAATTCAAGAGGCTGAAGAGTGCGGGGCTCATCGGAAAGCAAAAGAGAAGTGTGCAGAGTTAAAGAGAAGCTGATCTAGCCCCCAGGCAAACCCTCTTGCCATTTTCCCATTAGTGCTTATAAATCAGAAATGCTTAAAGAGTAAACAATAGACTCTTCCCCACCAACGGTTAACTGGCCTTGCTCGAAACTCTTCTATAATAAACATGTTGATACAGTAGCATTTCTGCCATTTAGTTGAGGTTGGTCGATGTCTGGAATAATGAATGTCCAAGACTAAGGTTTACGGGCAATTTGTTTTTACCCTTTTTTCCCCACAAGAGATTTTGTTTCATTTTTTAAATTTTTTAAAGTTCTCTTCTGTACCAGGAATTTGTCTGTTTTCTTTTTCTTTCGTTCCTCATTGTAATCTCTTTTCTTTTCTTCTTTATCCACGTAAGGCGATGTGACTTCTATTTTTCGTCTTTCATTTAACAAAATTAATATCAAATCATTTCTCCTTTAATTTATATTGGAGAATAGTCAAGGATGGTGGGTTATTTTCGTAAGGAACAGACAATAACACTCACCATCCTTTGGCTTGTAAAATTCACTTTATGTAAAATGAAAAGCAAAAATATTCAGAAATTAGATCATTTTCTACCGAGAAAGCAAAATTATTTCAAATATTTTTAGACGATTATCTTTATCATTGTTGTTTTTAACATTGCAGTCAGTATATTCCGTTGAATTTATGAATGGCCTGAAGAACTGATGAAGCATTTTTTCAGAGATTTTTCAGTTCATTTAATTGTAATCAAATTATAATAATAATAATACATGATATGTCTATGGTATGTAATAATAATACATTTTAGTTATTATATCCATTATTATATATATTATACAATTATTATATCCATTATACAGTTACTATATATATTATACAGTTAATATATACATTATACAGTTAATATATACATTATACAGTTAATATATACATTATACAGTTATTATATACATTATACAGTTATTATATACATTATACAGTTACTATATACACTATACAATTATTATATAGTTACTATATACACTATACAATTATTATACATATTATATAGTTACTATATACATTATTATATACATTATACAGTTATTATATATATTATTATATACATCAATAATAATACATTTTATTTATTATATAAATTTTTCAGTGCCTAAGTTGTTTTTAAAACCGCATCTTGTTCGATATTTTCTTCAGTATTTTCAGCATTGGTTCCTGTATGATCAGTGAAGTTGAGCAACGTTGAGTTTGGTCAGTACTTAGATTGGTAACCACTTGGGAATAATATTTGCTGTAATATTGGATGTGCAGATGGTGTAATGGATAATGGCTCTGAATTGTTAATTGGAAAACCGAGTTCGAATTTCATTTGAGTTCATTATATTCACTTACGCATAAATACCCTTTAGCAAAAGGTATGGAATCCATCTCTTCTCCCCCCACCAGCTTGTATCATTTAAAACCATTATTATCACCCCCCCCCTCCCCCACCAAAGAAAAGAAAATTGCATAGAAAATATCTATATTTTGGCATTAAATAACCCATAGAGGTGTTGATATGCCACTAAACAAAAACAATCAAAAGGAAAATTTGGTATTTTTAGTGCTGAAGTTTCCTAATATTTGTTTGTAAGAACAGATATCTATAAGTATATAATCATAAAACTGTTTTGTACTAATGTTCAGCCAATCAAATGCTTGAGAGCCACTCAAGCTAGAGCGTTACTGTTAAAATGTTTATGATAACTGAAGTGTGTGATATGAATGGAAAATGAGGTAGTAAGAAGTGAAAATTATGAGGAAGATAGGTAATAATTGACCCTTGAACTGAAGATGTTAATATTGTAGTGCTAAGGGAAGCATCCATTTTACAAATTATGAGGCTCTTTTATTGGCAGTGGGAATGCTGAGTGAAACATTATGTTGAGATTTATAATATTGTTGCATTTAATTCCTAATGAGCTGGTTGATAATGATGGATGCTGCACAAGGAAAAAAAAAATCATACAAAATTTATTTCAACTCTTTTGATTGATATAAAAATTACATTATTAATATTTGTACATTTCTTCCCTGATTTTTTCTATTCACCAATAATGCTTACTGGTTTATTTGTTTGAAATTTTACTGCTCACTCTGAATATACTTGAGTGTAGTGTGAATTTTAATGATCAGTTTTTACTCAAAAAACAAGGAGTAGCACTATACATAGGTAATTTTTTACTAGTAAAAAAAAAAAAGTATCAGAAATACCCAATGTTGCTTGTGTTTGTAAATATGTAAAATAAATAAAATCCCATTAGCTCATTACATTTGGTATTGCTTTAAAAAGATGCTGATAACTTTTGTTTGGTCTGGGAATTCATTTAGAACAGCAAGCACTTAAAAAAATAGTTCCTTTTTTACCATGTTAAACATTCACAAAATCTTGCAAATAAATATAAGATGAAAAATAAATATTAAAATAAAAAAAAAAGTTAATAAAAATAAACAAAAATGCAGAAAAACATACATGAAAATGTAGCATTTTATATCCAGCTTAAGCTTATATTGTTACAATCTAAGAGTGTGACCATGGTAAATTCCACAATACAATAAAATACAAAATATATATATATATATATATATATATATATATATATATATATATATATAAAATTTTGTCTCACCTACCTTCCTTTGTACCATTTAGAATGCTGGTTTATTGACTATCTTAGAATCTTTAATTCATGAATACTGTATATACACAAGTATAGTGAGAGATTTCATGGTCAGCTTTTTACTCAAAAAATAGGGGAAGCACTATACAGAGTTAAATCTTTTCTGGAGGGGTTAAAATTTCATGCATTTTCAGTGACTGTAACCTACCTGGTAGGTCTACATTCACGCAGTTCTTTTGCCTAACCTTAACAGCACAGGTAAGCACACATTTAAACAACCCCAGTTTCTAGCAAAATAAAGCAAAAAAAAAAAAAAAAAAAGCAAAAAATGTATGTAGAGAGTATTTTTTACTTACAATAACTTGAATTATTATAATCCAAGATATGTACCTCAATTTGTGGGACACCCTGCATTATGTACCAGTAATCCTGACAAAAAGGTTGTCATTGGACCTCAGCAAAGTAAGAATTTGTGAAATGAAGATGAATGCAAATTTAGGAGAGGAAAAAACTATTAATTCATATAAAGTATTTATTAATTTTAAGTGGCACACATAATGGATGAAGTTTTGCTCTACATGTAGCAACCAAAGGAAAAAAAAAATCAAACTTCAGCAACATAGGAGGCAGGCCCAGGGTAAAAGCGCCTATCATAGTCAGATATGAACGATGACAAAAATACAGTATCTAAATCTTCATATCAGATATTTTCTAGTAAATGGTTTTTCACAATATTTTGTGGTACCTTTGTTCAAAAAAGAATGATGACCATTTACTTGTTATATGTCCAGAATGATGGTCATTACTTTAATATTTGACAACAGTAGGCTTACTAATGTTGTTCAGATGCTGGGGTTGCAATTATACACAAACTATATGAAAAAGTCAGGTGTTTTACAAAAATATTCAGCAATTGCAGGATACATGAAGTAGACTTATACATGAGTACATATGGTAATTAATATTGGTACTACTTACCAAATAAGTAAGAGAGGTTAAAGACTGATTTCTAATTATAGATCATTATAGCATAGTAGTTGATAATTGTAAAACTTTTACAGGAGATACATTTTGAGCTTTGATATCTGTAACATTATATATATATATATATATATATATATATATATATATATATTTGATATTCGTAACACACACACACATATATATATATATATATATATATATATATAAATAATTGATTGGGCACCTCGACGTGGTGTAATGGTTAGCAAGCTTGTCTTACTAGATCAATTACGACTGAGTAGTGAATTCGATCCTTGTGCCACATCTAAGCTGGGCTTAGAAAATCGCTATATATATATATATATTTGATATTTGTAACACAGACACATATATATTTGATATTCGTAACATGTGTGTGTATGTATATATATATATATATTTGATATTTGTAACACAGACACATATATATTTGATATTCGTAACATGTGTGTGTATGTATATATATATATATATATATATTTGATATTTGTAACACAGACACATATATATTTGATATTCGTAACATGTGTGTGTATGTATATATATATATATATATTTGATATTTGTAACACAGACACATATATATATATATATATATTTGTTATTTGTAACACACACACACATAAATATTTGATATTCATAACACACACACACACACATATATATATATATATATATTTGATATTCGTAACATGTATATATATATATATATATATATATTTGATATTCGTAACATGTATATATATATATATATATATATATATATTTGATATTCATAACACACACATATATATATGATATTTGTGATTATATATATATATATATATATATATATACTGGATATTTATAACATATATTCACTGATAGAAACTATAAAATGATTGCAACATCACAAAAGATGATGTCTGGTACAACATGTGTATTCTAGAAAGTAGTAGATTTTCTGATGAAATTTTCAAAATCATCAACCATCTTGTGATGTAATATCATTCATATGAGTGTAATGTCTGTATCCATAATTTAGACAGTCATGTATGCTACGATAATGTTCAGTGGTGTGAAAAAGTTCAGCAAAACAAGTATGATGCCACAGAGATGAACAGCTTCTATTTTGGTTCACTTTTGAGAATATTTGAGTTGGATTGTGAACATTTGAAAGAGCTGATGGTAATTTTAGAGAAATTACTGTGTATGTTGAATGTAATGCATCAGTTTTCTTTAGGTGTTGGCAAAGGTAGTCAAATTAACATTCCTAGAATTGTAGACCAGGTTCTAGATGGTCACAGATACTCGCCAGGATTGACATAGTTTAAAGAAAATGATTGCAAATCATAAAGGGTCTAGGCACAAATCATAGCAAATATGGTTCTAGAATGTCAATATGGAACATTGGAATGTATTCTTTGATAGTAGAGCTACTGGTTTTAGTACCTTTAGTCAGACTTCTACTTAAACCAAAACACTGTCAAGCAAGTCTTTTGAGTCACTTGAGAGATCAAATAGTATACAATGTTGAAAGCATACTCTGCCTTCATCCAACTGATGGTCATTTGCATATGCAGTGTAGATCATAGGAATGATATCTTCCAGATTGTATTTGCCCATAATACGCAGGCTGAACCACTGGCATCATAGCATGGAGTGTTATAAGTTACATCTTTCACCTGGCTTTGGTTTTTGGGAGGAAGAGTTGAACAACATACATAATACTGTTCACAAAAATATTGCCTTCAAAATTGAATGTTAGCAAAAATATCTTTAACCAGAATTTAATTTCATTACAGATTTGAATACTCTCTGCTTGTAACCATGTATGCTTGTCTGCTAAGAGAGCAAATCACTCACTAAGAGAAATATTCTCAAAAGTTCATTAATTGAAATTTGCCAAAACATAAATATATGAATTGGAATTTTTAAAATATCTCCTTTCTTAAAAGAAATGCTTCTTTCTCAAATTAATGTATTTATCTACAATCATAAAAATTTTAAAATGTAAAAAATTAAAAGAAAATGGTTAATTCAGGGATTTGTAAATAAACAATAAGAACATTAATTCATTTCTGTTTTACATTTCAAAAACTAATGTCAATTCATAGCCTCCATAATTTTCTTTTCCTTTCCTTAACACCAACAGATTTTGAAATATTTTAGATCATTCTCTAATTCAAATCTGAACTGTTACTTTTTCTGTGTGTATAAATACAAGTTCATAAATAAAATGTCTACACTTGCATTGATAAAGTTACTCAAGGAACAAAATGTATTTTCATGAAAGATTTTTCCTCTTGTCATTTCTTTCTTTTATCTCTCTCTCTCTCTATATATATATACACTGTACCATGCAAAAGTCAAAGGCTGTCATAAACTATGATAAATTATCTATTTATAAATGAATGTTTTGTAGCTGTTGATTCTGCAAGTGTCATTTGTATAATCTATATATGTCATAGCTGGAGAGAAAGAGATAGAGTCATTGGGAACAATGTGTGAAAATGAATGCAACAGACAATGTGGGAATTTGAACTTAGCTCAATGATTTCAATTTCTGTACTAATAAATGCACACCATTGGAAGTTACAGTGTTAGATTCTATGGTATCAAGTCAACAAAACATTTATCTCAGAATCTAAATTTATCAGTCTGAATCTATTATGGAGAGTATAAGGGATTGGACATGGGAATTAAAGATAGAAAAGGGTCAGGGAGTGGAGGAGAGAGGGGGATTGAGAGGGAAGAGGGAGAAAGAGAAAGGTAGTGATGAAATAATCTGAAAATTGGAAAAAAAACAAAATAAAATAAAATTTGAATCACCATAAAAATATTAAGAAAATAGAAATTTCCCCTTGATTTTATTAGAATTTTCTTTACATCAACAAGAATGCAAGATCAGATGCAAAAGTTGAGAATGCATTTAATTTGAACAGATTCTGTCAAAGTGGAATCAAGGCGATGATGAGTTTGGTTTAGTTTGTCTAATTGTTTTTAGTTTGTTTGAATCCTGCTCCTGACACCTGAGCCTGGCTAATTGTTTTTCCCTTTGTTGGATCAGCATCAAGGAATTAGCCAATTGACAGGCCAGCATTATCTGTCAGAATCTCATTTAACCAAGGGAGAAGGTGTTTAATTTGATCTTGGCTGTAACTGTCAGAGTTAGATTAGTTGGTTCATGCACTGGGTTTTATGGGAGAACAGAGATTATCAGCCTTCTCTTCTAAAGAAAAAAAAGAAAACTTCCAGGAAATTAAGATTATTGGTAACAGAAACATTTCAAATGCCTGTTTGTAATAAACAGATTTTAGAAGATGGCTCATTTACAGAAATAAGGAAACAGTTTCTTTTTATTTAATTTTACATTATACAATTTACAGCTTATCACAAAACATTTAAAGCTAAATATGAAAAATATAATAGTAAAGAGTGTATTGATCAAAAGTGTTGGGGTAAAAAGTATCAATAATAAGATTGAATAAAACTACTAATGAAATAATAGTAATAATGATGAGTGTATAGAGCCAGAGTGTTAGGATAAAAAGCAACAATAATAAGATGGAATAAAACTAGTAATAAAATAATAGTAATAATGAAGAGTGTATTGAGCCAGAGTGTTGGGATAAAAATCAACATTAAAAAGCAAATGAAAGAGTTTTGTTTTTCTCAAGAAATTGTGACAATTGGAAAAAAATATTCATATATGTGATGACAGATTTAACACGTTTATTGCAATTATTTTAATTTTGTTCTTGGATTTTTAATATTTTATTTTTCTTATCTATTTTTTCAGCCAGTAAGAATAATGTCTGAAAAAATTCAAAAGTAAATTGTCTCATATATCTATAACATATAGTAAAGCAAAAAAATAAGCAGAAACCCCAATTATTAAATGTCTGCAAAAGTTCCAAGCACACTGTTTTTTTATTGACTACATAGTAAAAAGTGTTTTTTTTAAATAAAATATTCTAGAGACTTTAGCTCATATCTTAAGGATGTGGGCGATCATGGTTCTCCACAACTTCCTATGCTTTGTATCTCTTAGCAATGTTCATTGTTTTTGCTAGCCCTCCTACTCCATGTTCTTTTATCTATTTATATAGGCTCATTTTGGAAGTTATTTCATGTTTCCCTCCATATTATTGGTATCCAATATATCCTGTGTGTGTGTCAAATTCTCTAAGCCTTCTGTCCTCATGTGTCCCAGAAATTTGAGCTGTTTCATTCTAATTCTAACTACAATTTTCCTTTTTGTTTCCATTTTCCAATGAATGATTTAAACAGTACAAAAACTAGACCAAACAGAATTGGGTTGAGAAAAATTGCCCAAACAAAATTATAAAAATAAAAAAAAACGTAAGGAAAATTAAACAACCGCCTACTTCCTCACCAAACAAAAAAATAAGAAAGAATTTTTTTTTGGTGGGAGTGACAAGTGATTCTTGAATGTTGATGAATTCATAACTTGCTTGCACTGTAATTATTCATTGACCTTTTTTCCCTCGTTTTCCTTTGAAGTTTAAATTATAGTGTCAAATTTCTGTGACCTTTGCCCTCATCTTTTAACATCACCTCAAATAGTGAAACAACAACAAAAGACCCTAAAATGTTTTCTGTAGGTAACAAAATTTGTTATTACTGCTTGGTTGAAAGGTGGCTAATGGCAAAGTAAATGGAGCTAGACTGCTATCTTCCAGTCACTTAATAGTTTTATTTATGGATTCTGGAGTTAAGCACAGATTCCTCTGAACCCCCCCCCCCCCCAAAAAAAAAAACAGAAAAAAACGAGTGTACAGGAAATGTTAACAGCATTCTTATTTATTTTATAAAGAATTTAGGAATGATTTTTTATTTATTTTAATTAAGAAAAAGCTGAGATGGGTATTATAATACTAGCTAATGTACTCATCTACACTGGGTAAACATTTAAGGCTGTATTTTTTTTTGTTTAATCACTTCACCCCATGCGAGGTGATAAAGCCACTAAAATGTAAAGGATTTCTGAGAAGGAAGGAAACTATGAAAACATTACCAAGGAGAAAGGGCAATAAAAGAACAGGGTTCAAGGAGACAAAAACTGATGATTGACATTACTTTTGAAATACATGACTGCCGAGTCATTTGAGGACATGTCTTTGAAAGCTCTAACTTTTTTCTAACTTGTGATTATCATTTCTTTCCAGGTAAATGCTGACAAACATCAAACTAACTCAACAAATGGAAAGGCATGCTGTAATTTTTGCCTTAAAGGCAGAGCATAATGATTTAGAGTTTGCTTGCTTCCTGAAAGTTGCATGGTTGTTTCTTGTCAAAGTTCGCAAAGAGCTGGAAGCTGCTGACAGAGATTCTACAGCAGGATCCCAATACTATCAGAACACCCAAATTTGTATGAAAGGTGCAGAACATTATTAATAAGAACCCCAGAAAGTCACAATTGCTATCTAGCCTACATGTCCTCATAATGTGCATTTCTTACATCCTTCTACCCTCTTATTCAGTAACTCTCTTCTTTGAGTGGCCCTTGGGCCTTGTATTGGGTGAAGTAATAGTAAAACAAGATAACAGATTAGGACTAATAACATTGCATATTATATAAATATTACTGAGATTAAGACTGATAACATTGTATATTATAATAACCACTTAATGATTCCTCTCACCCATTAGAGCCAGATTTGTTCTCATCATTGTCAATTTGTCAAAGAGGTAACTTTTTGATACCTAAAAATTTTTTGCAACATGTTGATGCATGTTGAAATCCTTACAACATTTAGTATTGTTTAAGTTATCACTAACATTTTCTGTCAAGATTTACATTCTCTACGTTTTGTTCAATTTTGCAAAACAATCGATGAAATTTGAATAAGCTGATTTGTTTGGGAAATACTTTGACAAAAACCCTACTTTATGATTTAATAATTTTTAAAATTTAATTTCATAGGACTTCATGGTAAACAATATATTTTAAGAAATTTTCTTTTTTCCTTTTTAACAATGAAGAATAAATTAACTTAGGATTTTTTACTCTTGAGCAATCAACATATAACTAGCCATGCATAAATATTTCTTTCTGCAGCCAAATTTGAACTTTTTGGTTTTCAATTTGTTTATAGTTCTCAGAAATGCAGGGCAAACTGGAAACTGGATTCTTGTATATATAAAAACTTAAAGAAAAGATATACAAAAAAAAACAATATTGTATTTTTATTAAATAAGTATTTTTTATTTTAATCATTAAATTGTTTTAAAAATAGTGGGAGTATTTTTGTATGTTAAATAATAAAACTTTTATTTTTTTCAAAAAAAAAAAAAAATTAATGAAAATTTATTATACTAAGCTATGCACATTAGTAAAAACAACTGAACTTTGTACCCACATAACTGTTTGCACTCTCCCCAAAATTTGGTTTTGATTGGTCAATGTATGGCTATTTTAGAGGATGTAACAGATAGATGGACTAATGGAAATTATCTATTCACCTATCTGCCCTATCTTTGTTCATTCATTATATTTATCTTATTTTATCTACTCATGCCATCACCTATTTAGCCAATATTTATTTATATGTTCTTAGTTTTCAGCAACCTTAATTACAAATGTAGTCAAATACTTAAAAAAAGATGTCAAGGATATGAAGGAAAGCAAGTATTAACTAAAAGAAATTTGCACAAATGATAAAAGAGATACACTTGTTCAAAGGTGGGCATAAACAGCCCCCCCCCCATTAGTCACAAGTTAGGCTAGGAATGGTGAAGTAACAACAATAAGTAATGTTTATTTACAAGGAAAATGGATATGCCATTAGTATAGTAATATATCCACTTAAAGATAAGCATATGGTACTTCTCAATTAGTTTTGTTCCTGAATCAATGTCCTTCAGGAAATATGACCCATTTTGGCAAAATATTCCTGTAGACATTTGTAGTTTATTTCCAGAGAAAAAAAATCCACTTTGAAATGTTCTTTTTATGAGAAAATAAGGTCTACTGTTTTTATCCTGTCAATAATGAAATCAGTGAAAGACATAAACTATTTTGATTTGTCTATGAAAAATTAAAAAATGATCCTGATGAGGATATACTTTCAATTTGAGATTGGGATCAATTTAAGAACAGTTGTTTTAACTAACATAAATAGTGTCTAGAGATACAAGAATATTTTAAACCTTCACTTCAAATAACAAAATTAAAACTATTCTTGATTCTAATTTTCCAGGATTATAACTTTTGAACTGAATCAATTTTAAGTTAAGTCATTTTATTCACATTTTTCTTCAGTTGCAGGCAGTCAAAGTGTAATTCTTAAAATTTGCAGGATTTTTATTCATTTTTTTTTATTTATTTATTTCACCCCAAGCAAGGTGATAATGCCACTAAGATTTTCATAAATACTTTCATGGTAATTGTTTGAATGAGCTCTTCACTGTGGTACCTAGACATTTTGAATTTAAGTGCAGTATTGCACCTTTTCCTTTTCACTTTCAGTTTGAGAATAGTGACTTTTAAAATGGAATGATTTATGTTGAGTAAAAAAAAAAAAAAAAAATGAAAAATTAACCAATCAAATTAGTATTTCTTTTTTATTTATATATTCAAATTTCAAAGTTAAAATTGTTTTTAAAAACAGAATTTAACTTGATAAAACACTTAATTATTTACCTAAGGATCTTCAAATATAATGAAATACTTTACCCAAAATTTTATGAATTTTAAATTTGTATGAGCTGAAAGTGAAACTTGTAAAGTTTGTAATCTATTTTTTGAATAATATATAAAGGTTGAAAAATATATTTAACTGACTAAAGAGTTTCTTAGTATTCAGTACTATGTTGAGATCATACATGAAGACTGAAAATGAAAAAAAGAAATCTCAAATTGTGTGGCTATCTACAAATCAGATGAAGATTGGGGGTCAAAAGCTTGACAAATTGGAGTCCCTCAGTTAGCTGTATATATGTAGGGTATCCCAAGGGGAAAAGGAAGACTCGAGGTGGGGACAAAGGTTCAGAAAAGTGTCAAATGAGTGCAAAGATTTTATGCGGAATAAAATTGAAGAAAATCCCAGAATAACTCTTAACGAGCTAGTTGATGCCATTTACCATAAATTAAATTTAAAATTGTCCAAGCAGACTTTATATTGCCACCTGGACATGCTTTTATGCACTCTGAAAAGAGAAAATGTTTTGTGGAGGATTTTCTTGCATTTCAAGCCCAGAATTTGCCAATTGTCTTCCTGGATGAAACACTTCAATATCCATATTTCAAGGAGTGAAGAGTGATCTCGAAAATGTACAATGTGCAGTGCAATTGCAGCAGCATCAAAAGATGATCAAATTTTGAGACCTTACTATGATCAATCCAATTGGGAATGTTTGGTCAATTTTTAAAGCTGAAGTAAAGAGGAAATTGGCTGAAAATACCCAAGAAATTCTAATGCGAGAAGAGTCAACCTTGAGCATCAAAAAACATTGGCTCCAAACTCTAGAAATTTATATAAATGTTGCACTTGCAATAGTGACATTGGCAATGTACTTAAATTCCATTACAGGCTGCAAAAGCAAAACCATGAAAGACTTAAATATGGAAGACATGACATTTTAATTAAAATGCTTTATTTTTAATGAAGATTCAATCATTTTCTTCTCTAGAATTATTTTTTATATTTTCTATATGTTCATTTGGTTCAAACATTACTATTTTCAAACTTAAAGTTAGTGTTCATTTTGAGATTTACTATTCTCAAATTGAATGTGACTATTCCATTTTGAAAGTTACTATTCTCAAATTTATAGTGAAAAGATATAGACTGGCATCAAGATCTCATCAATTTACAGTTGAGCTGGCTAAATGTAGCTGTAAGTTTTATGCTAACAGTTTTTCTCGCACTTCTCATTTGTAGAACTCCCTTCTGGTTCCATCTTTTCCAAGCCAACTTTAATCTTCAAAGATTTAAATGCAATGTCAATCAGTATCTACTATCCTCTTGATTACTCCTTTCTCTTCTCATTCATTATTAATGTTTCTGTTCCTAATTCTTCCACACCCTATAACCACTTGTGTATTAGTGGCTTTACTGCCTAGCATGGGGTGATACTGATTAAAAAAAATGCAAGGGGTTACAAGGAGTAGAAGACAATGAGAAGACTACAGTGAGGAGAAAGGACAATTAAGGGTTCAGGAAGACAGAACATGGTGATAATTCCACTAAAACATAAGGGGCTACTGGGAATGAAAGAGAATAAGAAGACTTTAGTGAGGAGAAAGAACAATAAAAGAACAGGATTCAGGAAGACAAAAGATGGCAATTGATATTGCATTTTAATGTTTGAAGAAATATTTGGCAAGGAAGCAAGAAACTGAAAGAGATTTCCACAGGTAAGAAGTGCAAGAAAAGAAACTAGTAGAATCAAACTTATGGCTACTTCTATCTATTTCAACAGTAAAATGATGAGAGCTAATTGTCAATTTCATAGTATGGTTAAATTCATGATATTGATGTACTAAGGAGGGGAGCCTCATCAGAACAACTGCTATGAAAATATTTATAGAAAAGACTATGTGAATCCATGTTGTGGTTGAAGTCAAGATGACAGGTCAAGAATGATAAAATCACACACCTTTCTTTGAGATATATAGTAGAAGCAGCAGACCAAATATAGCAGGAATATTCAATGTCCTTTAGAATGGCATATTGAAAAATGTGCCAGATGGATTCTGGCAAGAAAAAT
>OZ010580.1:61643169-61653169 GCA_963932145.1 Acanthosepion lycidas
TGTAGATGGGACTCTCTAACATTGGTGGGGGTGAATCTTAGAGAAAGACGATTCTGATTTTTAAACAGTAGAGAAGGAAATAGAAGAATGGCAATGCATAAGGAAATGATGGAAAGTCATCATCATCATCATCCTTGTCTTAAAGAGAAATATTATAAAAACCAAAAGAATATTGGATTAGGCTTGACATGAAATAAGATTGAATTAGCTTCAAGAAAGTATATTGTGTGGCTTTAACAGTACCTGCCATTGGCACAGACATTTACGAAAACATTGTAAACAAAAAGTAATGAACAGCCAGAGAGAAGTCGAAAGAATGTAAATAAAGGTTTTAATTTATAAAAGAGAACATGCTAACAAGGAGTAGAAATGTGTTACATGCCTTCTCTTCATCCCTGAAATAGAAAGCTAGTTGTTACTACTACAGTCTGTCCTTACACATCCAGTACATCATGTTGCAAGATGTGCTTTTCCCACATGTCCATGAAACATCTTAACTTCACTACCTCAAAATCTGTTTGCTGTTCAGACTAGGGTGATATCGACTAGTCATTAAGTGTCATATGACCAACCAAGCATGATGCATACAAATTAGGGAAGAGGAAGGTAAGTTAACCCAGTAATATTTAAGATATTTAACCCCTTCTCTAGCATAAATGTGTATATACATTTTTACTGAAAGTGTCATTTTCCAACATGGACGAATAAACACTTTTCAAAAGATTATGTTAAAAAACCAGCTATTGATGTTTTTATGAGTTGATATTGATTCTTTTTATGCCCTTATACTTGAAATGAGTTCATTTGTCAACACATACATCTAGTAGAGCTGTTAGATACTGCTTCGGTACTTCAAGTTTCAATTATCAGTTTATCAACTATACTATACTGAAAACAAATAAAAAATTTGTCTGATACTGACACGTTATTCCCAAAATAATCGTTAGGGAAGGAGTTAACAATAAAAAAATGCAATCATTATTAACACTTTCACTACTGGATTTTTGTTGCCTGGCTGTACTGGACCATTTTGGGAAGTAAAAGCATTTTCACAAGGGTGCTGCTATTTTGGTTTTGATCAGATACTCTACAGTACAGACTAGGCTAAATGACATGCCCAACACAATATAAGAAAAATATGTCACAGAACAGAAGAGAGCTTTCATCATCATCGTCATCCTTTGACCTCCCTGTGGTTGGTTGGAACTTCATTAATAATTCCTTTCCACACAGCTTGGTCCTGCATTGCTGTTCCCATATCCCCAATGTCCAATCCTGAGTCCTGAGCCATTGTGTCTGGGGAAAGTCAACATTTGTGAGAAGACACCTCCAGAAGAATGCCATAAAAGTAAGGATGAGACAACCTCCCCGTCTGCTCAGTGGCAGTGGCTGGCAAACTGTAATCATTTTTGGGATCTTAAGAGAGATTAGTCTCAGTTCTCTGTAAATTGTGTTAAGCATTGCATGAGATCTCCAGTAGATGTTGCGGATTTTTGTAAATAGATTTGTATATGTTCCATCCAGTTGTCTTTCAAGATGAGCTGATAATGTCCAAGTTTCTGATCCATAGAGTAGGACTTTTCCAATCAGTGTTTGAAAGGTTTGGACTTTTGAAGAGGATGGAAGGTTTGAGTACCAAATCAAATAAGAGAGCTATATGTCTACACTGGTTTGGAAATAGCACCAAATGTAACTGCCTCTTCTACTCCAACAGCTTCTTCTCTCACACTTCTGGACAGTGTAACTTCCTTCCTCCTACTTGCTTCCCTGATAGCTATAATCTTCAAATATTCAAATGTAATGTCAATCGACATCTTCTTTGATCCTGATCCCCGTTCTTCTCTATATCCTTTCCTCAAACACCCATCTTTACTCTTACTCTCAGTCTCTATAACCCCTTGCATGCTAGTGGCACTCCTGCCTTGATTGGTGGTGAAATGCTTTAAAAAATGTTTCTTCTCCTCTTTCAATTTAATCTGATTATTAAAGTAGCCATTCTTCTATATTATTCTACCTCTGTTCCATAATGATTGTTCCATTTAGTCTATGAAATGTGTACACAAATGGAACAATTATTATGGGACAGAGATGGAAACTCCCTTCCTCCTACTTGCTTCCCTGATAGCTATAATCTTCAAATATTCAGATGTAATGTCAATCGACATCTTTGATCCTGATCCCCGTTCTTCTCTAAATCCTTTCCTCAAACACTCCACTTTACTCTTGCTCTCATTCTCTGTAACTCTTTGTGTGCTAGTGGCACTCCCACTTTGCTTGGGGTGAAATGCTTAAAAAGAATAATATTTCCACTATTCTTCCTGTCTACAGAGTTAGGGTTAAGTTTAGGAATAAAAAATGTCTATTAAAGAAAGATGTAGAAACAGTGCTAAAATGGACAATGCTTGATTTTCTCCATGACCTTTTTTTCTGTGACCTTTTTACATGGCTTCAAAACAAATGACTCAATACCTGAACATTTAAATAAAGAAAAAAAAATTAACAAAACTGATTGTAAGTTTTAAAAGTAATTGCTGATCTTTTGACAAAATGATTGCAGGATACCCAACACTAGAACTGGATTCCAGAAAGATATGATCCCAGGAGCTTGACCTTCACGAATGATGTCTTAATTCAGCTTTAGAAGTTTGTAGTTAAACAGGGTACAAATCAATAGTAATATTCCCATTTTCCCTATTTCAAATTGATAAATAAAATAATAATGAATAATGGGAAAATACATTTTCAGTCCACTTTCCAACTGCCTCTTTCAGACATACCTTGCAGCACCACTCATGAAATAAGTACTTTGGTCATTCTAACTCAGTGCAAGGCTGACTTGAGCTTGACCATTTTAAACATTCTCATCCTGACATAACTTTACTTACTTCTGAACTAGAAAAAGAAAATGCACATACCTATGAGACAGTGAGAACTTTGCATCACTAGTCACCATGACAAAAGAATGAATGGTTTTGTTAAATTAATGTATGGTGGCTGGTAATAAAATCATCTATTTCTGTTGGTACTTTATGAGTTTATGACTCTGCTCTGTCTGCAACAGAAATTCATAGTAAATTGATCCAACCTCTAAAACCGTTTTATAGCAATGCTACAATCACATATTTGACATATTTTATAGTTAAGGAATGCTATTATCCTATAAAATCCGACTTATATGAAAAAAGACTCAATATAACATTAAAATTTGAATTAAAAGTTCCTTGAATTTTATCCACTTTTGAGATAGGAAGCTGCGATTTTGTCTACTGTGTGTTTACTGTGTCTTGTTTCTTTTTCCTGTGACTTTTTTACACTGGATTCAAATATGTATCCATCCATCCAACACAATAAAATATTCATCTTTAACAAACTATCAGTGTCATTACAAACGGGTGAATCTGTTACATAATAAACATGATCACGGGATACCCAACAGAACTGAGAAAAGTAACAGTTTTTGGGTCAGAGATGATTATTTCAGATTGAATCACCAAAAGAAATTATTTTGTACTGATTTCATATTAAATTTGTCACTATTTAAAAACAGGGCAAGTTTTACAAATGAACCATACTAATTATTTCATTTGATCATGAATAATTATGAAAAATCTGCATAAATTAAAATTTGATAAAATAAATAAATCCAATACTTAGAAATTAAAGCAGACATGTCATTAAAACATACTTTATAAGTTGACCAACTTCAAACAAAATAAAACTTATTTTCATTTAATATCACCTTTCGTTAATGATGTTAAACAAAAATAAGTTTTATTTTGTTTGAAGTTGGTCAACTTATAACTTAATATCATTAATGAAACATGATATTCCAACTGAAACTAACTTAAAATAAAATTTAGTCAGCTTATAAGTTATATAAAAGAATTAAAACTTATATCAAATTATCATGTTTTCAAAGATTCATCTTTTTAACATCTGTAATAAATTATTCAAATTTTAATAACTTTCGACTAACACGCTTAGAAATTAAAATTATTTTTTAACACCAAGTCAGGTGTTTAAGACTATGTTTGTGTGATTGGTATGGAAAAATACATATAAAAGGAAATAACAGAGAGACAGATTCATTTCCTGTCTTTCAAGATGTTCATTACTGCAGAGTCATACAAAGAAAATTTTGGATTTTTAGTCCTACAACAAAAACACAAGTAATTTTAATTTCCTATTCAGTCACATTTCATTCTTTGCATTCCATACAAAATAATTGCTTTTTCTTTGTTTGAAAGACAATTAAACACACACACACATATATACATTTGCCAAATTAAGAATAATCCTTCTCACACACGGAAGAAATTCTGTTAGAAATTGTTTGAAGTTCAATCTGCATCCCCAAATATATATATATGTTAAATGGCCATTAAAGAATTGTATTCCTGATCAATCAAAATTTGCAAATTTTTATATAAGCCATACTAAAACATGTTTGACATGAAGACTAACTCTACACCATTCTGATCATAGATCAATTAGATCTCGTTTAAATACTCATGGAAACCTACCAGATCCTATTCATAATATGTTCACAAAACAAATATAATAGCATCATCTACATGCAAAAAAAGGCTAAAAATAATGGAAGCCTTATTAATAAAACAAAAAAAAACAACACTCAATAATATCAACTATGAACATGGACACAATATCTTGACCATGTTTTGAAAAATGAAATATATATATATATATATATATATATATATATATATATACACACACAGGTAATAATCCAAGTGAATCCTAATAACATTAAATATTAAAACTGATCCACAAAGAGAGCTCAATGTATTTATTATAACAGAGCATATATAAATAAATTACAGAATAGAAATTCAAAATTACCCTATTTGAATAGCTATATAACCCTTATTTACAGTTACAGGATCTGTCAACAAGAAGGAGTTAAGAATTCTTAAGATTCTTAACTCCTTGTTGTTGACAAATCCTGCAAGGAAGCTCTTGTAGGGTGGAATAGCTATTCAAATAGAGTAATTTTTAATTTTTATTCTATGTAATTTATTTATTTATATATATATGTGTGTGTGTGTGTGTGTGTGTGTGTAAAAACACACATCACATCTTGCCTATGTCACAACACTCTTTAGTTCTAAGAAACTCACTGTCTCTACCTACCCTGTCCAACATTTGTATATTTTTTTATTATGCTGTTCCTCGATATATGCTTTCAGCTCACATGAGTCATCTTCAGAATGGTTATATGGACATTTCAACAAAGATATTCCCCATCAAAGATGATATCCTGTTATGCTTACATAGAAGTTTGCTACACAACAATAACAGTCGCAGAATAGCAGATGTACGTTGTAAATTTGTGATGAGGTCCTATGATGTCATACCATGTGAGAGAAAGAAATGTTAATGACAGAACCATATGTTTAGATGCAATGTAATGTGTTGTGACTAGTCTGAAATGTAATTTTGTTGAGTGTGGGTTGCTTTGTTTTAATGTAGATGGTCTCCAATATCTGAAGGTTTTTTTTTTACTGTGTGTATGTGTGAGTATTGTTGTGTTATCATCTAATATCTAATATTATGTACATGGCTAAGTTTTTCTAAGAAATGTTGTTTAATAGAACTAAGATTAGAAAGGTGACAGGTAAGTCTATGAGAATGTGTGGTTGTAGTAAAACCAATGTATCAGATCATCCCATAAGTTCTGTCCGAATTTTGAATGAAGAAAACAAGTGACCAAATGTTACATTTAATTACAGATTCAATCAACAATGTATTTTCTCTGATTATCTATGACTTCCTTCCATCTATCAACAAGCTTACTAATTCCATTACTGTAAAATTCTTTTGGCTTTGATTCAAAGAACTCACAAATGTCAGTTTTAACCTCTTCCTGTGTTACAAAAGCTGTTTCTTCCAAATGATTCTGTAAGCTACAAAACAAATGGTAGTCTGAAGGAGCAAGATCGGGAGAATAAGGTGGATGAGGAATTTTCTCCCAACCAAGTTCTTCGATCTTTTGTGACGTGATTCTTGCTGTGTGGGGTTGCGCATTGTCCTGATGAAATATCACCTCTTTTTGATTCACTAGAGCAGGTCTTTTTTTGCTTGGTTCAAATGCTCTAATTGCTGACAGTATATTTGAGCATTAATTGTTGCATTAGGTGGTAAGAATTCAAAGTGGATTATTCCTTGGCGATCCCACCAGATTGAAAGAAGAACCTTTTGCCCATGAAGTTCCCTTCTTGGCTGTGGCTGGGGTCCTTCCCCTTTACCAAGCCACTGTCTATGATGCTTAACATTTTGATAAATGATCTATTTTTCGTTGCCAGTCACAAGTCTATCCAAAAAAGGTGAAACAAGTTGGCGAGAATGGAGAGAAGAGCAGATGTCAACTCGGGATTTGAGGTTGTTTTCAGACAATTCATGAAGCACCTATTTTCCAAGTTTAGGAACTTTTCCAAGTTGATGAAGATGATGATGAACTGTTGTATGGTTTGAACTGAGAACCATTGCCAATTCCTCAACTAATAAAGCAGGATTTTCTTCAAGGGCTGCTTCAAGAAGCTTTTCATCAAACTCAACTGGACATCCAGTTCGACCATCATCTTCAAGGGTGAAATCTCCACCTCTGAATCTTGCAAACCATCTTCTGCAAGTATTTTCATTCACACATTCCTCTCCATAAACTGAGTGAATGTTTCTAGCCACTTTCGCTGCTGAGTTTCCTTTCTTGAACTCATAAAGCATTATGTGTCTCAAATGATTCAATGGGTACTTCCATGTTAGCAGGGTTTTAATCAAACAAAATTTAATTTTATTGTTCTCTGAAATAAAATTTGATCAGTTTAGATGCATCTAAACATAAAAATAATGTTCAGCTCCATTAGACATTATAAAATACTCTTTAAATTTTGTTCATTTTAACAAAAAGTTAAAATTCAAATAGAACTTATGGGATGACCTGATAGTAATGGATTTATTATTAGTATTAAAGATACAATCTCTGAACAGGTATGTAAATTGATACACTACATTGTTTTTTGTGTAGAGGATTTAGTTGTGTTGTTGCAGGGTTATTAGAAACTGTGTGGTCAATTATTTTGAATTTTTCATAATATATGATAAGCTTAACTTGTTTATTAATATTAATGGGTTTAACATTTCTGTCTATTATGTATTTTAGTGTTGTCTCATCCCGTTTGTAATTATTATGCATTTAGTTACAATAGTATAAGTATTATGTTTATTTTGACATACACTATTATCATTAATATTATCGATTTTGTTAGAGGTATTATTAAATTTATTGAGATACATTTTAATTTGTTGATCAATGATGGAATTAGGAAATCCATTATTAATCAGTGTTTGTTTGATGTTATGCAATTCTTTATAGGATATGGTTTTGGAAGAAGATATCATTTGTGTTCGTTGGATTAAGTTTTTTATAACAGCTAACTTATTGGGGGCATTCACTATTGTAATTAAGAAGGCTTGAGTTAATGCTAGTGGGTTTTCTATAAGTAGTAAATTTATGTGTGCTGGAATCAATAAGTAAATCAAGGAATGAAATTTTATTATTATTAGGTTGGTGTAAAAATAATGACGCAATAATGTCGTTTTTTGACGTATTTTTTAACGTCAAAAAACGACATTATTACGTCATTATTTTTGCACCAACCTAATAATATTAAGTTCCAATGTGAATTTGAGGATGGAGTAAATTTGTTTTTAGTTGTGTAATTTCATCAATATTTTTAGCTAAAATGAAAATGTCATCTTACATAGGTACAGGGGTATGAGTGTTATTAAGTATTTTATTTTCTAAATGTGCCATATAATAATTAGAAAAAGGGGGCCTAAATGAGATCCCATCACACTGCCATCTATTTGAGTATAAATATTACCCAGGTCTCATGAAAAGGTACTTGAGTGGTACATGCTAATAATAATATTTTTAAAATAGTAGCTTTAATATTGATTGGTGGGAGAGAAGTGTGATTGTATACATCACAGATAATAATGTCAATAATTTCATGGATGAGGACATTAGTAAATAAATTTTGTACATCCAAAGATGCGATTATTTGGCTGTTTGGTTTTACAGCATGAAGAATTTGTATAAATTCACTTGTGGAGTTAATATAATGTTCAATTTGGAAGTAGGGAGTAATTAATTTGTTAACAGCCTTTGAAAGGTAATATACTGGTGTAGCTATTTGTGAAATGATAGGTTGGAGAGGATGATCTTTTTATGGATTCCATAAATGTAGCCAGGTTTATAACCACCTATAATCTTTTGAAGTTTATAAGATCCTTTTTCAGCATTGTTAGCAGTAATAAGTTTATTGATATGGTTTTTAAGTTGGGAGGTGGTGTTATTGGTTAACATTTTAAATTTATTATGATTGTCCAAAATGGCCTGTAATTTTGAGTGGTACTCATGTTTGTTTAAAATAATTATCAGCTTGTTGGATAGCAATAGTGTTGTTATTCTTTAGTTGTGTGGCTGCTTTTATTAAAGGAGTGTTTATAATTCCATTCTATTCTGTGACTGTTATTGTCACATAGCAAACTTCTATGGGAACATTACAGGATATCATCTTTGATGGTGAATATCTTTGTTGAAATGTCCATATAACCACTTTGATGATGGCTCATGGGAGCTGAAAGCTTAGATCAAGGAACAGCATAATAAAAAATATCCAAATGTTGGACAGTTTTTGTTTTTATTTTCTCCTGAAATTAAAGAAACTATACAAACTCATGATCAAACATAATAGACATTCATTGTCTGTTATATTTAAGAATATATGTTTGAAAAATGACCTGCTGTCCCAATACACTATATATATATATATATATATATATATATATATATATATATATATATATATATATATATATAGTTTTGTGTATGTTTTAGTGTTGTGGCCTTATTAGGGGCCAGAAATAAAGGCACAAAGATAAGAATTGAGTTAAACAAATATATTAACAGAATAATAATACAAACATATATAAACGAGAGTTTTTCAGCAAGAATGTTCAGCCCGACTGTCAGTGCTGACTGCTGGAAACTTCCCTTCCTAAAATATAGTACCTGCTCCTATTTATAGCTGGGAGTGTCCATACATGCATGGGTAAATTACCATAACACTTAGTGATATAAAAGTCTCTCTGAGAACAAAGAATGTTTGTCATTGCTTTTCCTTTCAGCCATTCTGTTCCATCCATGAACTACAGTGCCATTATATCACTGATATAATAATGCCCATAATGGGGTAAATACAAATGAGAGAATAAATCTGTCATAGATCCCCTCCCATTACAAGATATATATTTCAAGTACATAAAAACCTTTTTTTATCAGGGATAAAATTTTATTTGTAAAATAATTTTTTTTACAAAACTTAGTTAAATGTAGCTTTGTACTGTTCAATAAATTTGTTGAAGTTTAAATAAGACCCCATAAAAATTAAAATCTCACAGAACTCTTGACGTATATTTAACTTAGGTAATGTCTGCCATAATGTCCTGAAGTCAACTAATCACCCTCCTTTCTGTTTATCAGTCTGGAAACAGCACTAGTCTCTTTCCGGTACTCAATAATTAACAAGCTTAACAAGAACTGTAAGAGCAATAAAATAAAATAAACTATTTAAAATATTAGTTCAAGTTTCATCACAATATTGGATCTCTGACTTTGGAAAAATAAAACTTCATTTGCTTTATCTTCTTTTTTATAAAATCTAAAAAATTGAATAAATACCATATAATGCCGAGTAGATAATGTAATGAAAATACACATATATGAGTAAATTTTGCTGATTAGCTTCCATATTGTAAGGTACTATCAATGTCAGACAGGCACCTAAGGGTGTGAGATATGAGTTTTATCATGAGCTACTTTTTTTTTATTTTCTATCTATGCTGTTTAATTAGTGGCCATAAAAAGATATAAAGCAAAACAGTCTGAGTTTTAAAAGAAAAGCAACAATATATGAAA
>OZ010580.1:61658169-61665669 GCA_963932145.1 Acanthosepion lycidas
GTTATGGCAAACTCAATTCATTACATAGACCATGGCTATGTCCTTCAAAATAGATAAATACTATATTTTCCATAGCATAAGTGACAGATAAAACCAGTTACACTTTCTTTCATTCTGGACGTAAGTGTCTGCACATGGTAATTGAATAAATAGCTAAAAACTTTTTGAAAACCCTAAAGCAAAACTGGTTATTTTTTTTCTAAAAACCCACATGTAAGTTAAATAATTAAATAATTAATTTAATTCAATAATTCTCCTTAAAGAAACATGTATTATAAATATATGAAAATATATAAAAACATTTAAGTGTTTTTACAAATCTCACTATTATTATTTTTTCTCTCTCTCTCTATATATATATATATATATATATATATATATATATATATATATATATATATATATATATATATATATATATATATATATATATTACCATAGTGTTATGTGTAGTTCGGAGTGTTGCCATGAGGTAATAGTTAATTGATAGTCTTACATATTGTTATTATTGTGTCATCCATTTGGTTAAACTCAACCTTTAATGAACATCCATCTCCCAATCAATCTTCCTAGAGTTGTAGGCAAAATCATTCAACATTGCAATTATTTTCCTTATTTTTATAGATTAATCATTCTGAATTTGATTTGCTGACATTTATCTCCCCAATTAGCACAAGGTGATAATAAACCAAAGAGAATTATTATTAGGTTGGTGCAAAAATAATGTCGTTTTCTCACATAAAGTTGAACGTCAAAAACGACATTATTTTTGCACCAACCTAATAATATTATTTTATTTCCATAATTATCAATATGTAATTATAATGAGCCTACACCTTTATCATGTTGAAACATCAGTTCTTAAACAAGTTAAGCAATGTTGAGCCTGGTCAGTACCTAGATGGGTGACTGTTTGAAAATACCAGGTGCTGTAAACTTTGATGTGTGGGTGGCTGGTGTGATGGGCAACAACTCTTAATAAGGAATCAAAGTGCCAAGTTTGTTACATTCACTTAAGTGCTAATACTCTTGGAAAAAGTATGAATCCATCTCTTCTCTCCATCTATGGGTTAAATAGCATGACACTGGGTTAAGCAATGTTGAGCCTGGACAGTACTTAGATGGGTGACTGATAGGAAATACAAGGTGCTGTAAGCTTGGATGTGTGGACAGTTGGTGTTATAGAATTTTAATTCTACATTATTTCCAATACCCAAAATAGTTGGGTCAAATCTGTGCAAAAGATGGATCACAGAACACTTTCAACTTCATACAATTTCAAAAAAATCTTGAGCCTTCATTGGTTAATAAATATAGAAGTAAGTGTGACTATCCACCCACACTTAACTAAATTTTACAGCTCATGACTGAAATGCAAGTTTGCACCAAGTCTCTGTGAGTCACCGGAAGCAAATAAAAGCAGAAACTCATTCACACTCGCCAGTGAGCATCGTGACATCAAATGAATTGCAACTAAACTTTACATCATACAATCTTACGTTTTTGTTCCTACAAACATTATACAAGCTTAACAGTACTCATACTCACTCACCAAAAATCACCAGTGAACTCTATTCCCATTCATTCACCAAATTTCTTACACAAATTCCTGTTGACAAATCAACTTATTTTCTTTACATTCAAGAACATTGTATTGCACAAAACAATGAAAGGTAGATTACTTCTTTGATCATAAAATTGCATTCAACTTTACAAACATTTACCACTTACATGAACAGTAAATTCTTAAATGTAAATTTTTCTCTTGCAATTATTTTACACAATCTTCAATAACAGATTCTAACAAACATTCTTTCAAATAAGAACTCATTAACAAAATTTAATCTTTCACTAAACTTGAGTTCAACATAAATTAAACTAACAAGATTTCACCTAAAAAAAATCCACTAGATTTTTTTAAAAAAAATCCACTAGATTTTTGTAAAATATTTTCATTACAAAAATATATTGAAAATTACTTGTTATTCAAATATTTGCCTTTTGTCTTTTATCACAAATGTTACTCGTTGTTTTCTCTTGTTGCTTTTGCATAACATATTCATAGAGTAAAAAATTGTATGGATTGATTTGGGCCATCAACACCATTAAATAAATGGTAACCACCAAACTTTCCACTACAGTGTGATGAATAATGGCCTGGAATAAGAAATTGAAGAGCCAATTCATCTCTCCTCTCCTCCCAGCTATGGGTTAAATATCATAACAGACTGAGTCCTAAGGCTTTGTTTTGGCAACCAGTCTACTGCAGAAATCCTTCTGACAACTCAATCATGAATTGAAAAGAGACATGATCACACAAGTGTGTTACATTTTGCACCTATCAACACATATCAGGCTAGTGTGGTAAGGTAATGATGCCTTCCTCTCCATGAACAGCAAAACCAGATAGTTATAAGGAAGGCCTGTGTCCAATGAAGAATGTTCGCAGACTAAGTATTACTATGAATTTTGCATAAGTGTTCAAGCTCCTTAACTAACAATTTGTTGAGATTCTTTTTTATTTTAATCAATTCACCCCAAGCAAGATGACAATGCCTATAAGATCCAAAGGGCTACTGAGAATGAAAGAGAATGAAAAGCTTTAAAAGGAACTAGAAGCCCAATCCTAAACAGGAAACATGAGATAAAACCTTTACTCCTGTTCAAAAAACATTGGGGAGGAGTGTTATCTCAGTATCGATAACTTCTAATACATATGTTTTAGCCTTCGATAAGGTTTCTTCATTTTATGACTGGTATTTTCAAACATTAATCTACACACAATCTTTCCAAAATGTCCAGAAGTAATTGTTTTTATTTATCAACAACAATTTTCATTTCATAAATGTTTGAATGTTCAGGCAATTGTGAAGCACATTCAATTACTCTAAGCTTTTTCTTGTACTATTCTGAGATAATTTTCAAAATACATTTCAGGTCGTTTTGTTGGAAGATGAATCGCCTAAGTTTAAGTTGGATAGCAGAAGATAAAAGATTTTCTGAAAAAATGAATTTTAGTAAATCTATATCCCTTCCAACTTTGGCAATTTTCCTTGCATCTACTGCACTAAAAAGGAACATTATTGTATTTGCCACCATACTCGCTCTTGGGATAAAATTTCTATACCATGTATTGTATTTTTTTTCTCTCTAAACATAACATTAGCAGTTGCCCTAAAAGTTCAATTTTACTTTTGTCTTTTTCCAAATAACTATTGTAGTGATTCAAAAATATTTTAGTGAATACTAAGACAGTGGTTTGTTTTGTGCAACCTGTCCATAAAATTCTTTTGGATCAATGTCTTACAAATTGTTGAGGCATTTACATATGTTCCTGGGTTCTTAAGATTTATCACACACGCACATATGTGCACACATTTACTCACTTCACATACTTTGAACCCAAAGGTTTCCACATTCATTTGTTACACACATTATTGTCTTTGCCACTTGTTAATACATTACCATTTGTTTGTATATATATATATATATATATATATATATATATATATATATATATATATATATATATATATATCAGTTCTTGTTTCTTTACATTTCTTTAGGGGGAATCGAGTCTGCCATGTTTGCTGTGGGCATTTCAGGAGACACACGTGTTTATCTCACAATGCGTATACTAGCCTGCAACTGAAGGTTAAGTGTGAAAATATGTCTTGCTATTTGTAAGATTTTCTTATAGCCTTTCCCAGATTTATAAAATTCACTTTCTTTTTTTAAATTGTCTAAGTGCTTCTTGGTTTTTGTCATGAGTCAAAAGAAAAATGAAGGACTGGTTAGTTTGCAATATAAATTTACACTTTCTAAAGTGACATTGAATATTACTACATGGTACAAGTAGAAGAATGACCCAATTTTCTGTGTTATGACCTAATTTAATGACAAATTTATTTGTTCAAAGAATAAGAAAAAATTTATTATTACACATTGTAAAAAAGAATTCTCTGATATTTGTTTTATTCCAAACTATTGTTCTAATCTCAGTTGATGTTATTATAGACAATGTTTTAACCAAGTACTCTCTGGTCATTATCAGGTGTCTATTGACTGATTGATATTGGTACATCTGTTGATTATTGTGATATTTTGTCTCTGTGATACCAGTTATTGTTTGTTACTGTTGAATTAGTGTTGGTTC
This sequence comes from Acanthosepion lycidas, assembly GCA_963932145.1. Classification (NCBI taxonomy): domain Eukaryota; kingdom Metazoa; phylum Mollusca; class Cephalopoda; order Sepiida; family Sepiidae; genus Acanthosepion; species Acanthosepion lycidas. The sequence goes on from OZ010580.1 coordinate 61,662,326, forward strand.
AGAGATTGAACTTATGACCACCAGATGACAGTATAATATGAATAATCAACTCCTATATCTGCTATGCCGCCATCCTGAAGGATGTTAAGGATGTGTTTTGGCATTTTTTTGTCAGCAAGATCTGTCAAATATTTTATTGCATTTTACCAATTTGGAATAAACTGTACATCCAAATCACAATTGGTGATAAACTGTTTTTATTTGATTTTGTTTTACACAAACAAAAACAATGAAAAACATAAACTTTGGGTAGTTTATCAATAATTGTGATTTGAAAACTGCAAAAATACATTAAGATGTATGTGTGTCATTTGAAGAGTCTCTGTATGTCTATCAACTTAGATATAAGGAAAATCTCTAACAAAGTGGATAAAGTCTTCATGTGCCATGTTTTGTTCTTTCGGACTTCATCAGATTAAAGTGATGTTTACCTTGATGTGGCTACATATATGTATAAAGGAGAGGGGATGCTGAAATTTGAAATTTAAATGGAAAATTTTTTTTATTTGGAATATGTGTTTTGGCATATATGGTCAATTTGATTTCATTTCGTTATATCTTTTTTTTATGTTCTTTTTTCATAAAATCATTTTTGACATATATAAACTTATATATCATATATATATATATATATATATATATGTGTGTGTGTGTGTGTGTATATGTATGTATATATGGTGTTTGAATCTAGCCAAAGTTGATTTGTCAGGAAGGAGACTTGTTGATGTCATCAGTCTGGAGGGGGTTGATCCCAGAGTGTAGCACCTTTGGAAGTGCCTAAAAACTATACTACAGGTTGACCCAAGCTTGTGAGTGAAACTGAGTAGACGGAACACTTGGGAGACTGTCAATAGCTGTGCTAGCATGAAGTCAAAAGTAATCGTGACTGAGCGTTTGAGTGTGCTGGCCTTGTTCAGATTGTTGATCACGCTAGATAACATGCTCTCTCCCAGAAACTGTAACTAATGTCTAATCAGCATAGTTGCAGTATAAACCACAGGTGGGCTCTGTGGGTGTTGAACAAACACAAATGTGCCTGAGCGAGCGTCTGAATTGGGGATTGTCAAGCTGCCCCAGTAGACAGGTATCCTCAAATATGAAAGGCCAGCTATTATTGATATACATGTGTATATATAAACACACAAGATTAGTAGAAAAGACACAATTACATATGAATTAATAAAAGAAAATTTACGAGGATACTTGAGAGTTTAGAAATAAAACTTATGCTTATCTTGAATATGAAAAAATGAAGCAAACAAACAAAAAAAACAGTGAGCATGCAGAAATTTATTTTTAAAAAAATTGATGGAGTGTTTCCATGAGGAATCATTAAAGAAATACTGAAAAACTCTGTGATGGAAAAGTGGCCACATGTGGAAATAAAAAAAGATAAAAACTCAAAAAGCAGTTGAATGAGTAAAAGAAAAATTATCCACTCCTTTATTTTGCACAAAGATTATTAAAGAAGCCATCAATATTGAATTCCATATAACATTTTGAAAATGTTCTTGGAAACAATCTGTATATAATACTATTTCTTATGTAAGAGTTATTATAAGCAAATATTATTCATCAAAATAATGTTCTCACAATAAAATTGGTAATAATTAAACAATGTTTGATATATTTATATGAATAGTATATTATATTAGTTCAACTTATAATATTCATCCATGTTAAAAATATTGACAATAATGTTGTTTTGGAGCTGTCATGTTTTATTATGCAAACTAAATGCAACTTAAATTTTTACTCAGAAAAAAAAATGGACAAAATATTAGTCAAACGTATTTGATTAGCACAAAATCTGATATACCAGAAGAAAGTACGATTTTTATATGTTAACATGACTTTCTTTGTATTCTATAACCTACATCATTCTTTCAATCACTGAGTTTGTTAACTTTCCTAATCTTTTAACTTGAAATAGTATTCATTTCTTTGCTTGATTATTGTTTCTATTTTCATGAAAATCTCTTAATGATGAACCACAAATTTTCTATCAGATTAATATCAAGAAAAGTTGGTGGGTGATCACTTCATTAATTTGGAGCCTTTGAAAACTTGCATTTGAAGGAGTATTGCCTTACATCAGTTGTTCTCAATAATTTTTTACCCATAGACCATTTTAGTCTTAATTTTTTTTGGTGGAGCCCAATAATCATTCAATGAAAAAAAGCTTATTTTATTTTTTACTAATATTTAAGTTTAGGAATTGTATTATAGAAATAGTAAATGTATATGCTTTATTTTGAAGTAAAACTAATTTAATGAAATAAACTTGGATTTAACAACTAAACTCTATGGAACATTTATGTACAGTAGTGTGTGTATATAAATATATATATATATATATATATATATATATATATATATATATATATAATTATTTAAACATTTATATACAGTAGTGGGTGTATATATATATAAAAACATATATACAATGAATGTCTATTATGTCTGATCATGAGCTGTTCTAATGTTTGCATATTCACTTTAATTTCTAGTGAAAATAAAGACAAAAACACTTAGAATCAGCTTAATAAAAAAATATCCAAATGTTGGACAATTTATGTCTTTATTTTCACCAGAAATTAAAGCAAACATACAAACATTAAAACAGCTCATGATCAGACATAATAGACATTTATTGTCTGTTATATTTAATATGTGTTTAAATAATGATCTGCTGCCCCAATACACGATATATATATATATATATATATATATATATATATATATATATATATATACACACAGAAACACACAGAAATTGCCTCTGCTGCTGAAGAGGTTAACCCTTCCTTTATAAATAATCCTTATATATATATATATATATATTATATATCTCTTTATATACAATCCTTATATTATTTATATATTAAATTAATTTTATTATTAATATTTTATTTTTTTTAATAATTTATATTAATATTTTATTAATACTTAAAATTAATACTATTATTATTAATATATTAAATTAATTTATATAATAAATTATAATTTATATATAATTTTTCTTTATATATATATATATATATATATATATATATATATATATATATAAAATCCTTCCTTTATATATCCTTCTCAGTTTTTATTCAACTTTTACAATCAAAACATCTGGCAAAATAAAAGGGAAGCTAATTTACATCACTTGATCTCATTTTCTGCTAGTTTTAGAGTTGTTTTCCTATTTTAGTATTTTAATATGGCATTAATTACTGTAGAAATTCCAATTCTCAGTTGTAACAACCATTCGGAAATAAAATTGCTCTATGGACAACTAAAATATTTCCATGAACCCCAGTTTGCTATTTTTTTTGTGTGGGAACCCCAGT